>CM073775.1:26270562-26640562 GCA_037158775.1 Hetaerina titia | reverse complement strand
CTTCTTTCCTCCCTTCAACCCGTCCAACATCCCTATCCTGTTCCTGCCATTTCCTCGCTTGCCTAACATTCTCCCCTCTATTACGGTCTTCAACATTCCACCACCGCTCAATACGCCTTTTCAGGAATTTATTTTATTAGGTAATCTACCGGTTAAGGCAGGTTTTTGGATGGACACAACCATCAAATAAACATTTTGTAACTCCCCACCTAGCAACCTAATCTATATCAGGTCCCTCTTCATCTCTATGTACTTCCTTCCTCCGTTCATCCCGTCCAACATCACTATCCTGTTCCTGCCCTTTCCTCGCTTGCCCAACATTCTCCCCTCTATTACCTTCTTCAACATTCCACTACCGCTCAATACGCCTTTCATCCATTTTTCCTGCCTCCATAGGATTTCTCTCAACAAACCCCTCTCCTCACCCACCATCTCCAGTACTTCCTCATTTGTTTTCCTTTCGGTCCATTTCACCTTCTCCATTCTTCTCCACACCCACATTTCAAAAGCCTCCAATCTACGTCTATCCTCCTGCTTCAGCGACCACGTTTCCGCGCCGTACATAGCTACGCTCCATATCAGAGTTTTTACGAGTCTTGTCTTAATATCCCTACTCAACGCCCCCGTCATCAACTCCCTCCTACTTATTATATACGGAAATCAATGGATAAATATCGATACAAAGTTGAAATATCTATGCAAACAGCATAAATCGACACATTAGTGTCATCGTTTATATTTACACCACTTACTTTGTTACTCAAGCAATAGCCTACTGTACTATGCTAAGGGCAATCATCCGGTTCTTATAAGGCTGTTTTTCATCTCGAGAATATGTTTATCTTCGCTAGCTCAAGCATCCTTCTAATCTCACACTTGAAAGAGTTTACGCAGAGCCCCTTTGAAGAGAAATGTGTCTCGTGGTTTTGATGGCGTTTTTAGAATTGGTCTGTTATTGCAAGCGAGGCGAAGTGGGGTGAATCCCTGGGAAATTCCGAAAATTCTTGAGTGAGATGCTGGCGAAGGGAAAGTGATGATGAAAGATGGGGAAGATGACTCGAGTATTATAAATGTATATATAATATAACAATTTCGTGAAAGTCTCACGGACGGAATAACAATATTTATGAAGTTAGCACACTAGTGGACACAGAAAAAAAATACGGAAACACACAAAAAAGGAAAGAAACTCACTAGGATTAAAATTTTCGGTGGTCCACGCCACCACCTTTCTCAAGGAAGAGATGGACAGAACTTTTCAGAAAAGTTTTGTCCTTCTCTTCCTTGAGAAGGTGGTGGAGACCACTGAAAATTCGAAATCTAGTAAGTTTCTTTTCTTTTTTGTTTTTTACTGTATATATACAATTTTCTGGAAAAAAACATATATATATATATATATATATATATAACACTTGTTTATTTGACAGTTAAGTCCATCCAAAAACCTACCTTAAACGGTAGATTACCTAATAATACTCGTAATAATATAACATATATATATATATATGTTTATTTATGTCTCTTTAAAAAATACATAAGTGTTTATGCATAAATATGGATACATATATTTTCAGAAAAAAACAAAAAAAAAAGAAACTCACTAGATTTCGAATTTTCACTGGTCTCCACCACCTTCTCTAGGAAGAGAAGGACATAACTCTTTTCTGAAAAGTTCTGTCCTTCTCTTCCTTGAGAAAGGTGGCGTGGACTACCTATGTTTTTACATATTATATATATATATATATATATATATATATATATATATATATATATATATATATATATATATATATAGATAATGTGTATTTGTATTCAAACAAACACAAGACCTGTCCGGAAGGCATCCAGCCAAGTAATATTTTGCAAGTATATTATTATTATATATATCTCGTTGCAATTAGGTCATTGTCCTGGTGGAAGCATTCAAGTCTGGTCAATGGTCACTCTTACAATTCACATGGGCAATGTTCACACCGTACATATGCAACGCTCTGACCATCGCCGCACTCCGTCCATAACCACGCACTCTTCAATTTCATATACCATCGCTCAGAATCACGGACCGTTAGCACATTTTTCACTTTTGTAATACAACTTATGACGCCGTGCACATCACGTGCAGAACAATATTTTTCAAAAGTACAATAGTATAGTGATAACACAGGCCTACAAAAAAATTTTTTTTGGTGCCGGGAATCTTTGTGCTGATTTTAACTATAGTATATCTGTAGAGCTGAATCCAAATATGAAATCCGTTTTTTATTAACAGCTCTACTTTTTTAGATATGGCACATCTTACGATTAGTTGTTTTATTATTTGATATATTCCGGAAAATAATTTTCAAAGTTAAATAAATCTATAAGTATAATAATTTATAACCACTCTGCGGTGTTCATGTAGAAGATTTTTTTGCGTGAGTAGCAACATATCTATATCTTGAAAACTATAGCTGATAGGAAAAAACTGGTGTCATAATTGGATTCAGCACCCCAATTGTTCTTTAAATCAACATTAAAAGCTCCGGCACCAAAAACACTGTTGGCCTGTGTTATTAATATAATATTCCCATATCATCATGTAGAAGAGTTTTTTACGTAAGTAACAACATATCTATATCTTGAAAACTATAGCTGATAGGAAAAAACTAGTGTCATAATTGGATTCAGCACCCCAATTGTTCTTTAAATCAACATTAAAAGCTCCGGCACCAAAAACACTGTTGGCCTGTGTAATCCTTGATCAATGTATTTCATCACCCAGTGGCTGCTATGCACTTATTCTTAAAAATCCCAAAATTGGATATGGAAAGGGCTCAAACAAAACTCCAGGCGGCTGGTTCCAGTCAACAATAGTTCTGTTTAAAAAAAGAGTATTTTACTCATTTATTTATTTTTTTGTGTTCCTTCTTTTATTTTAAACCTGTGGTCGTTTTTTCCCCTTGAAGTTTGGTTTTTCTATCTCTTTCCAGTAAACCTGGAAGTAGCGGGAATATAGCGCTTGCGATGAATCAAGACGTGTTTGATTGAAAGATGAAATGGCGACGAACAGTTGAATCCAGAGTTATGTTGGAGTTGTAAGCGATAGAGGGAGTTACCATATGTCACGCTTTGATTGCAAGTACGCAAGGTTAATCTAAAGTTGAGTGGGTAGAGGAGGAGTTATCTTTCTTAAAATACGTTTATCAGATAGAGGTCAGCTCTGCTCAGGTTGTTGATTACAGAACGTAACCATAGAAAATATCACCGAGAGATAATCAAGTAATTTACGATAAAAATGGCATAAAATTTGGCGAATTTAGGCAATTTTAGCATACAACAAAAACTGAGACACTTATCCAAAATGTTAATGAGAATTACATGAAATGGTTTGGTTAATAATAATAATTGCGCAAGACAGTATGAAAACGGATGAACATCAAACGGACAAAAAAATTTATTCGGAATAATTAAGTTGTAAATAGATTTTACGAACAAGAGTGGAGTTTTTCAAAAAAATTAAGAAGTGGAGCATTTTTTGTGAGCCGGAAAAAATATAATGATGATTTCTCTTCGTAATTGGACACTTTCCATGAAAAATATAACCCGGGACGAGAGCTATGTGTTGACGAAGGTGCTTTTAAAAAAAGAATGAAAGAAATATATCAAAACACTCCATCCAGTGAAGAAAAAAACAAAACAGTCAGGTTTCATAGTTTTAAGTGGGACATGTGGAAAGTTTCTCAAAAGGTTGCGATATCCGGAGTAATGTGCAGATATGAATAAAAATGGAAACAGACACTTGAAACTCTGGAGTTTTAAGTGAATCAAATGAGTAAGAGTGTAACCCGAGAAGAGTACCGGATCGAGGGATTTTATTTTTTAACGCCAAAAGTCCCCATTCACTTCGACCTCGTGTTCTTGTTCCTTCGCCATTTTGACTGACTTCCTATGATTCTGTGACAGACATGTCAGGCGGTTAATTATAAAAAAAATGTAAAATTATATAAACGAATATTATACCTGATATACACTTGCACTTAAACTAAGAGAGAATCAGGAATTCTATCATTATCGTACGGATGAAATATAATCCCATCAATCAATCTTGGTAGGTGTGTCCAACCAAAATCTACCTTAACCGGTAGACTACCTTTTCATAATAAATAAATAAATAAATATATATATATATATATATATATATATATTTATGTGCGTAAACAGTAGTCAACTAGACATGTATCGTTTTATAAGCACATATATAACTTAGATGGCATCACAGCACGAGAACACTTAAAAAAAAACACACACAATAATATCTTGATAATTTCGACGGACTCGAGCTCCGTCTTCTTCGGAAGATAAGATATGACTCTGAGTCATATCTTATCTTCCGAAGAAGACGGAGCTCGAGTCCGTCGAAATTATCAAGATATTATTGTGTGTGTTTTTTATGTGTTCTCGTGCTGTGTGTTACTGTCTAAGTTTTATATATATATATAACTTTTGGACGGCACAATAGAACACAGAATAAAACAGATAACACGTAAAAGGACACTCACACTGTAGATGATTTAAGCTTTCGGCCTACTCCGAGGCTGACCTCAGAGTCTGACCTGAAGAAGGCCTCGGAGTAGGCCGAAAGCTTAAATCATCTACAGTGTGAGTGTCCTTTTACGTGTTATCTGTTTTATTCTGTGTTCTATTGCGCCGTCCAAAAGTTATATTGCTCTCGTGAGTACTTCCGCATCATCTTTATATATATATATATATATATATATATATAGTCTGGGTCACATATATAGTCTTCAGGTCTGACCTGAAGAAGGCCTCGGAGTAGGCCGAAAGCTTTAATCATCTACAGTGTGAGTGTCCTTTTACGTGTTATCTGTTTTATTCTGTGTTCTATTGTGCCGTCCAAAAGTTATATATATATATATATATATATATATATATATATATATATATATATACATAAATAATGTATATATAATATATATTATTATTTTTATAAATTATATATATATATAATTTTTAAAACAAAGAAACACAAAGAAAGGACAATCACGTATGCACTTGACGTTTCGACGGCATGACCGTTGTCAACGGAATAGCGTTCTCGGGGAATAGCGGAAAGGACATGTACAGGGGAAGGGTGAGGGGAGGAGAGGTAGGGGACCAAAAGGAAACGGACAAGGTGGGGGAGGGGAAATTTTGGCAGCATTGGATACATTCAGTGGGCTTGGTTCAGCCCGGGGGGTGTAAACGACTGGAGCACCCAGACATGCGCCACATCGCGGATTCTCACCTCTACGTTACTTGCAGTGTCTTAGTTTCTTCCTTCTCTTTCTCGAGAAAGGTGGTGTGGACCGCCAAAAATTCGAAACCTAGTGAGTTTCTTTTCTTTTCTTGTGTGTTTCTGTGTTTTTGTCTTTGTCTAGCTAACTACTGGTAATAATGCACGTATACATTATTATTCACGTCCGCGAGACTTTCACAAAAGAGTTATATATATATATATATATATACACACATTTATATATATTACCACACATACGTGTACATGTGATGAAACCTGGTAATGCACATTTATATATGCATGCCCTGTGTTTTTTCGTTCACACACACACATACACATCCTCTCCTGTATCCCTTCCGCATCCACCCACGCGGCTTCGTTCCTCAGGAGCCCTTGTGCGCCAAGGCTGCCTCCCTCCGACCTGCGCGTGGAGGGAGCGTTAAGGGCGAAAATAGGCCTCCCCTACCCCACCCTCGTCCATTCCTTCCCCTCAAACCCTTTAGGATTCCATCCGCCAACTCCTCCCCCTCAACCCCTCCCCCTCTCTCTCTCTCTGTAGCCGCTCGTGCAACAGTGATTAGGGTGGGAGGAACGGAAGTGGAGGGGGGAAGGGGTGGCTCTTGGATCCTTTGGACTGAGTCCACGCCATTCCATTTCACAGTCTTCTTCTACGCGTCCCCCCTTCACAACCCCCCCCACCTCTCATCCCTCCTTAGCGACGCGTTTGTTTGTCGAGACGTTTGCAAGCGGAGAGGGCACTGCGATCGCGGCCAAATCCGTACCTCAAAACCCTATCCACCCTTCCCCCCAAATGGTGCTGTCCCCTGATGGAAAGGGTTAGGGGTTTGGGGGGAGTATTGGGGGAATGTTTCAAGATCGCGGCGACATCTCTCCCATTTAATCGCCACGCTACTTGACTTCTCTCTTGGACTAGAGAGTTTCGGCGGTCATTCACACGACCTTCTTCCCCAGGAATGACGGAACCAAATAGGTCACACAATTGTCCAATCCCATACGAAATTGATTCATCTGCACAAAAGGTCACCAAACAAATACGTTTGTTTGCAAAGAGACCAAACTTTCACAAATATTTTCATTGTTTCTGAAATAACGTCTGACGAGCATTCGACTCTTTGGTACACACCCTAACGGTGGCTTTCAGGGTACTATTATATTTGTTTTAGATATTTTAGTAACCTGCCCGCCGCCACTAGGATTCCTGCCCACGATTTTATGAGGACGTTATGTTTCGTCAAAGTTAAAAGTTTTTTCTAATGATATATCACTGGCGCTAAACTGTATCTTTCGTTTTTTTTTTAAATTCATTTTCGCATCCTGCAAGCCACCGCTTGGGTGTGCGGCAGGGGGTGAATACAGAGACAAATTTTGACCTGAAGATGACACTACCGCGGTCGGGCAATGTTATTCTGATCCCTTGTTGTTCGTGGAAAAAATGAAATCTTAATTCTATCTGTTCTACACTAGATCTCTCTAATTTTATTTAAATGATCTCTCCTACGGTAGTATACGATGGGGGTAATAATACATTTTCAACATCACTGCTAAAGAGATCTCCTTCCAATTCATATGCAAGAGATTTAATCTGTAATTTAACCTTCGCTCCATTTGATCGATCCCCAGCCCAGCTGCTCTAATATTTTGGATACGCTATTAAGTTTATCATGACAACGTTTTACAAATCTAGCTCCTCTACGCTGTACACGATCCAATTCGGTAATTAATCCAACTTTGTGAGGATTATACTTGCGGCATATTCTATATATGAGGCCTAATCAACGACAGACAACATTTCTCCATCACATTTACCCAGTACTCTTTGGACAAAACCTAATTACTTGTCCACACTAAAATACTAATGCTATAACATATTTTTATTGTATACCGATTTGAGGAAGGTCCATTTTTAAAAGGTTTCTTAGCTCGTTATATTAACATGACATAACGACAAGGAAACCTGTTGTTCCAAGCTGTTGAAAAGATGGAATTTGTCAAACGTTCATTTTGAAAAAAAATATATTATATATATGTATAAGAGAAAATAAACATGTATATATGTAAATTTGTAAGAGAATAAGAAAAAAATGGTAAAGTCAATTATGCATACACACACATATGTATGTATGAATGTGTATACATACATACATATTTTTACACACACACACACACACACACACATATATATATATATATATATATATATATATATATATACATATATACATACATACACACACACACACATATATATATACATACACACACACACACACACACATATATATATATATATATATATATATATATATATATATATATATATATATATATATATATATGTATAAATTGAAAATGACGCACTCCGGCGACGCACAAACAAACAAACACTAGGTTAATAAATATTAAACACACAGAAACATAAAAGAAGGACACTTACGGTAGATATTTACTTAGACAGCAACACACAGCACGAGAACACATAAAAAGAACACTCACAATAATATCCTGATAATTTCGACGAACTCGAACTCCGTCTTCTTCGGAAGATAAGATAGGACTGTCCTATCTTATCCTCCGAAGAAGACGGAGTTCGAGTCCGTCGAAATTATCAAGATTTTATTGTGAGTAATATCGGATCGATATAAATCCGAAGAAAACACAAGCAATCATCTTGTCAAAAAGAGATTAAGAAAAGCCCAGCAACGTCAACAAAAATGGAAATATAGCCGAGTGGCGCAAAGAAGCTGGGAGTAATTATGGACAAGAGACTAAACATCAATTCGTATGCTTCCAAAATATTACTTAAAGCGTTTGGAAGCAGAGCGGGACGGTTTCCATTACCTGAATCAAACATATGGGATAAGACGCTATACAAATCCTGTAAAACGCCAATCTTAACCTACGCCAGTGGTTCCGCCAGGGAAGGAATGACGAATAACAACGAACCATTTCGAAAGCAATTAACTCTTAATTTAACCAACGAAAAGCCTCTAAGCCCGCGAAATGAAAAATTCCCGTTAATTTTTTTAACACACCTCGTATATATATATACACACACGCAGGTGTGAAACTACGATTGTGAACACTGGAAAATAAAAAATTTATTGTTGGAATTGCCTTGTTGTCACAAATGTATGTAAGACATAGATTGAAATGCATGTTTTGGAGTGATCAAGAAATCTCACTTGAAAATCAATTTCTTCCCTTTACAATTCCTTATCTTGGAAATATAATACCGTCATGACGAAGTCTATTCTTCAAATTGATTCTCTCTCCACCGTACGTCATTCAATCACTGTCATTACGATGTGACTTTCGACTAAATATAGCAAACATTTCGACTATTATTATAATCATTCATTTTTAAAGATAAACCGATAAGATTATATCGGATCCCTTTTTTAACGTAACCTGCTCAGTTACGACGACAGTGCGTCGTCACGCCAACTGCGTTGCGTGGTAACCGCCCGGAATGCCTTTGCGCTACCGTGGCGAAACGTCAGATGCCTCTAGGAAGGAGAGGAGGGGTGGGAGGAATATCCTGTACAGCTACCCCTCTCTCTCTCTGTATCCTATAACCCCTTTAAAACTCGATCCAGGATTCCCTCGTCTTTCTTCCTGAAATTGAGGTCGTAAATCGGACCGGATTCCCACGACGATAAACAGAGAAAAGTATCCCGGCTAGAATTTTTTATTTTATCTTTTTAACGACTCCCAACTCCGCTCCCATCACACACTCCCAACGCCCTCTTGTTAGCGGTGACGGAAGAAACAGGTCCATCGCGAAGGAATCCCAACCCTCCCGAAATAAAAAAAAATCTCTCACCCCTCCTCCCATCCCCCCCTTCTTGTTGAATTTTAGTGCATTCCAAACAGGGTTTTGGGGTATCTGGGGCAAGGGAAGAAGTTTTAAGGCGCCGTAACGTCGGTAAAGTATGGTACAAGATCCTAGTTATACTATCATAAATTCAAGTCAGCACGAAAAAATCCTTGGTACATGGATAGAAATGATGGAAGTACCTGAAGTAAACAGTTTAATACTCCTCTCCACTTGCTCTGTCTTTCAATACTGTGGCGGGTTCAAAAGTGTAGATATTCATCATGGATAACTCAGATTAATTCTGTTTAATTTTACTTTTATTTTAATATTATAGTTTGGCTAAGGCACCTTGATGACTTCGGCGGTCCTGCCTTGCCTCAATTAGCTCGCTTCTACTCCGCCAATGTAGAAAAAGTAATCTGACTAATGTTTATCTTATACATATAAATTATTACTATTATTAGGTAATCTACCGGTTAAGGTAGGTTTTTGGATGGACACAACTATCAAATAAATATTTTGTAACTCCAAACAAAACTCTATCCAGAAAACTACTCTACATCAGGTCCCTCTTCATCTCTGTGTACTTCTTTCCTCCCTTCATCCCATCCAACATCCCTATCCTGTTCCTGCCCTTCCCTCATTTGCCTAACATTCTCCCCTCTATTACCTTCTTCAACAATATGTATGGATGTATGTCTGTATGTATGTATATATATATATATATATATATAACTTTTGGACGGCACAATAGAACACAGAATAAAACAGATAACACGTAAGAGTCTGACCTGAAGAAGGCCTCGGAGTAGGCCGAAAGCTTAAATCATCTACAGTGTGAGTGTCCTTTTACGTGTTATCTGTTTTATTCTGTGTTCTATTGTACCGTCCAAAAGTTATATATAGTATATATATATATATATATATATATATATATATATATACATACACACAAATTCAAACACGAAATCCCGCCATACGGCGAACAAATATTCATTCACAAGGAAATAAATATAAGGAAAAGGGATAGGAACATATACGAGCATACAGGACGAACACAGGAGAGGTGGGGAAGGCGGAATAGAGCATATCATAAACATAAATATATATATACACACATACATAAAAATATATATATACATTTATATCACATATATTTTACATATTTCTGAAAATTGATTCCTTTGTTTTTTTGTGGACACATCACACCAAATATTTAGATAAAGATAGAAATCTTTATTTGGGCGAAATTGAGAGCAAATGGTCCCTTCTTCCATTTTGTAGTGTGGTGTGGGCTCCTAATAGTTTTTTTTATAAACAGTGTAAAAATAGACAAATCGACATAGACTAGGTCCGATTCGGATATTCCTTCCTTGAAATATTTTGAAATCGAAAGAAAAGGATATATTGAGAAAAAATTCTCTTCTCGTACATAAAACGGCAGTACATTTTTGATTCATAAGTAATTAATATTTCAAGTAATTCAGAAAAATGAGGTGCAAATAAAAAACTGTCACATTCTTTCTTTAGCTATTATATATATAATTTGAAAATAGGAAATTTTTCAAATAAAAAAAAATCGATTTTTTTATTAATACATTCTACGCAATCTCAAAGATATCGTATGTGACAGAGAGAAAATGTGGAATTGCTGAATGACTTTGCTAAAATTATTTTTTTTCATTTTTCAATATTTATTTACGGTCTGCAAAAAATAATCTTCTGCGCAGTATGGAGAATCCTTAGCTAAGACGACCTAGACAAGCGAAGTAAGGAGGCAGACACGTCTGGACTCGTTTCAAGGGAATGGAGGTTCGAGGTATTTGCCACTTAGCATTCGCCTATTGTCGATTATCCTAGATAAATCCACTAATGATTAATAATTATATTTCAGAACATAAACATATAAAATAAAATAGTCTTAAACAAGATGGCGTGTTTAGAGAACGGAATTTGCATTATTATATATCATTTAATATTTTTCTTAAGCTTCCTCCCTTTTTATCAATGACTACGAGCATAACAGATGAACAAGAATGTGTGTATTATGGACAGCACAGCATTTTTCATCAATGAAAAATTTAATGAATTTGTTTACAATTCCTTTCAGTTGCAACCATGGCAGCGATAGTAATTGTTACGGGAGAGCCAGGTAAACAAGATGGCGTGTTTCAGGAACAGTTATTTTTCATTTGTGAATTTTGCTAACTTTCCTACAAGTTTTAACCGTGGCACGAATAGCGATTGTTTTAGCAATCCAGATAAACAATATGGCGTGCGTGACGAACGGAATATTTCCGTTGAGACACAAACAAACACATTCAATTATTACAGAATCTCACGCGGACTTTTCATAAGCATTTCAAAACGTTTGTCACATTGAAAAACAACAGAGCGGGAGCGAAATTTTTGGCTCCGGGGAGTGAATTGTGAGCGAGCGAGGTCAAGATATATTTTTATGATCATGAATCAGACACTTCTTCGTTCGTTCAGAAAATTAACACGCCCTGGAAATAATGAGGGAATGGCGGCTCTGTTTAAAACTACAAAAATGAATGCACGACCGACCAATAGGAAGCAAGCACGAAAGGGACGGGTTTAAAATGACTGAGATATAATTACAATTAAATTGAAACAAGAAAAATTTTGGCATTCAAGTCGATATGCGGTCTGAAGTCGAAATATAGATGCCGAGTACCTGCCTACGAGGAACGTTTTGTGTATAATTATAATTACAAAATGGCGTTGTTTACATACATATGCGTGTTTGAATTGCTGCGTCGTTTATTGAAACAAATGAAATGATAAAACTGACCCTGCCTACACGTAATTGACATAATATTAGGTAATTTGGATCCAGTGGTACAGCAAAGAGCCTGCTGACGACATCTGATAATAAAGAGATAATGTAAAACCAATATCGTCCTATAAATTAAATTATTATTGTCTAACGACATAGGGTAAGTTATTGGCCCTCCTATTTATCACGAAAAAATACCCTTAAATCCTATATCCTTATTACAAAAACAGGATAACACTCGCTGCGAGGAAAAGAAAAATCATTATTATACTAATACTTACGCTAATAGTGATTTTGATGGTCAGTGTAATTAGCTTAAAATTTTACTGTCGACATTGCAGATAAGCACAGCAGATCAATAAATCAAAAAAAGCCTCAGATCTCTGATGAAATACATCGCTTTGCGAAACTCAGCGGCCAATCAGATCGAAATTTTCCAACTCTACGATAAAAATTGACTGAAATAATGAATACCGACCATTTTGTTTCATCCGCCATTTTGATTCAAAAATAAACAAACGAGAAATATTGCCGAAATGAAAAATTGAACGCAAAAACCTGCACAATCGAAATCTGCGCCTCCTATATCGTTGTCATTATCTATCAAAAGTTCCGATATAACTTTGGCAACGAGATTACGATTTTTATTAGCTTTGAGAATTATGAGAAAATATACTCAATTGCGGTATCGTTTGGACGAAACATCGGAGCATTGTTACGCAAAATATGACAATTCTCCGATGGCCAAAAATAATTTAGAAAAATTAATAAATGAACATTTCGTACTTTCTGGCCGGTATTTTTCGATTTAATACCTAGTCCGTACGTCGCCCTATATGAAAATTTGAAACATTTGAAGATCACCACCCGCCACAAAGTATGACAATAGTCCGATGGCCAAAAAAAATTTAGAAAAATTAATAAATGAATATTTCGTACTTTCTGGCCGGAATTTTTCGATTTAATACCTAGTCCGTACGTCGCCTGATGTGAAAATTTGAAACATTTGAAGATCACCACCCGCCACAAAGTATGACAATAGTCCGATGGCCAAAAAAAATTTAGAAAAATTAGTAAATGAATATTTCGTACTTTCGGGCCGGTATTTTTCGATTTAATACCTATTCCGTACGTCGCCTGATATGAAAATTTGAAACATTTGAAGACCACCACCCGTCACAAAGTATGACAATGGTCCGATGACCAAAAATAATTTAGAAAAGTTTATAAATAAACATTTCGTGCTTTCTGGCCGGCATTTTTCGATTAAATACCTATTCCGTACGTCGCCTGATATGAAAATTTGAAACATTTGAAGATCACCGCCCGTCACAAAGTTGCGCAATCAAGAAGGGAATTTTTCAAGAGGAATCTCCAACTGATATCCAAGGTCAATCTCACTTCCATAACCACCTCTTTCTTCTTCTTCTTTTCGACGCTTCGACGAGCAGTATTTTCCGTCTCCTTCCCCGTGGAACTTCGGTGGAGGTCGCGGTGATTTTTTTCGGCATTTTTTTAAATTTTTCCTCTCCCTCTCTCTCAAAGAACTCTCGTTCTCCTGACGTGGAACTGGGTCGAATGAAAAATAAATTCGTCCTCCGGTTCTTTATGGCGCTAGGTCAGCCAAACAGACAAGGCGACCCTTTGTTACTCTCAATTTTCTCAGTCTCTCTCCGGCGTTCATGTCGCGATACTAAAATCAAGCATTAAAAAAGGTTACGCGCGAATAAAAAATATTTAATAGCTAACAGAAATAGGAGCGTATAATTGAGAGTTGGAGTTAAATTTTCCGTCCATGAAATATTTTATGATATGATACCCTATCATCAAAGAAAGACGTCCAACATACTAGAAGAATTTGGAATAGACAACAACGGCAGAAGAATAGTCAATCAATCTTAAGAAACAGGTAAAAACAACAGTGAATATGAATAAAAAACGAAAGGTAAATAAGAGCCAAGATAAAAAAACGCATTCAGACAATGGTAAAACCTCTTGCTAGCACTTTTAAACGTGTTTCTATAAGTAGAAATAAAAGAATTGGTCATTAAAGGGGTCAAGGTGAATGGTGAAGAAATAAGATGGGAGACAAAGGGTCATAGTTCGTGGGGTGAAACTAGAGCTGGAAGAAGTTCGACCGAAATCAAGCGAAGAATAGCTCAATCTAAGAAGGCGTCCGATGAAGAAGAGGCGACTACATTGTCCATAGTACGTCTTAAGGTTCAAACTAGGAAGAAGTTCGTCCAAAACGTTCGTACGCAGCATTACACTCTGCGGATCAGAAACGTGGGTTAGTGGTGAAGCAAGAAATGGAGGAAATCTCCGAAACATGGTTCTAAAGATTAAATGGACAAAGTGAAGAATGAGGAAGTATCGTAAATTGAAGAGACATGAAAGAGAAAAGGACCACGTGTCCAAGAGAACTCTTAGACAAAGACAAAAAAACTAATTGGATTTGAAATACCGCGATGGGCAGTGGATCAGTTAAAAACATAAGAGAAGGGAGTGGAATTGAAAGGAAGATCCGGTAATAGAAGACCAAGAGAAAAGTACTCATGAAAGTAATTGAAAAGGACGTGAAATCCATAGAATAGTAAACCAATTGCGGGTGATTTCCTAAAGCACTCGGGTGGATATCTAGGGTTCCGGGTTCGATTCCCGTTCAAGCCGAATGGTTTTCACACTTTGGCATAGTTGTAATCTACCGAACTGTACTTGAATTCAATCATCTATGAAAGTTCAATGAAACAATTTCAGAGTGTTGTTGTTCCACTGAATGTTGCTTTGGAATGCACACATAGCGAATGACTCCGTTAAAAGTTACTGTTGCGGCATCTCCCGCAATTTCTTGAAATATATAAAATTTATTTATTCGTCTTGGTGTATATATATATATATATATAGTATATTACACTTTTGTGAAAGTCTCACGGACGTGAATAATAATGTACACGGAATTAGCACTAGTAGACAAAGACAAAAACACGGAAACTTAAAAAAAGAGAAACAAGCTATCGAATTTTCGGTTGTCTACACCACCTTTCTCAGTAAAAAGAAGGACGGAACTGAGGATCAGGAGGGCCCATATGTATAAACTAAGTAATCAACCCGAAGGTCGGTTTAGTAGGTGATAGTAGAGCTCACCCATGTACCAAGCCCGACGGCGTGTGAATATTCACACATCAGGGTAGGGGGGCCAGTTCCTCTCATTGTGCCGGTTATGGTTTCCCAGGAAGATCTGGTACCCGAAAAATCAACTAGCTTGGGTGGAGCTGCAGGTGCACAGAGTGCCTTGCCCGGGAATCGAACCCGGGACCCTCTGGTCAGCAGTCCAACGCTCTACCCACTGGACTCACGTATATGTATATTTGTAAATGTATATATGTGCATGTATATGTCTATTCATACATACATATATATTTTTTTATATGTATATGTCTATACAAATATATATATACTTTATATATATATTCATTCAAACATAGAATATATATATATATATATATGTATCGATATATGGCGGGTCGCGGTGGTCTAGTGGGTAGAGCGTTGGACTACTGACCGGAGGGTCCTGGGTTTGATTCCCGGGCAAGGCACTCTGTGCACCTGCAGCTCCACCCAAGCTAGTTGATTTTTCGGGTACCAGGTCTTCCTGGGAAACCATAACCGGCACAGGGAAAGGAACTGGCCCTGATGAGTGAATTTCACACGCCGCATAGGGCTTAGTACTGGGTGAGCTCTACCATCACCTACTAAACCCGTTTTATGTGACCCGACCCGATTACCGTGTTTATGGTGTATATATATATATATATATATATATATATAATGAATATTTATTCGGCGTACGGCGGTATTTCGTGGTATAAATACACATGCCATTCATACTGTAATGGTGCTTGTCCTGCCTTTAATATAAAGGGTCAACATATTACATTTCGATTGAGTGATACTATATAACTACAGACCTCACTACGGGTCCAAGGTGCGGTAATGGTGTTTTGGTGAATTCGCCTCACCCTGTTCCAATTCCGAACGCAATCAAAAAACACCAAGCACTCATTTGAAAACTCTAATAAACCTACTTTTGTATCGCTTCGAATGTCAAAACTGTGGGATCCATAAATAGTTCAGTTCAAGGTTACGCGTCCGCTGAAGCCGGGAGGAGACTGGTTTAGTTGGCTAGCACTCGGGTCGCCTCTTGACTATTGAGTCTTCAGCGACATAAATAACTTTTGCATAGGGTTTGCATGCATCGGATAGAAATTGTTTCACCATGACCAAAAGGTTAAGAGTTACGTTTACAATGTTACTGAAAAAATACGTTATTTTTATTCCAGCTGGAATTCATTTAACACAATCGTGTTGGGTGAATCGGGTTTTTTAGGTGACTAGGTTACTGGCTTCCCAACTCGATAGATTGGGCTTGAGTCCCGGAGTTTGCAGAATATCTTATACGTAGGTATCCCGATATTTAATTGGGTTGTAGGAAAGATAACTTCAATTGTAGTAGGCCGTCCGTTGGATGGGACGTTAAATTTTGTGACCCATAGGCGCCTTTCGTTAACATGAGTAGACTAATGTAGGACGCCGGGTCTCTCCTCTACCCTTCATCCATATCCTGAACGTTAAAACCCCACCGAATTCCCCTCCTATCTTCACCTAATAGTGGAAGTGACTTCAGATGTCGGTCCACTACTAATATAACTACTAATTACTACCAAATCATATTGATTACGCACTGCGTAACTCGACTCGCCGTTAAAACGGAAGTTTGAACTGTTTAGGAAGGTAGCATGATTCATTATGTCTAATGCATACGAAATCAGTCCTAAAACATGTACGTTTTCACTACTATCTCAATAGGGGTCATAGGTAGTCCAGTAGGCAGACTGCTGGGCTTCTGACCGAAAGCCTCGGGTTCGAATACCACATAACGCCTCTGGGTATCCTTCATTTCACCAAAGATGTGAGTAATTTGAGTAATTTTTCGGATACCAGATATTCCTGGGATATCATAGGAGGCACAGGGTTAGGAACTGACCCCATTTATTACCATGTTGATGTTTTAATCTCACACAAGCCGTATCGGGAGGACTTAGCACTATTAATATATCACCTTCAGTGTTAAACACATTTTTCATCCCATATCTATCGCACTGAAACCCAAATTCACTCAACAATGCTTGCAACCCCTTGGCTGACTGAGCAACTAATGCTTGGTCATCAGCAAACCTAACCGATTTCACGAATTCCCCTCCGACTTTCATTCCTACCTCCAGTTCTTCCCATGCCTCTTTAATCATTTCCTCTACATATACGTTGAACAGCACCGGTGACAATGGGCAACCCTGCCTTACACCTCTTCCTAACACTGCCCATCCGGAATCTCCGTTCCCCACTCGCACCTGAGCAGTCTGAGACATGTACAGGTTGCGGATCAGTCTCCTGTCCATCCAATCCATTCCTACTTTCTGCGATACACGCATTAATTTTTCCCAATTCACTCTATCAAACGCCTTTTCGAAATCTACAAAACAGGCAAAAACGTCCTGATTGTATTCTATATTCCTCTCGACTAGTGATCTCATTACTGCAATGGCATCACGCGTACCTCTTCCTTTCCTAAATCCAAACTGACCATCCCCTAAGTAATCATTTGCCTTACTCTCTATCCTTTTGTTGATGATCCTGAGAATAACTTTAGCTGCGTGGGATATCAAACTTATTGTTCTGTAGTCCTCACATAATGAGGTCGAAGGGGTCGAAAAAGTTGACTGCTCTCCGGATAAAAACCATATACACAGCAACCAATCTGAACCTGGTAGGTGATGGAAAAGTTCACCCAGTACTATGTTATTTGATTTATAAAACTCAACAATGACTCTGCCTGAGGCAACACTCGTGGTATCGATTAAGGCAAGCTTACATTCTTCTATTGTTTATTTTAATTCCTATTCGTTCTATTAAAACAATGGCAAACAATAGATTCGGATAAATAATATTCCTCCATTAACCAGAAACTGTGCCATGGCTCAATTTTTCTTTTCCTTTTGAGTGTCTTCTTGATAAACATCCAAGCAACAGTGCCAATGGTAGGACACAAGGACCGACCGCTGTGGATGTGGCAACACTGGCGGGCGGAAGGACTGTTCTCTTTATGTTTACGTTTGCATCTCCATGGAAATGTTTCTGCCATGCTCGAATCTGTGACCTAAACACGAAGGCGAAGTAAGGGTGATTTTATAATTAAATTTAAACATTTTATGTGTCGCAGTTTAAGTCAATTTTAAGTGAACAACTTAATTGACGTATTTTCGCATTTTTCCGTCAATTTTCCGAACGAAGTTCGATAGGATATTCTGGAATTGGAACAGCCGCAAAACATTGAGTTGCCGTTGTTAAATTTTAAGTAATGATATCAGTTAGTTGTTAGCATAAATTTCCATTGCTCAATTGAAAATTAAGTTGTCTTTTCGTTTGAGTTAAATTTGATTATTCTATTCGAAAGTTGACTGATCCGCAACCTGTACATGTCTCAGACTGCTCAGGTGCGAGTGGGGAACGGAGAGTCCGGATGGGCAGTGTTAGGAAGAGGTGTAAGACAGGGTTGCCCATTGTCACCGGTGCTGTTCAACGTATATATGGAGGAAATGATTAAAGAGGCATGGGAAGAACTGGAGGTAGGAATGAAAGTCGGAGGGGAATTCGTAAAATCGGTTAGGTTTGCTGATGACCAAGCATTAGTTGCTCAGTCAGCCAAGGGGTTGCAAGCATTGTTGAGTGAATTGGAGGTTCAGTGCGATAAATATGGGATGAGAATCAATATTCATAAAACAAAAGTTATGCGATTTTCCAGAATGAAAAAGGCTAAGCTAAATATTATAATAGGTGGGGAAAAAATAGAGCAGGTAGAACAGTTTACATATCTCGGAAGTGTTTTGGACCAATACGGTCAAAGTGGTAGGGACGTAAGGAGAAGAATTGCGCTAGGCAAGGAGGCTTTCTCAAGGAAGAGGGAGTTGATGACGGGGACCCTGAGTAAGGATATTAAGAACTTTGATATGGAGCGTAGTCATTTACGGCGCGGAAACGTGGTCACTGAAGCAGGAGGATAGACATAGATTGGAGGCTTTTGAGAGACGTGGGTGTAGTGAAAGTCGGAGAAGTTGAAGTGAACAGAATTGAAAACAAACGAGGAAGTGCTAGGAATGGTAGAAGAGGAGTTAGGAAATCGTTGGGATGAATTCAAAGGAGACAGAAGAGATGGAAACAGAGCGTTTTGATGGAAATGGGATTTTGAAGGCTATGATGGAGGGGAGAATGTTAGGCAAGCGAGGAAAGGGTTGTGGGAATTGGATAGGAATGTTGGATGAAATTAGGGTGAAGAGGTATCAAGTAGAATTGAATAGGTGTCCTTTGAACTTTAAATTTTGGATTGTGTTTTTTTAGGAGAAACAAAGGGTTTTTCGCTGTACCCTTTGGTTAATTGCGTCCATTAATACATTTATAGCTCACTGAATTTCTTCGGAATATTGCTCGACTGTCGAGCAGCAAGCCAAAAGGTCGTTCAAAACTGGCTGTCCAGGGAATGAACAATGGGATTCAAGAGACGCGTCCGCAGCTCCATGGTTGGAAGAAGAACTTGGAGGGAGTGAATGGCGTGTGCGGGGAGGAAGGGAGAGTTTGGCAAAGTCATTTGGGAGAGTTTTAGAATGACGTGAGAATGGCAAGTCCCATTAGTGACAAGTCTGGGTTAAATTTATTCGAAAGATTACATCTCGTCAACTTACCAGTTATGCTCACAGGGGTTTAAGCAGGAAGCCTAATTTCCATTTCAAGGAGAAGTTCTCATTCGACGATAGGGAAGAGTTAACTCAAAAAACTTCGATATTTTCCGACAAAAAGGTATTGGACGACACAGCTGTCGATAGCTCGAGGGTAACTACTAAGTTGTAGTTCTCTTTTAATCTTAACAAAGATCAAGATCGCGACCTTCTAAATCAGATTCGCCACCACCTCTCCGCACAACACATGATAAACTCGCCAAACAGGGCATAAGGCATATCCTGGGGTTCTTTCGCAATCTTACAGAAAACCAGATCTGCAATAAAGAACAATTTCCACCGCAGCATACCACATTGAATTAACCTAAGGGGACACTAGCAATCAACCAGAGGGTAAGTTTGTTAGACGAATACAGCTTACGCCTAATGCAATGGTCTTAAGAAGGTGTGAAATTCACGCATCAGCTACGATATAAGAGGTGGGGCTTGGTAATTTCCCTGTTCCGCCAGTGGTTTCCCAGGAATATCTGGTACCCGAAAAATCAATCAGAGCAAGGGGTGATATTGGGGGTACCCAGAGGAATCGACCCTAGACCACATGGTAGTTTACATTTACATGGTAAATTGTAGATCACATCCTGCGTGTATGCCACGGGGAGTTTCAATACCAGGTCAGACGGAAGAAGGCTTACTTTATTCTTAATCGTGAGTTACGATACATAAAATATATATGCATATATATACATATATACATATATATATATACATAATTTGTGCATTTTTATGTAATGCCCATATAAAAAATTTTTGCGCAATAAATATATGCGCAAATTTTAAAAATGCGCAAAAAATATAAAATTTATATACCATGTGCATTTTTATATAATGCGCTCAAATATATATATATATATATATATATATATATATATATAATAGATATATTTTTATGTGCGTGTGTGTACGTGTGTGTGGGTCGCGGTAGTCCAGGGGGTACACCGGCACAGGAAAAGGAACTGACCGTAATACGTATCATATTCCAAATTTTCGATAGTCAAATGGATAGAAGAAACATAAGAGCACGTGTGAAATTTATTTGTATGTGTTTCTCTCTGTTTCTGTTCGCTAACGCTATATCGCTTCTTCGTTTGAATTATTTTCAAATCCGTGAGACTTTCCTTCAGGATCTATGTGTGTGTTTATGTATTATATATCTATCCATCCGTATATATATATATATATATATATTTGTAAATATATATTTATTACACTTGTGCAAAATTATCACGGACGTCAATGATCATGCATATGAAGTTAGCACTAGTGGACAAAGACAAAAATACGGACACAAAAAAAGAAAAGAAACTCACTAGGTTTCCAATTTACGGTGGTCCGAGCCACCTTTCTCAAGGAAGAGAAGGGCAGAACTGTGTGGGTATATATATATATAAATCATCTACAGTGTGAGTGTCCTTTTACGTGTTATCTGTTTTATTCTGTGTTCTATTGTGCCGTCCAAAAGTTATATTGCTCTCGTGAGTACTTCCGCATCATCGATATATATATATATATATATATATATATATATATATATATATATATATATATATATATATATATAAAACTACGAATTGGAATGCTGTTCGGCGACAAACAAATATTTTAACACAGAGATGTAGATTTTGAAAAAAATAGAATCATATATATAACCATAAACACATAAGAGATCTCAGTAAAAGTCGATAATTTTGCTCGTGTGTGAACGTACGATATCTTTACTTACGTAAGTGTGTGTATTTATAAAAAAGTATGCATATATATATATATATATATATATATATATATATATATATATATATATATATATATATACACAATAAACACAGTAATCAACCCGAAGGTCGGCTTGGTAGGTGATGGTAGAGTTCACCCATGTACTAAGCCCTATGCGGCGTACGCATATTCACATATCAGGGTATGGGGGGCAGTTCCTTTCCCCGTGCCGGTTATGGTTTCCCAGGAAGATCTGATACCCGAAAAATCAATTAGCTTGGGTGGAGCTGCAGGTGCCCAAAGTGCCTTCCCTGGGAATCAAATCCGGGGCCCTCCGGTCAGTAGTCCAACGCTCTACCCCCTACGGACTACCGCGACCCACATCATAACCCGCGAAAAGAGTTGCATAGAATATTTAACGTTTTACTCGAAAAATACGAAGCCGGCTACATTCTGCTAGATAAAAGACTCTCCAGATAAATATTTGAAACAGTAGCGTAAATAATCAGAACTGCAAATAGCCACAGGACGGTTTATAAAAATAATTGTTGCTATGGCAGCAATTCCATGGTAAACAAAGAAGAGGGATGGAATCACCGAATAAACCCGTTGGTCCGATTGTTCCGTTTCCTATTCCACCTAAATATTTAGCCTCCCGGCCTCCAATAAATTGGGTCAAGGGCCCAGGGCGGCTGCACGGGCACCTTTCCACTACTTCCAGGGTCTCCTAGCGACCCTGGTGAATCGGTCAAGCGAGTTCCGTATGGTGCCAAAAAAAACTTCCGAACATCAAACGTGCCCTCGAAACAGTCAGTCAGTCGACTTCGAATGAGGGCGACGGGACCCGCGTTCCAATTGGATGCTACGACTAGAGTTCTTCCGCGCGTGCGCAGTCAAAAGTGTGAAAGAATCGGACCCAAAGTCTCCCACCTCCACGCATATCCGGACTCTCCGTTCCCCACTCTCACCTGAGCAGTCTTCATGGATTTCTTCCTTATAGATACTACGAATCATGACATAAAATCGCCTCCTCCGACATATATATACATTGCCCTATATATATATATATATATATATATATAGATATATTATTTTCACACATAGAAATAGATATATAAGGAAAGGGGATAGGAAACCACATAAAAGACCAACACAGGAAAGGTGGGGAAGGCGGATTTGAGCAGATCACAAATGTAAAAATATTTCCTTATCCGGGATAAGGAAACCTTAACTTAACCTAACCTTAACAGTTAACCTTAACTAAGTTAACTTAACTTAACCTTTCCTGTGTTGGTCTTTTACGTGTTTTCCTATCCCCTTTCCTTATATGTCTATTTCTATGTGCGAAAATAATATTTGTTCGCCGTATGGCGGGATTTTCGTGTTTGAATATATATATAGATAAAAAATATATATATATATATATAAAATAATTTTTTCTATAAATATTCTATGGGTGTATATATGTGTGTATGTGTATGTACACATATATATGGATAATATATCCTGTATTTTGCTTTAACATGTACAAGTAATTATCCCTGTCTACTATACTATATCTTTCTATCCCTATCTGTTACTAGCCGTTTCCCATATAACTAAAACCGTATGGATGAATGTTTGTTCGCCAATTGGCGGATTTTTGTGTTTGAATGCATGTGCATATTTTCCTTTACGTGTCTACATGACTTTCTAATACCCTCAGTACTGGTTTCAACCTCTTGGGTTCCTGAAAAACTACAACTTGATCATCTCATTACTGCAATGGCATCACGCGAACCTCTTCCTCAACCTAAGCGGATCACACCCTAAGTAATAATTATCTCTGATATCCATTCCTTTATTGGTGGTTCTGAGAACATCTCTAGCTGCGTGTAAAATCAAGCTTATTGTTTTGTAGTGCTCACCTAATGTAGTCTTTTTCTTTTTTTAGAAGAGGAACTAATATCGACCTGAGGAAGTCTTCCCCAGAACACAATTGCTCCTGGGAAACTGTGCGATTTGATCACGCTTTTGCTAAATCTGCGCCTACTTAGAATATATTCTAATCAATACCTTTCTGAGTCACCTGGCTATTTCCATGTATACCTACGCCTTTTGTGGTATCTAAACCATGTGTTGGTGATGACTAACCCTGCCCCACCTCATCACCATCTCTTCATTCGCCTACCGTCGCATTCCAATTCCCCATCACTATCAAATGTTTCCCTGCAGGAACACGCGATTATATCCTCTAACTCATCGTACATCCTATCGACTTCTTCCTCCTTGTGGTTGCTCGGTGGTATGTATACCTGAACAATGACCACGTTCGTCGGCTCTGCTTTAATCTCTACGAGTAAAATTCTATCTGTTGCTTGCTCTATGTTGACTACGCTTCATCCTACCCCTTTATTTAATATTACGGTAACTCCTCGCTGGCACTCGTCCCCGCCGCTGTATATCACTCTATAATTGTCACTCCAGTAATCCCCGCTATCCTTCCATCTCACCTCGCAGAGACCTAAAACATCTATGTTACCTCTTTCCATCTCTCGCTTAATATTTTCTAATTTTCCTCTCCTCAACATTGTCCGGACGTTCCAGGTCCTATTCTAACTACTTTCGCCTTCTTCTGAGTCTTCTGTCCTGCTGCAGTTATTTCCTCCCTGCAAGGGTTTCGTGGGATGACGACCGCGGAAGCCTTGCCTCCCCCGCTGCTGGGCACGACACATGGCCCCTTGGGCCGAGTCCCGCAGTTGCCAGGACTCAATTTCTGTTTTGCGTCCATCATTACATTCTTGGGAATGATAATTGAGGTGGTTTCCCGTTGCCTTCCTCAATAGTGTTTTTAACGTGACACCATCCCTTAATGGCCGCCCCACTGGGGTCAGACGCCATTGCAGCCGCCTCACTGAGGAACAGATGCTGTGTGGACTACCTTTCGTCTGGCTCCTAACCTTCAACCTATCTGGCATGGGTGACCCTAACAGGAGCAACTATATTTACTCCAGCCAGCACATCTATAGGGGTCATCGGAACACACAAGCCCTTCCATGTTCCTATTCTAACTAATTTGGTCTTGTTCACCTGCGCCTTCTGTCCTGCTGCTGTCGGTTTTCTATATAATTGACATAATTGTGGCAATTCTCCAAATCGATTTTTCAAATAACACGCGAAAACAAGATTTGGGTTCATTTAATTTTTTTATAAATCGCTATTTAAATCGTGGAAGAAGTAATAAGCGTGAAAAATCGAGGAAACAGCTGACGAATGCCGACCGCCATCCAATGCGAGCGTGGCGAGAGAAGTGTGCATTATAACGAATGGGGGGCATGGATTAAATATATTCCTGGTGTGTGGGTAGTGTACATAGGATGGCACGTTTTCTTACGTATCCAAATATACATAAGCTATGAGTACACACGCCAGGCAGAAATATATATATATTTGCAATTAACATGTGACACGAGTCACGTGACAGGAGATATCTTATCATGTAATTATTTAATCGGAATTAAAATACTTAAAAATATTTTGTCAAGTGTGCATTTCTCTTGGTATAGATCTATTCCTTTAACGAAGGCATTACTGTTTAAATATTCATATTTATACCTAGTTTTGTATATAATTACGGCAACTGTTAAGGTAATTACAAATATACATACAGGTACATATGAATGAATAATTATATATATATATATATATATATATATATATATATATATATATATATATATATATATATATATATCTGCTCAGGTGCGAGTGGGGAACGGAGAGTCCGGATGGGCAGTGTTAGGAAGAGGTGTAAGACAGGGTTGCCCATTGTCACCTGTACTGTTCAACGTATATGTAGAGGAAATGATTAAAGAGGCATGGGAAGGACTGGAGGTAGGAATGAAAGTCGGAGGGGAATTCGTAAAATCGGTTAGGTTTGCTGATGACCAAGCATTAGTTGCTCAGTCAGCCAAGGGGTTGCAAGCATTGTTGAGTGAATTGGAGGTTCAGTGCGATAAATATGGGATGAGAATCAATATTAATAAAACAAAGGTTAAGCGATTTTCCAGAAAGAAAAAGGCTAAGCTAAATATTGAAATAGGTGGGGAAAAAATAGAGCAGGTAGAACAGTTTACATATCTCGGAAGTGTTTTGTACCAATACGGTCAAAGTGGTAGGGACGTAAGGAGAAGAATTGCGCTAGGCAAGGAGGCTTTCTCAAGGAGGAGGGAGTTGATGACGGGGACGTTGAGTAGGGATGTTAAGACAAGACTCGTAAAAACTCTGATATGGAGCGTAGCTATGTACGGCGCGGAAACGTGGTCGCTGAAGCAGGAGGATAGACGTAGATTGGAGGCTTTTGAAATGTGGGTGTGAAGAAGAATGGAGAAGGTGAAATGGACCGAAAGGAAAACAAATGAGGAAGTACTGGAGATGGTGGGTGAGGAGAGGGGTTTGTTGAGAGAAATCCTATGGAGGCAGGAGAAATGGATGAAGGTCGTATTGAGCGGTAGTGGAATGTTGAAGAGGGTAATAGAGGGGAGAATGTTGGGCAAGCGAGGTAAGGGTAGGAACAGGATAGGGATGTTGGACGGGATGAAGGGAGGAAAGAAGTACACCGAGATGAAGAGGGACCTGATATAGATTAGTTTGCTAGGTGGGGAGTCACAAAATGTTTATTTGATAATTTTGTCCATCCAATAACCTACCTTAACCGGTAGTTTACCTAAGAAATATATATATATATATATATATATATATATATGCTATATTGCTCTCGTGTGTACTTCCGCAAAAGAAATTTTTATATATGTAATGTAAATTCACTAATAGTCATAACAAACACAGAAACCAAAACACATAAAAACACACAAACCAGTGAGTCTCTCTTTTGTGTGTTTTGGTTTCTGTGTTTTTTATGGCTATTAGTGAATTTACATTATTGTACACGTTCGTGGGTTTTCCAAAAAAAGTGACTATATATATATGTATATATATATATATATATTTGCGGAAGCTATCACGAGAGCGATATAACATTTGAATGGCACAATAGAACACAGAATAAAATAAATAACACGTAAAAGGACACTCACATTGTAGACTGTTTGAGCTTGCGGCCTACTCCGAGGCCTTCTTCAGGTCAGACACTGACCTTAAGAAGGCCTCAGAGAAGACCGAAAGCTCAAACAATCTACCATGTGATTGTCTTTTTACGTGTTGTCTATTTGTTTTTGAATTATACTGTGCCATCCAAATGTATATATATTTATATATATATATATATATATATATATATATATATATATATATATATATATATATATATAGAAGAACACATAAAAAGAGCATTTACACGAAAAAATATCCATAAACACAATAAATATGCGTTTGTACAAATAAGAGTATATATGTAATTTTGTCCTCTGGTAAATTTAATATAAAAAATGTTATGCAAATATTTTATTCTATTTTGTTTCCTTTCGTATTACGATCCAATTTACAAGAATAACATTTAGGTTTCGTTTTCCATCGCAATCGAGACAAGATTAGTGTCCACGACAATGTTTGTCAAGTACGTGTTAATACACGTGTGATTTGATGGAAGAGTAATCTTTTGGGTCAAAAATTTCATGGAGGGTCGATCACAATGGGTCAAACTAGGTGAAGTGTATTGTGAAAAGACAAGGGTAACATCGGGAGTCCCACAAGGAAGCGTACTTGGCCCGCTCTTGTTTTTAATACACAGAAATGATCTTCCAGTAGATATTAATTCTCAGATAATACTTTTTGTAGACGACTGTATTATCTACAGGAAAGTGAAAAATGACAGAGATCGCGACATACTTCAAAGGGACATTAATAAAATGGCGGAGTGAGTGACAAATAATGAGATGGATATTAATGTTAGAAAATGCAAATACATCGCTTTTAGTAGCAGGGTAAATGGAAACAATAGTAAATGTAAATTCTCGGAAGATGTCATTCCTAGAAGTGATAGTTGCAGATACTTAGGTGTATATTTAACCAAGGATTTAGGGTGAGGGTTAAATGTGGATTACATTTTTAAGAAAGCTTTGAAAACTCTTCATTGGGTCATGAGAAACCTCAAAAGGAGCGTTAGAGCAACTAAGGAGAAGGCGTATCAA
The DNA here is from genome assembly GCA_037158775.1 of Hetaerina titia. Classification (NCBI taxonomy): domain Eukaryota; kingdom Metazoa; phylum Arthropoda; class Insecta; order Odonata; family Calopterygidae; genus Hetaerina; species Hetaerina titia. The sequence goes on along the minus strand of CM073775.1, from coordinate 26,612,964 downwards.
ACCCTGGTAAGACCAATTTTGGAGTACGCTTCTCTAGTATGGGACCCTCATGAAGAAGGACAAATCAAAAAACTAGAAAAGGTGCAAAGAAAGGCTGCCCGATATGTACTAGGGAAGCATAGGAGGATGGATAGTGTGTCTGACATGTTAAAAACGCTGGGCTGGGAACCTTTACAAACTAGAAGGAAAATAAGCAGACTTTGTGGAGTGTTCCGCATTCTGAATGGGGAGAAGGCTTGGGCAGATCTAAGGAAAGAGGCGGGGAACCCGAATTTCATAGGGAGAATTGACCACAAATTTAAGATATAATTCCGGGCAAAAAGAACGAATGAAAGAAAATTTTCTATTCTTAATAAAACAATTGTTGTTTGGAACATCTTAACTGCAAAACTATTTGAGCCCTTTCCTAACAGAGTTCAAACTTTTAAGAAAAGATGTAAACAACTTCTGTAATCATTTGATTGATGTGTTGTATAAAATTAAATGTACCAGCTTGATTTTTTTTCTTGTTGATTGGGAAAAATATGGGGATGAGATGGGAATTTTCTTTTTGTTTTTGCATTTGAGATTGGTGTTTGGAAATTTCCTTAAAGTGTATTTTTTTTCTGACTGATTTTATTTATTATCTTTTGTGAGATTCATTGGATTTCAGAAACCATGTTATTTTTTCCAAGGCAAGTTTGATTGTAATACTTGGGACTTGTGTGCCACCTGACATTTCTCTATTTGCACATGTACATTTTAATAATAATAATAATACACTATTTGTCTGGTATTAACGCTACCTAACCGCGTCAACGGTATCGCTCCGGGGCGTCTTCCGAGACTACCCCTAGGTATCTTCAACAAGTAAAGTCGCAATAAAAAAATGACTTTCTACCATTAGCTGTGCAATGTTCCCTTCAATTGTTTATAGGATTTCATTTTTCACGTGTACGCGTTTCAAAATGTCTCCAGGTGCCAAGATTTTTGATTAGACTCATACAATGTCAGTTCTCCCCTTTAAATCACAGTAATTAGACCTACATCGTTCTTCAGTTCGCCACCAAATTTCTAGTTTCCATTTGATTCCTTTCTGCTCTTGTCGCCATCCATACATCACTACTACACACAAACATGACTTTATCTATTCCATGATATCTATTGTAGACCATCACAGGCCAAATAACTGTCAACTAAATTGTTCACCTTTCTGATAGACCATGAGGTAATTTTTAAATTTATCATTAAATGACGTGGTTGTCAAGGCTGTTTCCATGATAAACAACAATTTTTGTTTGTTTATTGTGTTCAGCCAATTACTCGTCATGAATATTTTTCTCGTTTTACATATGAATAGATCTATTCATTTGTTTATTCCTTGCGTACGGTGACGTGGCAAACGTAATATACGGGTTGTGATGCTCACTTTTTTCCCCTGGTAATACATCTTGTGTTCTACAAAAACATATTCATTCAATGTTGTTCCCTTGAACGAATTGCCTTCTGTAAGAGTTTGATGTACTTTACTAATGCTACTGTAATTCTGAATGCATACACACATCCTAAATAACTAATAGTTTAGTTTATTGATGGCGAAGATATATAAATATATATTTATCAAGCAACATATGTTTCTATTAAAAACTTGTTATTTTCCAAACAAAATATGTTTGATACTCAAATTTATTATGCTAGTCGTATCCATGGACGCATCGAATGTAAATAAACAACTATAGACCTTGCGGTTCTTCCACCACGGTCGTTAGGTCAGTAATTTGAAAACAAGCTTGTCGTTGGCTGATTAGTTTGAAGCGAATTTGATGCAATTTTTGAATTTATGATTGAAACGATTCTGAAAAAAATTATATGCCTACAGTACTGCTCCCGAGGATGTACACTTTTTGTGAATTATTTTTTTACTTCCGCCATTTTTGTAGCCCAATTCGGCAGATTTTCCTCCTGGTATAATATATTAGTGTTAAAATCATGGTTGCCACTATGTCGCAAAAGTAAATAAATAACAGTTAAAGACAAATTTTCATAAACTAATTGATCAACATCACAACAATAGAAGATCGAAATTTTCAAAGATGGCGTTAGAGATGAATGATTACACTCCTTTCTCGAACATCGACGCAATTCCATAATATATTTGATACAAATTTATTTCAATTGTTTCCGACCGCCGTCACTCTTTTTTTTCAGTCGAATACGAAGAAATGTTAAAAAAGTAAGATTCCCATCCATGCTTCCGGTCGAATATTTGATTCCCTCGCGTTCCGAACTTCTTCTTTTTTGCCCCCACCATCTCCCAGTCACACATCCCCAAACACACTTCGGCGATTATTTCTGGAACACTGAATGGTTTCCAGAGTAAACGGGGACGGCGTGGAATATGAACTGGAGAGAGGACAGCGGAAGCGGAAGAAGCATTAACGTTTGTGTATACACCAAGCACAAACACAATCAAAACGTGAATTAAAAAAATTAAATAGGAACGGTTTGCTTTCTTGACTATCGCAAAGAAACCAAGGGGAGATGGAGGAAAGTCACTTTTTATTTTATCTTCCTTAGATCGTACTTTTATTGGATGGAATCCAATCTTTTTAACTCTGAGGGAAGTAAACAAAAAACACTTTTTAATACCATTGATTCAAACTTTTTAACGTAAAAAATGACCAATAAAATGCTACTGGAGAAGTACAATATTGCATAAGTTAATTATCAGTTACTCTTACAACTGGAATCACACGTTTGACTATACTTTCATATGATCGAAAAAATCTAATGAGAATAATAGTAACTAATATGGCCGCCGCAAGCAATTGCGCAACATGCGTGAAATTAATACAATTCTAATTTATTTTCAAGTTTTTATGCATGCATGCATTAAAACTATTATGAATTCGTTGTAAAACTGCAACAGAACTTGATTTGAAATGAAAATTTATCTATGTAAGTCATTTAAAGTTAGAGTTCACGATAAAATGACGAGAAAACACACGCTAGCGGCAACAATAGGTACACGATTTGTTTATCTTGGATATTTCATAACATAAACAACCAAAGTACCTTTAATGAAAAACAAAGATCATTTTGTCAACAAATTAAATTGTAACAAAAGAAAAGTCATGCATAGCCATTCAAACAATTGCGCAATGCTGCGCGTGTCTATTCTAAGTCGACTTCTGATTGGTCGCATTCCCTTCACGTCGTTTCCTTGCGGGACAGACTCGGAGAGGAATTAAGTTAAGATAAGGAACAACTCTTTTACGACTGTCTTCCATAATTAACTATCCACGCATACTTGATAAATTAATATTTGGTTACAATACTTATTAACTTATTAAATTACCCTTAAAAATTCAAAATTAACAAAAATAATACTCGTTGCTAACCACACGGGAAAATAAACAAATACTGGTCGAAAAGAAAATATTCCCCGGAGTTATTATTTCGTTTGGAAGGTGTTAAAATAGAAAAAAATTCTATTCCATCTTGTATTACTCTTTATAGAAATAAGTTAATGTTAAAAAAATTCATCAGGGCATATATATAAATAAGAAAATTCGTCCTTATAAATAAATAGATACATATATATATATAGTGTTTATGGTTATATATATATATGTCTATGAACCACCGCGACCCACATGTATATATATACACAACACCCATGCACTTATTTTTATGTATATATATATATATATATATATATATATATATATATATATAGGGACGTATTTTCTTAAAAGTCAAGTACTGGTTTTCGTAATTGTTTCTCGAATTCTCTCTGTCACTTGCGACGAATGATTAATTAAGCGATTGCCCGCGTCTTCACTCTCCGCCATTTCCCGGTGATTCATCGCGCGCCTTTCCGCCATAACTGATGTCCCGTCGGCGCAGTTCCAAGACCTCCTCCCCCATTCCTCCCATCTCTCTGTCGCCCTCTAGAAGGCGTCGAGATGGTCATAAATCCCTCCTCGCCCTCAGACTCCATTCCTCTTACGCTTACCTCACTCGATATCGACTCGGAACTATTTCAAACCCCAACATTTTACATCAACATCGAAAGGACATAAGAATGGACGAAATTGAAATCCCGCCCACACCCAATGCCCAACTTTATGCTTGGAAGAACGAACCATGTCTGATGACGTGGGCATGTGACGCATTCGATTTCATGCAAGCGATATTTATTTACATTCGCGCGTTCAAGAACGCTGGGATCAACATGGCTGCCGTTCGCGACAATGCGGAAGATGTATGCATTAAAAACAAAGGATAACGAAAAAAGATAACTTCCCTATTTTCTATAATATTTTGAGGTGGATTAAACTAATAAGACTAGACATCTTTTTGCAGAAAAACCTAATTGGATTTCAAAGTTTCTCAGCTTGGACATATGAATGGCGAATATTAAAAACTGATCTCATCATGGAAAAGAATTTCACATTTAAATTTTCCTCTCTATTTACGAGCCATATCGGCAGGCCATAAGCTTTGCAGCCCACGAACAAAAACATAGAGAAACACAAATGGATCTCACACGTATTCCAAATTTTCGGTGGCAAGATTACCTTTCTCTCCCTTCTCACCCTTGAGAAGGGTGTGTAGCCATAAAAAATTTGGAATACGAGTGAGGTTCATTTTTGTATGTTTCTCTGTGTTTTTGTCCGTTAGTACTGTCTTGGGATACATTATTATTCAAATCCTTTAACATTATATATATATATATATATATATATATATATATATATATATATATATAAGGGAAAAGCCATTGAAACACATATAATATATGTGTTCCTACGGCTTTTATATATATTCCTATTATCTATATGTCCTTCATTATTTATAATATATTAAAAACATTATTATAATATATTTCCTTTTATATGTATGTTCCTTAGGCTAATGCATATATATATATATATATATATATATATATATATATATATATATATATATGTATATATGAGTCTGACCTGAAGAAGGCCTCGGAGTAGGCCGAAAGCTTAAATCATCTACAGTGTGAGTGCCCTTTTACGTGTTATCTGTTTTATTCTGTGTTCTATTGTGCCGTACAAAAGTTATATTGCTCTCGTGAGTACTTCCGCATCATCTATATATGTATATATATATATATATATATATATACACACACATATATATATATATATAACATAATCACAGTAATCAACCCGAAGGGTGGTTTGGTAGCTGATGGTACAGTATTAAGCCCTATACGGCCTGTGAAATTCACACATCAGAATAGGGGGGCCAGTTCCTTTCCCTGTGCCGGTTATGGTTTCCCAAAAAGATCTGGTACCCAAAAAATCATATAGCTTGGTTGGTGCTGCAGGTGCACAGAGTGCCTTACCCGGGAATCGCACCCGGGACACTCCTGTCAGTAGTCCAACCCTCAACCCTCTCCGCGACCCACACACACAAACACACCTCACCACCATGTTCTAATGTCCAGGTGGATCCTTGATCTAAGTGTCATCTGAGAAGCTTATTCCGATACTCTCGTTCTGTTTATTTCCTTCCTTTAGTGCGACAACTGGCGGTCATCCAATGGACACCTTTTACATGCTTCAAAATTTGTATATATAAAATGGTGAAATTCGTAAAAAAAACTACGCTCTAAGAGGGAAGAAGAAAATTTAGAACGCCGAGCGCCATGTTGAAGAAGATCCATTTGATCCGTATTTTAATATAAATTTGGATGAAGATTTACATAAAGACGAATTTATGTCCGATACAACTTTAATCATGGCGAGATATTGGATATTTCCGCTATCGTGCCAAGAGCTTGGCTCCCTCCGCTCTGTGCACAGGAAACAGTAGGTCAATGGTCTCGAAAAGGTCCAACCTTCACCATTACGTCACATCGAGTGAGGAGAAGACAGCAGGGTCACCGCTAAGAATAATATACTATTCGCGAAAATGGCCTGTTTCCGAATAACAAACACTGATCAAATGTTTATTTACAAACAAACAATTACGATGTTTTTACAAACATATATCATCAAATATTTATTATATGATATGTATTAAAAATTTGATATATTATAAGAATTTTAAAGAAACGGAAGCCTGACTGTCGTTTTTATACAATAAACAATGGTAGACTGAATAATCGACAATATTAATTCAAAATTGGAACATTATTGAAGACGACCGTTAAAGATAAACCGTCTCTTTTGTGTATAAGGATGACGTCACAATGTTGGCGTTGCTATTTACGTAAAACCGACTCAATGAAGGGCTTCCCGGAAGATATTTAATAAAATTTGAAAGATTACAAGAACGACGCATGTGCGTCGCTGTTTAATCCGAAAAAAAATTGCAAATAACTTTTGCGAGTATATAATTTAATCAGATAGGAAATTGTGAGAGTGACGTCACAATGTAATTGCGTCACTATTTGCTCCGGGTAAGCTTAATCAACCGCTTACTCAACGATATTTATTCAAATTTGAAACAGTTGAAGAACGACGCCACTGGGAATGTTGTTGTTTATCGGCACTTAATACGGGTAAACTGCTTATCCAATGATAAACGTTCAAAAATTCAAACGTATTAAACGTGGTGCCGTAACGAAAATATCGTTTATTTCAGAACTGGTCAACACTTCAATCGAAAGTATCGATTAAAAGTCGAAATATTTGAAGTTTGGCGAGAGGTTGAAAGTAACTTGAGTTTTGAATCTACATGGAATTGGAACTTTTTTAATCCGTTACCGTTAAAAAACACGAAAGTGATGTGATTTCCAAGAAATGTTTGAAAACAAGATGAACGCTAAAGTTGGAGGAAGTATATCTCATTAATTTGTTCAATATCTTCTACAGGAGACTGCCACGTGAAAAGTCGACCACTGTTGACAAATTTCGCGCCTCTCGGCCTTGCTCACGCTTTACGTATAGCGTTCGCGGTGGAAATGTGACAACATTGTTCGCCATTTCAACTCGATACCTTTCCAGCTAATTGATCTAAATAAAAAAATGTAGATTGCGTAATAGTGCGTGGGAAGAACATAGGGATTAATGCTTGAATCTGTCTATGACTGTATATATGCCCCTATTTTGTTTAATCTGAAGCAAATAATTAAAAATTAAATGTAAAATCAGGTAGCATCACCATCATCAGTATTTCAATCCTAGGATTTGTTTACTGCAGCCCTCAATTCTACCCTATTTTATGTTAATTCCCTCAATCCTTGATACCCTCTCTGTTTTACGTCCTTCTTAAGTCGTAGCCCCATGTCTCTTGGTCTTCCTCGTGTGATCTATCCTTCTATTATATTCCTAATCAATCCATTGTGCCTCAATGTGTGTCCAATCCATCTATTTCTTCTGAGCCGTAGAGTTCTCCAATATTGTCCTATCCTCTTCTGCTCTTCTATATACTTCCTCGTTCCTCACTTTGTCTGTCCATTTAATCTTCAGCATTCTCCTCCAGCAACATGTTTCAAAGGCGTCTATATTCTACGCTGGTCCACTTTTCCAATGTTCCAAGTTTCGGAACCATATAGCTCCATGCTCCACTCGAAAGTCTTGACGAATTGTTTCCAGCCTTAGGTTCTTTGAACATAGTAATTGCCTCTTCTTAATGAATGCGTTCTTAGCTTGGGCTATTCTTCGCTTGATATCAGGTAGGTAAACCATCAAATTAAACAAATATTCATCAAAATTTAGAAATATCTGTCAGATTCAAATTTCAATCAAACCGTTAATTATTACGACATTTTCACTGAGTTCACATAAGCGATTGGATCCATGATCATTCCCAATACTGCCCTTGAAGACGCTGTTAATAGGAACGGTAAGATACAGCCTGGATGTACGGGAAGGAGTGTTGGAGGCTACAGAATCTTCAAACGCAGTCTTCTGGTTTGCATTTTCATTTTCGCGAGGAAGTGGCATTGATTGTCTTTGGCGAATGGTGGGAGTTGAATGGGGTTCGTTCGATAGTCGTTGTGGAAGATGAATGGCGCCTAGGCCTTCCCTCCTTGCATCATCAGCATTGTTGAGGAGGATTGGAGGGGAGGGCGAAGTTTGGGGGTGGGGGGAGTAGGGGTTTGTCAAAGTCTCCCTCGTTTCGCGCGGAGGAAAGGAGGAAGGACAAAGGGTTTAAGGAGACTAAGGGTTCTAGGGCAGTCCGCTTATTTATTTCCGGGACGTCATATCTCTCGCTGAATGTCATAAGAGTCATCTCTACACCCGGGACACCAGAGAGAGTTATCCAAAAGGGGAGGGAGCTGGAGAAAGAGGGGAGGAATAGCTACTCTCATCCCTCTTATTCTAAAAGAGAAAGAGAGATGAATAAAAAAACAAGGGATGATGAAACGTGGGAGAGAACGGGTGGACCTTTTCCAACTATGCTGAAGTTTCGTGTAAATAGCCATCCACTGTTGTCACCTTTAGCGCAAATAGCCATCCACTGTTGTCACCTTTAGCGCAAATATCCATCCACTGTTGTCAAGTTTTGTTTGAATGGCCATGAATTGTTTCATTATTTCGTTTAAATGCGGAGCAATTGATGTCACCTTTTGTTTAAATAGCAATCCGCGGTTGCCACGTTTCGCGCAGAATCATCCGTTGTTGTCAAGTTGCTTCGAAATGACCATCCAATGTTGTAACCATTATTTCAAATTCATACATTCTGTTGTAACATTCAGCATAAATAAAATCATCCACTGTTGTCATGCTTCATTAAAACAGCCATTCAATGCTGTCAATTCGCGCGCAAATCTTCGGCCATTTTCAGCACGTTTCGCATAAGTATTCATACACTGTTGTCACACACATTTCAAAAGACATACACTGTTGCCAATTTTGCGTATATAGCCATCTTCTGTGGTCATTTCTCGCGTATTAAATAGCATGGAACATATAACACATGCGACGGGCTCGATTTCTGTTGCTTTTGCCATTCAGATGTGAAAATTGAGCGCGAAAAGGTCATTTAGAAACGTCTCAGTGTCGTGGTTTTTCGTAAAAATTACGATTTTAGACGATTGAAGCATAACAATTAAACTATCTTTCCAATTTTCGTTAAACTCAAAGCCATCAAACATTGTCATCAAACAAAGTCATACGATCATTGTCTAAAGAATGATAATAGGGCTATTTTAACCACTTGCAAATATATGGTAAAAATATTTCATAAAAATTTCATGAAATGTCATAAAGTCTAATAATATTTCATGAAATGTTCAAAATTTATTTCCTACTTACATCACCATCATATCACAAATTCAAATGTCTCAGCTGAACTATTTGTAGCTAGACTGAAATCTCATTCTATGAATTTTGGGAAACCGGAGTAAAGAATTAATCTTTTTGGAATTAAGTTAGAAAAGATGGTCAGTGCTGAGATCGAGCGGACATTTTATGATCTTCAAGGTTCAATAACCTAAGGTTATTTACCTTGCGTGTGTATGTGAAACCCCATCACATTACATAGCATAGATGTTCGTAAATATATATATATATTATAATGCGGCAATAGCAGGTAAATGAGAAAGGATTAGCATGACACTGAAAGGTGAACTGATGAAAACAGTAGAGAGAGAGAGAGCTTTGGATATTTTGGAAGTGTCATCAGTGAAGGCATGTCCTGTTCGAAGGAAATCAAATCAAGAATAATTATAGCAAAAGAGGGATTCACTAACAAGGAGAAACTAATGTTTCGGATCTTTGAAAAAGGAGCCGGGAAAGAATTTGGCAAGATGTTACATCCGGAGTGAGATGTTGTACGGAGTGAAGGCATGGAATTGGCAGAAAGACGAAGTTAGGCCTCCGAAATGTGGATATCTAATAATACCATAAGATGGGGTTGACAAGGGGTTAATTACAACCCTAACATACAATGTAGGGTAGTAGGAACTTAAAATTCAACAATACCTACCTTCCATAGCAAGAAACGTAATGGCAGTGAATTCTTCTCGGGATTTCATCTGGGTAATCTCCTCCATCTCCATCGCTGGCGACGTTTCGATGAAATCCGTTTTCATCGTCATCGGCCCTGAATTTAGGAACACGCAAAGGAGGGTAACCCAGTTAGGGAAAAAACGGGTAGTCAAGAACGAACGCGCCGCCATCTTAATAAAAATAGTCGTGATACATAAATTATGTATTAAGAGAGCGGTATCAAGATTATTTTTTCAATTGTATCGAATCGAATTGCAACATAAATCGATTGTTAGGGTCATCACGAATGTATAGCACTGGGTTACACAAATTCACGATCGCAGAATCATTGTTGGAGAATCGAGGAAAATGAATCGGCAGTTGAGATACGCACGGGAGATTACCTGCAAAGGATCGATACTGACAAGATAATATGATGAGTGTTTTAGCCTGTTTGGGACGATGTCTATGCCTCCGCTAAATAAACCCCAATGGACACATCTATCAATTATAATATGGCGCCATAATGATTCATTCTCTGCGTCGGAAGAAAACTAGAAGGTGCACCGTAATTTTCTTAAAAATCTTACTAGGATCCCATGCATCTTTTGTGAACCAAGGTTACCCCTACCGAAATCCTCCAGAATACTCCGAATGATTACTCTCTTCTCAAGAAAGGGGTGACAGAAGGAAGAAAGGAAAGGAGAAGAGATGAGAGGGGGTGGAGGCGCAGAGGGTGGTAAGATGCTGTCCTAGAGAGAAATAAGGCTGAAGAGAGAGAGAGAAAGAGCAGAGATATTCGAAGTGGGTGACAAGATAGTGGGGGGGAGGTTCTTGGGGGTGGCGGTCGCTTTGGTAACCTGCCCGACACGCCCTTGGCGACAGTTGCTCGTCTCGCGCCCTTCTTCTGTTTTCTCTCTCGTCTGTGCGACCGACACACACACACGCATGCACACACCTACAAACGCACACACATAGACACGCACGCACATGCCAAACAATCGTTGCGACCCACGCATCTTCCTCCTCCTTCGCGAAATCCATCCATCCAAGGTGACCTTGGCAAGCCCTCCCCTTCCCCCACCACCATCTTCCCCTCCAATCCATCCCATGCCACTCGCGTGCCAATTATGACGCGTACACTCGCTTGCGACACAAACAGTCGACTAATGACAGGCGATGCAGTAGGTAACGAGAATATTCCCTCTCCAGACACCAGAAACAACACCGTCTCCCTTTGGTACCCAAAAAGAGGGAAAACTAAGTTGCTAAGCACTAGTACCCCTAGAAAAAGCCGTTCTTGAGACACGTCATCTTGTTTATTTTGGAATGCTACAATAGTTCGGTATCGTTGCCATGGAAACAATAGGGAGAATCTGTAAACCAATCAATATAGGGTATTTTTAAAAGAGAAAACAGCTCAATTGTCACTGCGGAAACGAAGATATCACATAGGTAAGCCATATATAGTATTGAACAATAAATAAAAGCGCGGAATAGCAACAATGGAAACGTGGTCGAAGGCAACAATGGATAAGTGATTTGTTTATTTTGAAGACATGCACAAATAAGGTAATACCGTCCAGGAATTAATTATAATAACGTAGCTTTAACTAATAGTCAATCGAACATACATATTTTTTCTTGTTTCAATGATTACTGGGACATGCTGGACGTTTCAGAATAAGTGACGAACGCCTCGCGTTCCCCGATGCGGGAATTTCAAATTTCAATTTCAAAGTGTGAAAATCATTCGATCACGGCGATGACACGTGATCTGTGTGTTTCGATGGGAGATGAAATAAATGAAAGTCTAGGAGCGTCGTTTTTCGCTCGCCTCCGCGAGAGTTTGGAAAATGGACAATTTCTGCGATGCGGAGGCTATTGGATTCCTGATTGACTGACCTGTATTCAACCACAAACAGGTTTGCGTACAAGCAAAGATTAAATCTTAGTAAAAATTTTCTCTTTTAATATTCCAAAGGAACAAAGTTTAAGGAATCCTAGGTTTTTTCTAAAAACCGAATTTTTTTCCACAAGACTTTTCCGCAAAATCTTTACATGCCGGAGTTAATTTTTCAGAACTTTCCACCCATCGTCCAAACGCAATATTTATCAACATGGCTGCACAGTAATTGCAAGTGATACCGTATAATTGATCAAGAAAACGAAAGGAAACATCGTCTTCTTCACTAAATTTAAAACCGTCGAGCGAACGACGTAAAGAATCATCACAACAATCCGGACAGCTATTTATTTCGTGTCAATTGACGTCAATGCCGCATTCTCCGAGGCAACCATCACTGCTGTGATATATTGTCTTTCCCTCGTCCTCTGTTTCGAAACAAAAGGGTTTGTCAATGGATCTTGGCGCCAAATACCATTGTTACCTACGCATTTATAAACCCCTCTTCCATTCATTGTTGCGCTACTTACAGCTGGAGACTAGAGAAATTCGCGTGTCCCTGACAACCATTCAAAACAGTGAACCTAAAAAAGCCACATTAGCATGCATGCGAAATGTTTAGGTCAAAATAATTTTCAAGTGCACTTTTTACCATAAGATTAGTCGAGATTGGGACGAATTACGGCGAAGATTGTCTTTAAATTTACAAGTTGTATGACGGGTATTGTTCAACGCCCATTGAAACGGGTGCAAATATTGTCTGGAAACATGTTAACATTGAAAATAAAAATTTGCACTCCTGTTGTACGCATTTTGAAATATCGGTTTTCATTTTTTTATCGTTTTTTCCCATTACGGTTTCGTGATGATACTTTTTTCTCAACTTCCTTCATCGCGAAGTGATTTTTCAATAAGTTCATCATCCAATAAATTAATTTTTCGCCTAGTTACTTTCAAAATCATCAGTCTTTTTTCATTGGACTACTTTTTATTGACGAATGAACTAGAACGTACAGCTGTCAATGAACGGGAAAAGTACATAAAACACTAGAAGATATGTTTATATAAGTGGGTTAATCCTAAAAAACTGAATAGGATACGGAAACCATCATAAAGTTGCCTAAGACTTGAGTTAGACTACTCAAGAAGGCACTGGGCTAGACTTGAAATTCGGCCAATATTAATTACAAGGGAGATTACCAACATTTCCAAGTGTCTTCCGGAGCAAAATATACCCTTTTAGGTATAATTGCCAATGACTTAGAGGATGGAATACCCTGTTCAATCTCCCTTGGTTTTCAGAATGGAGAGCATCATCATCGTTCCCAAATAATTTTGGCCCAAAGGAAAACCAGACGAGAGCCTTCGGCGGAAATTTCGCGTTCCTCGGATTCACGAACTGAATCTCAAATGTCACGTATTTCCGTTCGGGAACAAGTCACGGGGTTGAGGGGAGTGTGGGACGGAAACCACTCAGTGTCTGGCGTGAGCATCCAATCGGTTGAGTCACCCCATTGGTCTACACCTACGCTATACCCCACGGGCCACCGCAAGGGGTGTGTGGCGGAGGGTGTTAGGGCAACTACAGTGTTGCATATATATATATATATATATATATATATATATATATATATATATATATATATATATATATATATATATATATATTATTATTATTAGGAAATCTACCGTTTAAGGTAGGTTTTTTTGGATGGACACAACTATCAAATAAACATTTTGTGACTCCCCACCTAGCAAACTAATCTATATCAGGTCCCTCTTCATCTCGGTGTACTTCTTTCCTCCCTTCATCCCGTCCAACATCCCTATCCTGTTCCTACCCTTTCCTCGCTTGCCCAACATTCTCCCCTTTATTACCCTCTTCAACATTCCACTACCGCTCAATACGCCTTCCATCCATTTTTCCTGCCTCCATAGGATTTCTCTCAACAAACCCCTCTCCTCACACACCATTTCTAGTACCCACTAAGTTTCAAATTTTCAATGGTCCACGATACTTTTCTTAAGGTTCTGTCCTTCTCTTCCTTGAGAAAGGTGGCGTGGACCATGGAAAAATGCGAAACCTTGTCAGTTTCTTTTCTTTTTTGTGTATCTCTGAGTTTTGTCCTTGTCCATTAGTGCTAACCTCATACACATTATATAAAAAAACCATAAACACAGTAATCAACCCGAAGGTCGGTTTAGTAGGTGATGGTAGAGCTCCCCGTGTACCAAGCCCGACGGCGGGTGAATATTCACACATCAGGGTAGGGGGGCCAGTTCCTTTCCCTGTGCCGCTTATGGTTTCCCAGGAAGATCTGGTACCCGAAAAATCTTGGGTCTAACTAGCTTGGGTGGAGCTGCACGTGCCCAGAGTGCCTTGTCCGGGAATCGAACCCGGGACCCTCCGGTCAGTAGTCCAACACTCTACCCACTGGACCACCGCGACCCGCACACATTATATATATATATATATATATATATATGAAATCAGTTACCCATACCTACAGACCTAAACGATTATGGCTCTCCTTAGCATATCTACTTATGGCATAACTAATAATATTACAAAGTAGAATTCCAAAGTATTAGTTCAAATCTGAAAATGACACCCAAATGGAAGTTACCACAAATATTTTTCAACAATATATTTTTCCAAGAGAATTAAACTTCCAGATAAGTCAAAATAATTCCAAATTCAGAGGACAAGTTTATACGACAATTTCGTTTCTTTAACATGTTCAATATTTCGTTCCAGAAAACTCATCTAGAAGAAAATTTAAAGTAACGAACGACTGCCCCATGTTCATTGTTCATCGGAGACCTATCGTTCAAAACCCTGCTCAGAGCTTTCTCCGGTATTATGTAGTCGCTTAATTAATTTAAACTGTTGGAAAGGAAATGGAAATATCGGTACAAAAGTGCAAATGTGGAAAGGAAATGCAATAACGTTCTGTCGGCCATCTTCAAATTATGACATCTGTTTGTTAACTCTACGACATCTCCAAGATAAACAAATAATTTATCGATTGCTGTCGTCTGGTAATTATCCCACTATTTCACGGCAATCGCGATATTTAAATGCCTTCAAGCGTTTACTGTCGTGAAAAGTGCAAATCTTGAAAGGAAATGCAATACCGTTCTGTCGGCCATCTTCAAATTATGACGTCTGTTTGTTTACTCTACGACATCTCCTAGATAAACAAATAGTTTATAGATTGTTTTCGCCGGGTAATAATTCCGCCATTTCATGGCGATCACGAAATTTAAATGCCTTCTCAATCGTTTCCTGTCGTGAAATTTTCACTCTCGGCTGAGTTCTATATCCTTTGAGGAAAACTTTTAAGTTTAAATGTATGAAATATGGAAATAACTGCGAAATGTGTTGATTTCACAGATGTAACTCCATTATTCATGGTAGAAGAAGCAGAAAATAATCTCATCATCCACGTTATCGGTCGTTTTAAGATCTCGCGAAATGTGAGATTGAAATTTCGGATAAGGATTGACTCAAAAGGTCGGGGAGCAGAAGGGAAGTCACCCCAAAGGAGGCAAAATGAATACTTCGGGGTTTGGGGGGCGATTTGAGCCAGAAAATATTTTTTCACGTGCATCAAATGAGTACAAATGATTTATACGACGCCATCCCGCGAATAACATGCAGCCTGGCTCTCGAATCAAAACGTTTGGACACCATTAGTTTGCGCAATCGGCCCTTTCACAGCAGCCAACTCAGCAAAATCTTCAAAGCGAGTCACGTATGTTTATTCTGCAAGGGGTTAGAGTTAGAGTGTCGGTTTTGAGGAACAAACACAATGTCTCCACGGAGTTAATGGTTACGTAGTGACAGAACAGATACACACTTCACTGCGACAATTCGTTCGGTCCACGCAAGACCGAGGGGCTTTTTCCTGACTGGTCAGAGAAACGGAACATCGAGAGTGCGTTGCGATGGGCAACGCCCTGCTCCAAAATAAATAAATAAATAATTATCCTACCAAAAATCGTGGTCCTTAATTTTATGTTACAAGGAAAAAGAAATTCAATTATTATCTCCATTTTTAATACAGCAGACTCCTTTGTAATGTTTGGCTTTTTTGTAAGGCAGAATCGAGCAGATCACAAGTGTAAAAATATTTCCTCGACCGGGACTTGAACACCAGATCTCGGATCTTTCGACTTACCGATGGGCCGATGATCTAAAAATGAAAACTACTGAAGACATTCAATAACTTCTTCGAAAATATAAGAGATGGTACTCGTAGAATTGAAAAACTCTTTGCTTTTTGTGAGCATCGTTTCTCAATAGACTTATGTTTAAGCTGAATCTATGTCTCAGCTGAATCCATCACGTGGTTACATTTTCATAGCCGACTAAAGCAACAAAAGTTTGAATATATTTTTTAAATATGGAAAAAAACCTGATGTCGGCGAACACTTGTGTTTAAAAGAAATTACGCCGAAAGAGAATTAAGAAAATTTAGATTGAATTCATGGAATATCTCTGCTCCTGTTTTTGCAAGAGTTTACCAATTGGTAAATTAGTTAAAGTGTTGCGAATTCTTCGCCAGGGTTTGAAAGCCCTTGGCTCATATTTTTTGCTTTGATGCTTGAAAATTACGGAGGTCAAAATAATGTATTTATCTGGATAATATGATAAAAATCTAGTGTTTTAAAAAGCGCTCAGTAGACAGAACACCGAAGACGCTTGAACGATATTCTTAAAGAGATAAAAATTAAAAGAAAGGATTTAAAAGTCATGATTTGATGCGGAAGGATACCGATTCATTTATCTTTTCAACCCTTCATCGTTTTAGCAATAGTTTGAGAGAGGGGAATGCGACAGAGTTATTGGAAAAATAAACAGCTTCCCGATCAACTCCGATTCCCATCTTCCACTGAAAAAAATTGGCGATTATGATGGCGTATCAGAGTTCAACTCGGGCACGGGTTAAACATGGATGTTGCCGCCGCGATAGGTCGAGAATGTACCTCAGAACGCGCGGGAAAACGATACCTTCCCACGTGGTGGACGATTTGAGTGCGACCGGAAGTGCGCCATTCTGCACGTGGTCGACAGTCAAATGGGATAGAGTGTGTCGATATCATGGAAATGGGATGCTCTCACTCCCGTGGGTGGGATTGGGTATTGGGATGAGAGGGGAATGCGGGCACGTGGATGTTTTCCCTGGAAGAAGACCGGATGCAGAAGACAGTCGGACAACCGCACGCAAACACTCATTCGGTCCAAGAGAGAGGGAAGGGATGGCAAGACGGACGAAGGAATTGGCTTCCGACCAATCCACTTCCTCTTACTCAATATATATTTCAGAGCGACGTATGTGTGGTCCGGCTGAAATTTGAATGATATAGGCATTGAAAGGACAATATCCGTATAAATCCAATGACCATAACCATGGATATATATATATATATATATATATATATATATATATATATATATATATATATATATATATATATAACTTAGACAGTAACACTCAGCACGAGAACACATAAAAAGAACACTCACAATAATATCTTGAAAATTTCGACGGACACGAACTCCGTCTTCTTAAGAGTCATATCATATCTTCCGAAGAAGACGGAGTTCGAGTCCGTCGAAATTTTCAAGATATTATTGTGAGTGTCCTTTTTATGTGTTCTCGTGCTGAGTGTTACTGTCTAAGTTTTTTATTCAAAACGTGGCGGGGGGTGTTTAGAAACTAGCCATATATGAAGAAATACAAGTACAGATATCTTTACTTGAATACGTGTTTGCGCTCGACCAATTCGTTCCAATTAATTACATTTTTTCTGGTTCTCAGTCTCATTTTTGTTATGCTTTCGTATAGTGTGAGGAAAGAACGAGTGCTTGAATCCATCCGTAATTGTGTTTATCTTTCCTTGCTCTTCTAATATTGGTGATCGAATCCACCAATTGATTGATGGGGTCATTATAATTCCCTCGGTGCCGCAAGGAAAAATCGGATGCCCTGTTCATGCCCTATCTTTTGAACTAATTGGTCTCATAATATAATTTCTTCTCCAAAATACCCGTCAAGCTTACACGCTTCTTCTGGTATCGATGGTCGGCTACAATTATCCTGCCATTTACTGTTCCTCTTCAACTCTGCGTTAGTGCCAACACCAGGGGAAATATATATCTACTTAATGCCTCGACAAGACACAGTAATTTACAGAAAATTTTTGATGTAACAGCCTGTAGACTCTGGAACCCTATGCCTGAGGACATTACAAATTGCCAGTCACTCAATTCATTCAAAAACAGGTACACATAAATGATTCTAAATGGCTGAAACTCTTTTCTACGAATCCACTCCTATTCAGACATATATATAATCTCAATTCCTATTTTCCTTTTCACCATTTCCGACCATCAACTTAAACTAGCTTTAATACGCCTGACATCTTACTTCACTTAACTATGTATGTCTGTGTATTCATACGTATTTATTGTGCTATATTCCATTTTATCTCGTATTTTACATGCATTACCATGTTGTTTTGCACTGAACCTAACAGTGTTATACATGTTTTATATTTCTTTCATTTATTTTTTAAATTATAACATTATTATTTTTTATCATTATTATTTATTTTTTTACTATCTTGCAGAGTTTTCTGCAGTTTTTTCGAACACCCCCCTCTCTGTTGGTGTTTTCCATTCCGCGAGTTTTTACTAGGGTCTACATCTCGGAACTCCCTAGGTTTTTTTGCAAAAATTATTTTTTATGCTTATTTCCCTAATTGTACGGGTACATATGACTTCACGATATTTTTCAATTTTTTAACATCGCTTTACATTTCCCCTTATTGTTATTGCTGTAGTTATGCATTTGACCAAGAGTTAAATGGAAGAAGGTACTTTATGGTCTCAATTTCGCCGGAATAAAAACATTTATCTATCCTTCATCTACCATAGGGTCGGGATAAAAAGGCAACAATGCCATATTACCTGTACCCAAACAGTAATATTAGATACTAAAATAGCTATCGGTACTTAATGAGATATTCGAAAAGTATTCGTGGCATTAATTCACAGGGTATTGTACCAATCGCTGTTTAAACGCCTTGTACTATATGCACAAATAATTAATTGTATTTGGCGGTCGAGCAGCCGTCTTTTTCCGCTGCGCCTCATACTACGCAGACCTGCGAACACATGCATGATATGCGGGTTGCTTGCTCACAGGAACATGTTTTCGACAAACGTCCAGGGTGAAATAATCTGTCGAACTACTTAATGTCTAAACACGGGATTTGGCCAATGTCGCCCCTGACTCGACATGCCGATTTCGACGATTTCAAAGGTCGACCATCATTTCGACGGAATTGAGCTCCGCCTTCCTTAGAAGAAGCCTTCTGAGTGAAGAAAGACGTTTCAGGCGTGATACAGGGGGAATATCATGATTAATTAAAAGTGGCAATGTTCCACAAAATAAATTTTTTTATTAATACGACCGGTTTCAATGGAACTACAACATCATCTGGTAACAGTCATTTCTCATTGTCTACTATATAGTCTTCTGAGGAAGACGGAGCTCAATTCCTTCGAAATTATCAGGAAAGTGTGAGTGTTCCTTATATGTGTTCTCATATTGTGTGTTGCTGTCAAATTTTTATATAAATAGAAAAAATTGATACACATACACACAGGTATAACGTAATATATATGTATATACATATATAATGTAAATTCAGAAACTAAAACTTATAAAAAAGGGACTCACTAGTTCTCGAATTTTCGGTGGTGCAACCACCTTTCTCAAGAGGATTAGGAACAGAACCCTGTTCCTAATTCCTCATATATATATATATATATATATATATATATATATATATATATATATATATATATATATATGGGTGTGTGTGTGTATGTGGTTATGTATATATATGGTTATATGTACTCAGGTTTAACGTCAGAAAAAACTGAACACAATGACCTTATGACATATGCGTTAACATCTGAATTTTCAATCTAAAAAACAATTCATCCCATATTATGGAAGAGTACTCGTTCTTGAACGTACGATTATTTCAAAGACATTTAATGAGAAGTTTAAAGAAAAGGCTCGTCAAAATTTTCATGTAGATCGCAGTTTTTTATTTGACTCGAACACATGGTCTATGAAAACCAGAAGATATGTCAAAGCACGCCTTTTGGAAACGTGGGTGAGGAAGAAGAAGGAAAAAAAGAATGAATCGGACGGATACCAGAAAAACAAATGAGGAAAAGCTCGGCGTCATGTATATTATCTCCCGTTTTAATTTGTAACATGGCCATTTTCTTTGTCGAAAGCCGCAATAACTATTGTTTTGTTCACATTTGTTCCCATACCATACCTATCGCAGTGAACTTTCAATTCGCTCAGTAATGTTTGAAATTTCTTTTCGGACGCCTAAGAAACCAAAGCTTGATCATTTGCAAGACATGCTAATTTCATAGAATTAAGCTTGGAAATTAATCACTCCCTAGGGTTCTTCCCATGCCTATTTAACCATTTCGAACACGCAGACGTGAGGTGAACAGGCGAGGTGATTATGTTCTTACCTACATTACGCAAAGTACAGGGTTCTACCGGAAAATAAGTTTATGATGCTCATTGTCTTTTTTGACAAAAGGGGAGTCGTCCACTACGAATTTGTACCTGAACGACAAACTGTAAATGCTACATTTTACGTCCAAGTGCTCGACAGGCTTCGAAAACGAGTCGCCCGCGTCCGGCCAGCGATCAAAAACATCTGGCGGCTGCATCACGGCAATGCGCCGTCTCACACCGCGCTTGTCGTGTCGGACTTCTTGGCCAAGCACGGCGTGGCAACGCTGCCGCACCCGCCCTACAGCCCCGACTTGGCACCACCGGACGTTTTTCTGTTCCCGAAGATAGAGGAGTTTGAAAGGAACGCGATACGGGACTTTGGACGCCGTCAAAGAGGCCGTGACGACGTGTATTCGAGAGGTTCCCGATGATGCCTTCGCGGGAGCGTTCCAGGATTGTGAACGCCGCTGGAACTAGTGTATCGACTCACAAGGGTCCTATTTTGAGGAATATTAGCTTAAGATATGTAAAAGTGTAATAAATTTTTTTTCCTGAGCTCAGTACACTTATTTTCCGGACGAACCCTGTACGTGATTAATATGTCCTAATCTATTAATTGGAAATGATACCAAAAGGAATCTGTTCTCCCTTTTTTATACAGAGCTGGAGCCCAGCTTCCCTTACCGGGACGTGGAAATCAGACGTGGCATCGATGTCACCGAATTGTACGACATGCAGTCCGAGATTGGGAGGTAAGTTGACCCACGAGGTATTGATGATTCCTGGAACACTTTCACCCTGTTTAGGCAATGTTTTCAAAGTGCTGTCGCGAATACTCGTTTCAAGTGTCCTTTCGGCAAGCATAGAACTCCTTTCTGTCTTGAAGATGACTAACAGAGGATCGCCACGCTTGAATGAGCGCTTCTCACGTCACAGCCACGTGCGACGGTTCATCAAGACAGTGTTTCCAGACTTACAGCATATTCCCAGGAAAATTTATGAATTTATAAAAGCGTTAATGGAGCTTTGAAGGGGGAGAGTAAATATTTCCACGAGACTTCCATGAGGTAAAAGCTAATTTTTACGCCCACGAATTTGTTTATTCACAATAATAAGTAGAGATTAATATTTTTTTCGTGAAAATAGGTCTGGTAACATTGATTTCTTTTGAAAATTTTGGCCAATCATCGCTACAAAAATAAAGATTTTGTTCCATCGAATTTGAAATGTTGAATCACTAAACTTCAGAACAGTCTGATAAGCATGACTCACGCGATAGTATTTATGTTAATAAAATATATAATACAGAAAAAGGCAGTCTATAAGACTTTCAGACTAGTTTTAGGAATCATCGCTCCTCAAACAATGCAGGCATTGATTGGAACATTGTTACGTCATGACCTCGACGATTCCCAATTCTTGAACATGGGAAATTTAATTCGACAAAGTCAAACGTCATTAAAGAGTTTTATCGGACCTATTTTATTCCTCCTTTACGTTAATTCGTTACGTTACATTCTCAACGTTAATCATTTGCCAACAAACACCCCAGAAAAATGGTAAAAATTTTTTTAATGATTTTCAAATAAGATGAAGTATCACCTTAGAAAAAGACGTTTTCACTGTGAGGAGAGGGTTGATGACAGGGACGTTGAGAAAGAAAGTTAAGAAAATTAAAGAAAAGATTCGTAAAAACTTTGACATGGAGTGTAGCCGCATGTACGGCGCGGAAACGTGGTCACTGAAGCAGGAGGATAGACGTAGATTGGAGGCTTTTGAAATGTGGGTGTGGAGAAGAATGGAGAAGGTGAAATGGACCGAAAGGAAAACAAATGAGGAAGTACTAGGGATGGTGGGTGAGGAGAGGAGTTTTTTGAGAGAAATCGTATGGAGGCAGGAAAGATGAATGAAAGACGTATTGAGCGGTAGTGGAATGTTGAAGACTGTAATAGAGGGGAGAATGTTGGGCAAACGAGGAAAGGGCAGGAACAGGATAGGGATGTTGGACGGGATGATGGGAGGAAGGAAGTACACAGAGATGAAGAGGGACCTGATGTAGAGTAGGTTGCTGAATCGTTAGGAGAGACAAGGGAATTTCTTGGTAGTCTGTGTCCATCCATAAACCTACTTTAACCGTAGGATTAGCTATATAATAACATAAACACAGGTTTCAACCTGAAGGTCGGTTTGACAGGTGATGGTGAAGGTCACCCAATACTTAACCATATAGGATGTGTGAACTGCAGACATGTAGACAGGAGGACCATATCTTATCCCTGTGTTACCTATCGTTTCCTAGTAAGTTATGGTACCCGAAAACTTACACAGCTCGTGAGAATCTGATGGTGCCCAGAGGCGTGCCCGGGAATCGAAACAGAGGTCTTCAGGTCCTTAACCCAGGGCCCACATCCCTAAACGTGTTAGTAGTTTCCCGTAAACTACCACAGGGAGTTTTTTTGTGCCTTGGCATATGTGTATTTGTCCCCCATATCTTCACGTAGGATCCTGTGCTAGTTAGTTATATCCCCTGTTCGCCATTGGTATCAGACAATATTACGGCCTCCTGAGTCATCACCTATTATTGCACTTTGCAATAGTTGAAAATATATCACAGTATTTCAAATTAATCTATTACAATCGTAAGATATCATTTTGCATCCTCATAATGGAAAATTAATTTATTTTTCCCCCAAAGCTCAACTCTGCTGACTTGAACTTGCGAAAACAATTGACTGTTATGGCGAAATTGTTAGTTTGTAAATTGTAATAGTAGATGGCGAGAATTGTAACAGTAGTATGGCGCTGAAATCTGGCCAATTTAACTATCTCTGGCGTGGGTAGCAGCGAGTTGTATGAGAGTTGTTCATCTTTAAGATGGATGTGCAGAGAAAACAAGAACGGACGAGATGAAGAGTTATGACTAAATGTAATGAGCAGACCTGTAGAGGATGTAGGGGAATAAGACGATTTGGAGACGCCTTAAAGAAAAGCCGGAAAGAGAGTGGAAAAGTTTGAATGTTTATGAAAGACGAAGGTCCAATATTTAGATAAAAGGTCGGAAGACGGAAGAAAGGAAACCGTAGATGATGAGTAATGAGAAGGAGAAGAATTAAAGATGCCATATGGATGACATTACTAAAAAAATACTAGAAGAATGAAGTTTATTATTCGATTAAAGATGAGTTAAAAAATGGTGAAGACGGGATATTATTTAATCAACTTCCACCAAAAGCTTTCAATAATTTAAACCAGCAGAAACAGTGGAGAGATTGATGACGTGACAACTGACCTCAGCGCCATAAACACGTGGAAACCTCCGAGCCGAGGGAGATGACGCAATTAGTACTTATTTCATTCTAGATGATTTTTTCACCAGCATCAAAGAAAAATAATTCGATTTTTAAGACGCACAGAACATAAAACATTAATATTACAAACAATTAACTCAAGTAGAACATTGTACAAATAATTTGAATACAATTGAATCAGAGAAGAGTTACAGAGAGAGGAAAATATTTAAATATCATTTCAGAATCAATAGTATTCATTTCTATGACTCCTCATTCGTCTTTTTTCCTGCGATTAATGCCATGTCAAACACTTCCGACATAACGCTCCAAATTTGGCGGGAAAAGCGAGTACAATGGAAATTTTCTGCGCCGCCACCGTCATTTGTTCATTAATAAACAAGGGTGTGTGTCTCGGGGGGAGGAGGGGGAAGGTTGTGGAGAAGTCCGCGAGATGACATTTCCCTGAATAACTAAACGACAACTGCGCATCGCTAATTTAAAATGGTGTCACAATTGTCTAACGTTTTGAAGTAAACAGGTGTTTCGAAAGGACGACTATAGTTCGCCATTAAGTCACTTGGCAGTGGTGTTTTTCTCGAAAGCCAAAAGCAAGGACCGCTAATGAATATAACCGCGGAGATGAAGGAAAAAAAATAAATTAAAAGCAGAGGAAAACACGGAATTAGACGAAAAGATAATTACATGCAGATATCCGATATGGGATGGTCAATAATAAAATACACAAAAAAACCCATAAGCATTTTTGAAAAAATGGACAAAAAAGTAATCCTTGATAACTTTGAGACAATGGCATCAATAAAAAAATATTTTCTTAACGTCGCACAGCAAAAAGTAAGCAATCGAGAATTTAATTCCTAATGAGGCCTATTCTAAAAAATGTACCAAGTGGCCGCATTAATGTCATATTTGCGGATATGATGGATATGCCAGTCACAATACAAGAACGCTGCTAGTGAGCTGCCAGCTCATACTACATAAATGGCGGTTGACATTCAAACGATAACAACGGAACTAACGAACCTTCCTATAGCGGGTGACTCCGCTAAAGTTACTGTTACAGTTTCTTGAAATTTGTCTAAGGTATGAACAGCCTAAGTGTTTGAAATTGGCTTTATTAACATCGTGGACTGTGGCGCGTCGCGCACGACTACGAATGCCTGTGACATTGTATGTACGGTATTTCGTCATAACATCTTGCTCCTTTAAAGCCCCCAAAATTTCAGAGTGTAATGGATGTCTCGGTAGCTTAATTGGTTAAAGCACTCGGCCGGATATCGAGGGATCCGGGTTCGAATCCCGGTCAAGGCGAATGATTTTTACTCTTTGAAATGTAATTGTGTTCATTAATGCTTGGTAGTTCTATTACAATAACAATCTAGTGACGTCACATAATCCACATTCTCCAAGTCTTACATGTGAAATTCAAGGAGATTTTTTAAGTGACACTGTGTACTGGAGTTGTCGTAACCTCTTTTTTAGGATTCACCAAAATCGTTTTTTTGTTTTTTTTTGACGCACTAAACTTATGATCTGCTTGATTTTACCTTCCCCAACAGCCCTGTGTTTGGCTTTTATACCCTTTCCTTAAAATATTCATCCTTATGTATATATTTACACACACACACATATATATAAAAATATATATATATACGTAGCATATATAAGGCCAATCATTCATGTATGTATGTATATTTTTATAATTAATTGATGACCTTAAACATTAAATTGTAATTACATATTTATATGTATACGAGCATATATATACCTTATATATTATTCATATATATACACAAACATGTATATACTACACGTGTATATATATATGTGTATGTGTGTGTATGTATATAAACAGGCAGCCTGACTGAAGAAGGCCTCGGAGTAGGCCAAAAGCTTAAACAATCTACAATGTGAATTTCCTTTTACGGTTTGTCTATTTTATTCTGTATTCTCTTGTGCCGTCCAAATGTTATATATGTATATATATCATTGACCTTATGCATGTATATTAAATTTTATATATATATATATATATATATATATATATATATATATATATATATATATATATATATCGTTTTGTTCCTAATTCCTCTTAAGAAAGGTGGTTGCACCACCGAAAATTCGAGAACCAGTGAGTCCCTCTTTCATGTGTTTCAGTTTGTGTGTCGACTAGTTACTTCATTTACATTATTGTGCACGTTCGTGGGGTTTTCAAAAAAATTAACTATATATATATATATATATATATATGTATAATTACACACCTACGGGTATGTATGTGTGTTTATATTTTTTATAATATTATAATAAAATATATTAATAATGATAGATTTTGTAAAAGGCATTTATTTATGTTTAACAAAAAATGATACTACACTCGGGCCACCAAAATATTGAAAAACCAAAATTGTATTTCCTAATTTTGTGTTTCTAAGTTACATATAAAAATTACATCGACAGGTATAGGAATGAACTTATATTCACTTTTGTGAACATTTTGCGTTATCCTTAGCCATATTATGTGTTGAGAACCTTTTTAACTTCGTTCTATCACGATTGATTCCCCTCACACAATCATTATAGAAGAGAAGGAGAATAGTCTTTAATAGAACCAATAGAATCCTAAACTGTTCCCCCCCTGAAGTTATGCAACATCTCAAACATGCGTGAGTATGCGGTGTTGCATAAATATTAGGAGAGGCGAAACCCGTCACTCCCGTGACGCAGCCACCGTTACAGTTCCAAAAAAAAAGACACTTCCGTCAATTTTGTCTCTTTATCGTACTCCATTAAAGTGTAGATTTGGGTTATGCAGTGAGGAAAACTCACAAACTTCTCCAACATATTTCATGCAGTCAGTTACTATCGCTTTGTCCATTCCAAACTCTTCGTTACAGAACTTGAACGCAGTATTCACATGCCTACTAAATTTGTAAAGGAAATACACAGCAGTCTCGTACTAATTAATTGTCTGAAGCATTGGCCGTCTTACTTAGACGCATGGAAGTTCGATAAGTCCTACTAAGGCATTGCCATTTTCCCTTCTTATCAATAAGCGTCTCATAACTCATTTAGTCTCCTTGATTGCATAGTCCAGAAGTGTGTAGAATGCCTTCAATTTGCGGGAACAATATATATATATATATATATATATATATATATATATATATATATATATATCTTGTCATTTCTCTGGAAGATAGAACAATTCCAAAGAAATAAAATGGTATCCTGAATAAAATGGCGTTTACTGAACAAGACTCAAAGTTTCACTCCATTGTTGTTCAGGTAAACAACCAGAAATACGACTTCGCAAATTCAATAATCGCGTGTGTATATTATTGAAATATTTAAAACACTAAATTTGTTGTGAAGATATTTAATGTTTTTTTTCCCGCAACTGCTAAAACTAATTAAAAATATTCCATTCATTAGAGCGTTAATAACATTTAGTTTCTATGGGGCTACACGAATGGGTTCAAAGCGTTAGTACAATAGCAAGATGGAGGAAACAATGGGACCGAATTGCCACTTTAATCTATTTTCGGGTTTTTTGGATAAAAATATATTCTTCGGGGTCAAGATGGTCAGAAAGGCAATGTGTCCATTTTATATGAGTATTCAATTGAGATGGGATATCTTATTCCATCACCATTTTTATTCTTTATCGGTAAGCATTTCATACCCTGGATTAACAATTTCAGGAACAAATAGCGACTGATTTCTGGATATATATAAAATATAGTATATATGTATATATTATATATGTTGTATATATTATATATATTGTATATTATATATATATTGTATATATTATACATATATTGTATATATTATACATATATTGTATATATATATATATATATATATATATATACATATAAATTCACTGATAGTCATAACAAACACAGAAACCAAAACACACAAAGAGGGAAAACTCACTGGTTCTCGAATTTTCGGTGGTCCAACCACCTTTCTCAAGAGGAATTAGGAACAGAACTCAGAGTTCTGTTCCTAATTCCTCTTGAGAAAGGTGGTTGGACCACCGAAAATTCGAGAACCAGTGAGTTTTCCCTCTTTGTGTGTTTTGGTTTCTGTGTGTGTTATGACTATCAGTGAATTTACATTACACGTTTGTGGGTTTTCCAAAAAAGTGGATATATATATATATATATATATATATATATATATATATATTATATATATATATATATATATATATATATATATATATATATATATATATATTCAAACACCGTATGGCGGGACTTCGTATTTGAATGTATATATATATATATTAATTATTCGCAAGAAAGTACACCAAGGACCTAATTTTAAAAGCTCTAAATGTCCTCTGAAAAAACGGTTGTAAATGCAATATGAACCATCATAAATTTAGAATACTCCGCTAGATTGACGAGAAAATTGATTTAAAACGTTCTCGTTTCCGTCATCAAATTAAGAATGCGATAATCAGCAAGAATTGCAAGTAAACCTTTTTTAAAACTTGAGAAAGAAAGTCTCTCACGATGTGAAATTGTCCTTTTCCTCCCTCGAAATACTTTGGACGGTGTCCACACACGATCTGGAAGAACTGGAGCGCGCGTGTGTCATGAGACAGAGGGAGAAAGAGGAGGGGGGAGCGAATAGGGGAGGATTGGGGGCAGGAGGGGGAAAGGGAAGGCAGGGCGTGGGTTATTGGCGAAAAGTAAAAAAAGGTTGAATTTTAAAATATCAGATAGAAAGCCAGAATCATAATTTGGCCTAGGAAAACGTTCAAGAAAAGGAAAAGTGTTCTTTTAGAAGGCAATTTTATACTCCTCAATCGTACGAGAACCTCTACAAAATATAATTTCCGAATATTTTTCTCACAGAATTTCTCCAATTAAGATGGTACGTACTTCATTTCGTCAATGTCTAGTAATAGTTTTGTCCAGTTTTACGATTAATATATACATACACACACACACACACAACAATATATATATATGTATATATATGTATGTATATAATATTCATATGTATAAGATAATATATATTATATATAAGATACAATAAAAATATATAAATATAAAAATAAAATTAATTTAAAGCTGTAATAATAATATATTTTCAATATTAGATATAAATGATATATAGTATAATACTGGATGATATAAAAATACCCTCGTTTGGCCGAGTTGTTTGTAAACAACCAACAGTTGCCAAGGAAACCATTTCAAGTGTTTTTGGGAAGAATAAAAAGTTACAATTCTTTTGTGAATTAAAAACCAAATTATATTTTTAAAAGATATATCGGAAGGAATTCTTCAAAGGAGGCCTTTCTTTAATTTGATAATTAAAAATACACATGGTTCTTGGTTCGACAATTATAATCAACATGCATTTACATTTAAACAGAGATGCGCAGCAACAATTGCCAAACGAATTTGCGGAAAGACGCCATCTTTCCTTTAATGAGTAAAGTAATCAGAATATGTTTGCACAGTAAACACTTCATAATCTACGGAGGTAACATGAGAAGACGTGAGTATTGAAATCAGCGAAAAAAATCTTACATATTATTTTCCTTTGTTTTACTGAGTTTAATTTGCGTATTTCAAATGTCACTGATAATGAACACCAAAAAGAGTCTGTGTTAACGAGTTTTTAAGGGCCAATTACGAAAAAGCTAGTGTAAAACTGGGCGGTTATTAAAAATTAGGATGGTTAAAAATTTTGCTAGGGATGCTTAGGTGAAATCTTGAAAACTTAAGGGATTATTCGAATCGATGACAGAACCAGTATTAAATCTTCTCAGAACCAAACTCCTTACAATTCCTTGCGCTACGACGTCGCCCAAGTCGCCGACATCATTCATTAAGCTACCAACTACAATTAAAAGAAACGGGCCAATGGACGCGTAGGGATTTTTAAAAATGTTTTTCATGTCTCACATTATGCTTTGGGAATACCTGAATATTAAGTGAAAAGACTGTGGGAGCAACGGGAAAGTATAACGTACATGGAGGAGCAGAAGAAGAAAGGACTACATGGAGAGACCTATAAGGCAAAGATGAACATGAAATACTACCTTGAACAAAAAGTTCCCGGAATAACCACCGTGTGGCGCTCCCATCGTTCCGATTTGAGTTCTGTTTTTTTTGTTAAATTGGTACATCTGTTGTTGATATTCCCTTTAAATCTTAGTGTCATAACTTGACATTTGCAAAAGTTACGTAGCCAAGAGTACATCTATCTCTGTGTGTGTTGGCGATTTTTTACAATTGCAGAAATGGATTTAAATTTGCAACAACGAACTTGTATTAAATTTTGCGTAAAAACGGATTTAGTGGCGCACGAACGTTGGAAATGTTGGAAAAGTGTTTCGGCAACGATTCTCTAAAAAAACGGTCGTTTACCAGTGGCACGAGCGGTTCAGAAGTGGTCGTGAGTCAATAGAAGATGATGAACGCAGTGGCAGACCATCGACATCGAAAGTCGGTGAAAAAATTGATAAAGTAAAAGAAATGTTGGACAATAACCGCAAATTAACCATCAGAGAAATAGCGGAGGACTTGAACATTGCCTATGGATCCGCCCAAGACATTGTGGTTAATGATTTGGGTTTCCGTCGTGTAGCAGCAAAGTTGGTGCCAAAATACCTCAATTTCATGCAAAAAAGAGACCGTGTTGACGTCGCAAAAGACATGATTTGCGAGGCTGAATCCGATCCCACATTCATCAAAAGGATCATTACTGGAGACGAGACGTGGGTTTATGAGTACGACACGCAATCCAGACATCAGGCAAGTGAATGGCGTTCACCAAATGAGCCGAGACCAAAAAACCACGTCGTTTTCAGTCAAAAAAGAAGGCAATGCTGACGGTTTTCATGGATTACAACGGTGTAGTGCATCATGAATTTTTGCCAGAAGGCCAGAAAGAGTATTATTTGGGCGTTATGAGACGTTTGCGTGAAGCAATTCGCCGAAAGAGACCAGAAATCGTCGCACAGTGCGTCGAGACCGTCGCACAGTGCTATCATTATTCGTAATTTTTTGACGAAAAATGCAACAAATACCATCCAACAGCCACCGAATTCACCTGATTTGGCTCCCTGTGACTTCTTTCTGTTCAATCGAGTTAAAAAACCATTACGGGGAACGCGTTTTAGCAGCCGAGAGGAAGTAATGGAAAAATCGCAGGAAGCACTGATGGACATACCGAATATAAAAAATGTTTCGAGGATTGGATCAAGCGCTGGCATAAGTGTGTTGCAGTCAATGGGGATTACTTTGAAGGGGACAATATAGATTTAGATGAATAAACTTGTATTTTTAATTTTCTGAATAAATTCCGGGAACTTTTTGACCAAGGTATACAATCAAATACGAAATCCCACCATACGGCGAACAAATATTCATTCATACATAGAAATACATATAAGGAAAGGGGATAGCTCCCTATCGCCATCTCTTGGCAAAGGACTCGGAGCATCTGGGCGCTTTAAAACATGGTAGATCGCTGTGTAAATTAGGTTTCCTTAATGGCGTATTCGGTTGCGCATCCGCCCGGTAAGTGGAAGGTCCGGTGTTCTAGTCCCGGTTAAGGAAATTACTTTTACATTGGTGATCTGCTCAAATTCGACTTCCCCACCTGTCCTGTGTTCGTCTATTATGTGTTTTCCTATCCCCTTTCCTTATATCTGTTTTTTATGCGTGAATATATATAAACCATAAACACAGTAATCAACCCGAAGGTCGGTTTAGTAGGTGATGGTAGAACTCACCCATGTACCAAGGCCGACGGCGTGTGAATATTCACACATCAGGATAGGGGGGCCAGTTCCTCTCCCTGTGGCGGTTATGGTTTCCCAGGAAGATATGGTACCCGAAAAATCAACTACCTTGGGTGGAGCTGCTGGTGCCCAGAGTGCCTCGCCCGGGAATCGAACCTGGGACCCTCCGGTCAGTAGTCAAACACTCTACCCACTGGACCACCGCGGCCACGTATATGTATATATATATATATATATATATATGCACATACATATGGTTAGAGCATCCGCCCGGAGAGTGGTAGGATCCAGTGTTGAAATCCCTTTTCCTTGTACCTATTTCCTAGGGAATGAATATTAATTCGCCATATGGAGGGATTTCATGTTTAGATGATGTTTCGTGATAAGACTAGAAAGATCTCAGCGCAAATTGAATTTCCTCGATAGCTCAAGCGGTAAGAGTATCCGCCCGGAAAGTGGAAGATCCGGTGTTCAATTCCCGGTCAAGGAAATATTTTACGCTCGTGATTTTGCCTTTTTCACCTCTCCTGTGTTCGTCCAACCCCTTTTCCTAATATACATTTATACATTAATACGTAGAACCATGATGGCGTTCACTTAAGGTACAATTGCATTTCAATATAGTAAAAATATTAACAATTAATCAAAATACATCCCACTCTGATATTTCGGTGATCACAGCCGAGTCAAGGAGGTTAATCGTAGTTTTTCACTCTCTCTCCAAATGTATGATATATATATATATATATATATATCTGCTGCTGGGATCACCGAAATATCAGAGTGGGATGTATTTTGTGTGTGTGTATATATATATATATATATATATATATATAATATATACAGCTTAGACACTTACTTAGCTTACAGCTAGACACAAAATAGACAGCTACACACAAAATGAGAACACACGAAAGAAACACACGTTATTTCTTGATAATTTCGACGAAATTGAGCTCCGTCTTCCTCGGAAGATTAGTAAGGATTGTAGTCCTAGCAGATTAGCAGGATTGCAGTCCTAACTAACCTTCCGAGGAAGACGGAGCTCAATTCCGTCGAAATTATCAAGAAATAACGTGAGAGTGTTCCTTTTACGTGTTCTCATATTGTGTGTTGCTGTCTACGTTTTTCATTTAACACTTCCATGTTACTTCGAAGAAATCATCTACGTGTATATATATATCTATATACAAGGTATATATATATATATATATATATATAAATATACAACTTGTGAAAAATTGATGGGGCCACCGAAATATCGAGGTGAGTTGCGTTTTTGGTCATTCTTTTAATTTTAATGTTTACCATAATGAAATGCGTGTGCATCAAGCAGTAATGAAAGCCATGAATGTGCTTTCTGCATAATATATATATATAATTGAGGGGGTTAATCTAATTGAATGTAGAACAGTATTAATTGGCGGAATACAACCTACTGATAATCTGGGGATGATTTTTCCTCCTTCTGTGAGAGATGCTCTTAGACCTACATAGGAGGCGTTCGACCTTTACCCTTTAAGCAATCGCGATCCGGAATGCCTCGTTATGGCTTATCCGGAGCACCTGGGGGATAGCACGAAGAGCGGAGAGCAGGAGGGACAAGCGTTCTCGGACCTGCATTCTTCCCCGCCTCCCCGAAAAACTGGACTCCGTCCAAATTGGAAGGGTGCAATGTGGAGTTCGCGCCGTTTCCCAACTAACAACCTTACACCACCACCACCACCCTCCCCCCTAATCCCCACCCCTCACCGAGGAATTTTACCGTTCTCTGGAATCGCCGCCAAGAGAGAGCAACCAAAGGCATTGCACCCCTCCTACCCACCCACCTACCCCGTCCCACCCCGCAATAAACGTTCCCCCTCCCTCCCCCCACGCACTCAACAAAGCCGGGACTCTATGGGAGGTAGTAAAACACCCCTTAGGAGCACAGCTGCTCCATCATTCCCAACATCCCCCAACGCCCTCTGCAAAGGAGTGAAAAATTTCGGGCTCAGCACTTAAAGAATTAAACTCAAACGAAATTAGTTATGCTCTTTGTGGTGGTAACACGAGAAACGATAACTAAATTCTCCACCAATAACAAACAATAACAGTCTAGGCCTAATGGGAACGGGTCATTAGAAAATTATTCTAGTGTATAAGAGAATGATTCAAGTAAAAAAAATCCTTGAAAGTGCACTGAAATTTCAAAAACGGATAAAATTCGTATTATATGACCTTCTTTGCACGTAAAGTGTTCGTATTGTTGTAAAGTGTTCGTGTTGTTGTTAAGTGTTCGTATTGTTGTAAAGTTTTCGTGTTGTTGTAAAGTTTTCATGTTGTAGTAGAGTGTTCGTATTGTTGTAAAGTGTTCGTATTGTTGTATAGTGCTCATATTGTTGTAAAGCCTTCGTGTTGTTGTAAAGTATTCCTGTTGTTTTAAAGTGTTCGTGTTGTTGTAAAGTGTTCGTATTGTTGTAAAGTGTTCGTGTTTTTGAAAAGTTTTCATGTTTTTGTAAAGTGTTCGTATTGTTGTAAAGTGTTCGTTTTGTTGTAAAGTGTTCGTGTTGTTTTTAAGTGTTCGTATTGTTGTAAAGTGCTCATATTGTTGTAAAATGTTCGTGTTGTAGTAAAGTGCTCGTATTGTGTACGTAAAATCATAAATAATTCTCAATGAAACAGCTGCTTTTGAAAAATATGAGGATGGATCAAGCGGAAATCCTTGAAAGTGCGTACGTAAAAGTATAAAGAATTCTTAATGAAATGGTTAGTTTTTTTAAAAAAGCGAGGTTAGATCAGGCGAAATCCTTGAAAGTGCACTAAAATAAAAAACTGTTATAATTCGCATAATATGACCTGGTTTGTACGCGTGTAAAGTGTTGGCATTGTGTACGTTAAAGTACAAAGAATTCTCAATAAAAAAAGTTACTTTTAAAAAATACGAGGGTGGCTCAAACGGAAATCCTTGAAATTGTACTCAAATTTCAAAATGGTATCCCATTGTTCCAATGTCTTTTGGTAATAGAGATAGCCATGGTTTGATGAGCGCCCTACAGTTAGGAACATGATACCAGAAACAACAATATAGTGCGACAATGGTGTAAGCATGACAGCTGTATTGGCAAAATGCACACCAGAGGAACACCACACTCTCAATTGTTTGTTGAGTAGTTAGGAGGAGAAACAATCAGATTCAACAATGAATAAAATTTGATGATTCATCTCTGTCACTTCCAACAAGTTTACATGTGAACGAGGCAGTTCCTCAACTCCTTTACTTCTTCAAGAGATTCTCCTTGAACAGATAAGGCACATCAAGTAATGACCTCGCTGGCCGTAGCAGCCATTAAAATCATGGCATTTCGAGAGAAATCGTGAACTTTCAAATTGTAAGAATATTTCTATCGCACAACACGGAGAGTACACACGAGAATAATATAACTGAGACACTCTTGTTTAATTTGAACGCACTTAAAACGCCAAAAAAAAAAAAACAAAAAGGAGACGAGATGATATTTAAACTCGTTACCAACGCGATGCCGAAATGCATGCAACGTTACCAAGAGACTAAAAGCCAAAGGAAACAACAGCTAGGAGCCAGTTGGCATGGAAACGTCAACAGAATGAATAAACAGGGAAAGAACCAGAGTAAGATGGCGAGGGAGAGAGAGAGAGAGGTAGGGTTTTCGGAGTGGTGGAGCAA
The DNA here is from genome assembly GCA_037158775.1 of Hetaerina titia. Classification (NCBI taxonomy): domain Eukaryota; kingdom Metazoa; phylum Arthropoda; class Insecta; order Odonata; family Calopterygidae; genus Hetaerina; species Hetaerina titia. The sequence goes on along the minus strand of CM073775.1, from coordinate 26,577,813 downwards.
AGTCGGAGATGTTATATGCAGTCCGTAACTTCCAACCAATGACGAATTATCCTCGCCTCGCACAAGACGCGGTCGCCCACCAACGAAGCCGAAAAGGGGGCGTGGCAATTCAAGCGATGTCCCGTGCAGATGAATGCATTTTTCATTGGAATAATGTATTTTAAAATAAGTTCCAATTAAAATTACTATGGGTTAAAGCAGTCCGTTTATTGTCCCGCTGTCCACATGAAATCCACCAAAAAACAACAATGCCTCGTACTGTACACTACCGCAGGCAAATGAGGCATAGTAATTGAAAACATTGACGTGACACGTACGAGTAATTACTTAAACCTATAGCCAGTGTATGTATTGTTGTTTTACCTTTAAAACAACAATTAACTCTACATTACAAATAATTTATAAAAAATAATAATGTACGTCAGAATGCAAACAATTTTGAGGCACAAAAAGCATTATTTGAATTCCCTAATATTGTCGACATAAATGTAATAAGTTGGAGTCATTAAAAATTTGCTTAGTCACAAAATAGTTATGAAAAACAGCACCTCATTATTTTTTTAAAGGACATTAGTTCTTTTTTTTTATAAAAAAATACTCTAAATCGTATTGTTTAAAAAAATGGATATTTTCCAAGATATTTTTTTTAAGTATTTTCCCCAGCAACTAATGAGAATCTCTTCACGGTGCTTTAAAATTTGCGCATTCACGCATCATATTCTGTTTTGGAAACATTCATGAATGGACCAAATGAATAAATCTTCATTAATATAAACGAGCAGAAGGTAACTCATTTGACTCTCGCAGTCACGATCCAATCTCCTCAAAGACATTTGGGTTAACATTCCACAACCGTCTAAGACAGGGAGGGTACTCCTGCACTTTCAATTTGGAAATCCGAGTTCAAATCCAGATGTTTCAACCTAATAACTCCCATCTCGCAGAATGGCGGAAGGATGACTACGATCTCATCTTTTCCAGATGCTCCTGGTGACGCTTTACTCGAGGGGAGGGGGGGAAGTCTGCAAACTTCGCCCTTTTGCACTCCACGCGGAGATGACGCAACGGCATCGCCGCGATGACGCAAACCGGAGCTCGCGTCCATGGAGACCGAACGCAATCAAACTCCAAACGTCAATGGGTGCGTGCTCGTGGCTAAATTGGGCGCGCTCGGCTAGCAAACAGCACTTACTACGCTTCCGTATGACTCAGTCGACGTCATTGTCGGAGGAGTTTGAATCGTTACTGCCCAAGTCAAAATGACATCTTTTGTACATGTATAAGAGCACATATGACGAGGGATGAAAAGTAATTAATGTGATCTAACACGTAGTTATGCGAATTTTGTAAACAGGAATGTGATGTAAATGTATATTTTTGTAAACCACTGTAATTAAGCACTAATTTATTGTTGAAACATACTATTTAAAACTTATTTTTGACTAATCACGAGACGCCATGTTGTGAAATAATAAAATGTCTGCTTTATTTTCCAGACAAATTACTTAATATCATTAGTAGAACAATGGCTGGTGGGTGCTTATATGTTGGCACTATTGCACCTCGTATAATTGCGCACACCACTTTAGTTTTTTCTTGAAAACGAAACGAATTTCTACAGCATAATAAATCCAAAATTCTTCTAATGTTAGTCATCCGCTGCCACAAAATACAATGTAACAGATGGGATTTTTCATGTAAATTTCTGTAAAAATTGGTGCGGGAAGACCCTGTTTTAACATGGCCATTTGATAAAATGCACCTTTGGCTATATGTAATGGAAATATCATCAAAATGACACCTAAACTTGACATCTCGATGCAACCTTAACCGGCACTTCCTCAACAGCAAACGGTTTTTTTCCCACCTGATGAAGTTCCCCCCTACGATGAGGGAAACGTCGAGTACTGAATAAAAAAAACTGAAAACTTGTGATGCATTACATGATTAATTGAGGAAAGAGGACTCACAGTAAGTAAAACAACTATGCCATCTTAGAAAATCAAACACAATTCTTTAATGATGTCGGAAGAAGATAATTAAGCATGGATTCATTAGTGGATTAGAGATATATGAAACAAATCGGAGGTCACCGCCGCAAATGTATTGCAGTAAGTAGAATCTTGAGACTGGATGTCTTCGGAGTTTAGGGCTTGAAAGGAATGTTAGGAACCAGTTGAACAGACAAGAGTTACGGACAAAGAAATGTTTGAGGAAGTGGGTGAGGAGGAGAAATAACGGAAGAACATAGCGGAAAGAAGAGCAGAGAGAGAGAGATGGTCTTGAATGGAATGATGAATGAAAATCTCATGAAAAATATGTCAGATGGAACGTTTCAGGGAGGGGGGCGAGAAATACAGGGAGGTCAGGGATGCAATATCAGCCACACATAATGAAGGATGCCGAAACAGCAGATTAGGAAGAAAAGAAATTCAAGGCCAAGAAAAGAGAGGAATGGAGATATAACAGTTATCATTTCCAAAGAAGAGGGCATACTATTCCTTTTGTACATTATGACCGTTCGTCCTACACAACGTGAGACGTCAAAATACTGTTGTACTCGAGTAACAAATTATTCAGAACAATCAATTATTTTTTTATATTTTTTAAATATTTTATAAACTTTTTACGTTACATCATTTATGCAAAGAACACAGAACATTGAACCTGGTGACTCAAGCATCAAAAATCCTTACTCGGATAATTAGCCGAAGAATAGAAGGAAGTATAGAAGGAAACCTCTCAGAAAACCAATTCGGGTTCAGGAAAAACCGAGGAGCAAGAGAGGCAATTCTCAGCTTGAGAGTTCTGGCGGAAAAAATGAGACAAGTAAACAAGCCATAATACGTGGCATTCGTGGACTTGGAGAAGGCCTTGGACAACGTCGAATGGAACAAGATGTTCAAGATACTAGAAGCGCTTGGACTGGATTACAACGACAGAAGAATCATCCATAACCTATTCAAGAATCAGGTTACAAGAATGCAAACGAAAAACGGGAGAAAGGCAGAAGCCAAAATAAACAAAGGAGTAAGACAAGGATGCGACCTCTCGCCAGCAATATTCAACGTATACCTGGAAGAGGCAATCGAAAATCAAAAGAAACACAAGAATTGGGCATCAAAGGAGTCGAAGGTAAATGGAGAGGAAACCAACATACTCCGGTTTGCAGATGACATCGCAGTAGTGGCGGAAACGCGAGAGGACCTGCAAGCGACTCTTAAGTGGTATGCGGAAGAGAGAAGCTGAATGCAGATAACACAATTCGAGGGGTGAAACTAGAACAAGTGGAATCCTTCATCCACTTTGGCAGCAGAATAACATGGGATGGAAGAAGTTCGATCGAAATCAAGCGAAGATTAGCCCAAGCTAAGAAGGCATTCATGAAGAAGAGGCAATTAGTATGTTCAAAGAACCTAAGGCTGGAAACAAGGAAACAAAAGACTTTCGAATGGAGCTATATGGTTCCGAAACTTGGAACATTGGAAAAGTGGACCAGCGTAGAATATAGACGCCTTTGAAACATGGTGCTGGAGGAGGTTGCTGATGATTAAATGGACAGACAAAGTGAGGAACGAGGAAGTATATAGAAGAAGAGGATAGAACCGTATGGAGAACTCTACGGCTTAGAAGAAATAGATGGATTGGACACACATTGAGGCACAATGGATTGATTAGGAATATAATAGAATGGAAAAATAGAGATCAGACGAGGAAGACCAAGAGACTTGTACATAGGACAAATTAAGAAAGACGTAAAACAGAAAAGGTATTAGGGATTGACATTAAATAAAAGCGAATGGAGGGCTGAAATAAACCAATCCTAGGATTGAAAATACTGACGATGACGTTATATCATATGCAAGATGAAAAAAAATTATTACACCTTGTATTGTCATTTATTTAAAGGAGTTCATTAATTGTTAAGATAAACATATATATATACATACATATGTATATCTACATCTACATAAAATATAAAAATAGAGCATCCGCCCGGCAAGTGAAGAGATCCGGTGTTCAAGTCCCGGTCGAGGAAAATATTTTTACATTAGTGGTCTGCCTGAATCCGCCTTCCCCACCTCTACTGTGTTCGTTCATTTAATGTGTTCCTATTCCTTATATCTATTTCAAGACGAGTGAATATTTGCTCGCCATGTGGCGGGATTTCGTGGTTAAATATATTTATAATCTCCTGAGTAATATTGTAATCAGCAATTCCATAGTGACATCGAAGTTCATTAGTTTTTTAATGACTGCGACTCTGATACAGGTTTCATATAGGTCTGCAAATTCTTCTCAATTCAATATACTATTTTTAAAAAGTTATCCCAATTAAGTAATCATCACAGTATTACGTTGCGAAAAGCGGGTTTGAACATTGTTGGCATTTCATGTACCGATGACAGAGCCACTAAACTTGAACTAACTCAATATTTAAATATCCTGACAAAATTTGTTATATTTTCTAATTGGATCAATTACCTTCAGCCATTTCTACATATTTCAATCCAAATACATGTCACGGTGTTCCCCTTTCGGTAGATATGACATTTTCATTGGATTAACTAGCTAAATTTTAATTGACTCCTCCATTGTTAACGGTATTCTACCAGTTAATTATTTTTTTGATGGGCACAGACTACAAACTAATATTGTTATAACGACACATTTCCATTTGTCTTCAAATAAGCAATATCCGACACTACAATAAGCTCCTCTCGGCTTATTCGGTTACTTCCTCCTGAATTAGACCCATACAAAATTTGGTTATTTTCCATTGCAAATGTTTAAAAACAAAAGAATGAAGGTATATCTGTTTAAATTCCAAACATTAATCAATAGTTTAAAACACTTTTAGGGTGGGGTAAATCTGAATTATAGTTGTGATAAAGGACTAATTATCTAATTTGTTTACTAATGCGCGCGGTTCGTTGACGTCATTGTAATGGCGGATGGCCTACCGTCCGCCTGGATTGTTGCAATAGTCGCGAGCGCTTCCCGCTTAGCTAAGCGCTTTCTTGGCGGAAAGCAATCATTGTCGTTGGATGTGAATCATTGGACCGCCGCACTTCGCGGCGCGTGTGGCTCAGAGCTTTCCCTTTCCCGCGAGGAATTTCCTAGAAATAAGGGGAACGTTGAGATGGCGTTGACTTTGCTTGGCATGGAAGACCCTTTCCGGGTACCCTAGGGGAGTCAGTGAGACGACGTCCGCCGCTTCGGATTTCAACGCGACTGGACGAGCCAATTAGGGCGACGACATTCTCTGGCGAAGGCAGACGCCATTGAGGGAGACGAGACGACACATCTGCCCGCGACCTGGTCCCTTCACTGCCGCCGTCGAGACAGAAAGAAAGAGAGGAGGAGAGACGGGAATTTTCGACTTGACTTCAGAATGAACGAGTAATGATGCCAGATGTAGTAGTATTCACGCTTTACCCTTTCATTCGAACGTGAAAACGAACTACGGAAAATCCAGTGAATTTTTGGGTCATGATGGTGGATGGAACTCGCAATAGGCACGAGGTTTTTGTTTGAAATAAAGTAAATAATACAGGAAGACATCCATCAATCTCAGGTGGGACGATCGTGGAATATTTTTCATTATTATCATCATTGCATTTTACCCTGCAAGTCACCGCTAGAGTGTGTGGCAGGGGTTGATAACACACCAGACTAATTTTGACTGAGAATACTTTCCCAAATAGCACAGTCGGATAATGTCATTCTGATCCTTTATCGTTCGTGGGAAAAAATGACATCTTATATATATCTGTTCTACACTTAATCCCTCTAATTTTATTGGTATGACCTCTCCTACAATAAGGCGATGGAGTTAATAATACATTTTCAACAACATCACTAAAGAGACAATCCTTTCAATTTACGCAAAAATAATGTTTAATCTGTAATTTAACCTTTGCTTAATTTTTTCTGAAAATTAAACATTTTACAAAATGAAATTTGGGACGATTTTTCTGAAAGCAGACCGATATACAAGTCAGTCAGCTGCTACACGATTAAAAAAATAATATGTTCGCCAAATAAAGAGGAGTTTTTTTGAATAATTTCCGAAGACTTGAGGGTCTCCTAGAGGGGGGCCGGTTCCTGGAGAAACTGACTCCAAAGTGCCATGCATCCTTCGACTTGAATCTAATCCTCATCTCTTACCGTCCATAGGGGGAAATTCGGCACGGTATATCGCTGCTGTGAGAAGTCCACAGGTCTGCAGCTGGCGGCTAAGTACGTGGCGACCCCCAGAAGGGATGATCGACGGAGCGTGGAGAGAGAGGTTGACATTATGAAGAAGCTGCAGCACCCAAGGCTTATCCAGCTGTATGACGCGTTCGACGCCAACGGCAAGGCCTTCTGGGTCATCCTTGAACTGTTGAGTACCATGCTCAATAACCTCATTTTCCCATATCACTCTCTCAATTTCATCCCTCAAAAGATCCGAGCCAAGGATAGTAGTCATAGGCTAATCCTTAAGACTTTAATGGGCCACTTCAAAGATTTGGTCAATATAAAACCGACCTAAATTCACTGATTATGCATGTACTTTAACTGTGCCTTCATAACTTTGCCTGAAGTGTTCACAGTCGCTTGAGATAGGTATGCATGCAAATATTACCACCACAATCGCTGGAAATGCAATCATCTAATGGCATGGTTTCAAACCGTTTACCTACTTAGTTACAGAATAACTGAGAGGCATGCAGATGTTTATTTACATTAGATATGTCCATGGATACAATGACATGAGCATATTAATTTAAATGGCTACTTTGTGTAAAAAAACGTTTTTTTCTGGAAAAGTTCATAAATGCGTACAAAAACATTGTGTAACAGAAATGATTTGTCATACACACATTATTGAACCATAATGTAAGTTATGGCCGCAATAAGAATTTCCTCTAAAGTGATTTTTGTGAAATTTGCCATTACAACACTCTAATATTTAGTTTTTTGAACTATTACCAATTGAGAATAATTTAAACAGCTTCTACCCAAAAGGGTTAATTCGATTTATGTTGAATTTGAATGCACATCACTTCGCCAACCGCTGATATATCATCGAAAATAGTATCTTATGAGTTGTAGAATTGCTGTGTTTCATTTTGACTGTATGATAGCAAAATTCCTCAAGATAACAGCTAAAACATTTTCATATACAAACAAAACTTATAGTTTTTGGGGTTAAGCTACTACATAGTCTGTGACCTATATGAAACATGAACAGACCCTACAGAAAAAAAGAACGTCATTCTCATACGCAAATCCCTATTCCTATATCCTGTAGGGATTATGTTCGTGCCGCGGTTATTGTGCTGGCTATGTCACCCCAAGGACATGAGTTGGAACCTAGCTGTAGCAGCTAGAGTAGGATTTTAATTATGCAGATTGTGCAGAGAGCATTTCAAGTTCAGTTCTTATTTGTAATCTACTGGTTAAGATAGGTTTTGGATGGACACAAGCTAGCAACAATCCTCTTGTCTCTCTTAACAAAACACAACCCTACATCATCATCATCTGCAGCTCCAAAGCCCGGTGTGGGCCTTGGCTTCCTCCATGATATGCCTCCATTCAGTTCTTGTTCTTGCTTTTTCCTTCCATCTTGTAACTCCCATTGCCTTCAAGTCATCCTCCACATCCTGTAGCCATCTCTTCCTTGGTCTACCTCTTCTTCTGACTCCTTCCATCTTGCTATTAAGTATCAGTTTGGGCATTCTGTCATTTTCCATCCTTTCTACATGCCCCAACCACGCCAGCCGCAGTGACTTGGCAAATCTAACAATGTCCTTCCCTTCTAGTAATTCATTTATCTCCATGTTCATTCTAATTCTCCATCTCTCTCCTTCTCTAATTGGGCCATAGATTCTCCTTAACATTTTTCTTTCGAATTTTCTAAGTGACAACCCTGCATCCTATGCCACAATAATCCGAGGCTTGATTTTGGACACGTTCATTACGAAAATGGACTTCCATTTAGAAGGTTGACTTCAATCCTCGTTGAAATTAATCATTACCTTACTCTTATCTCTCACTTCACAGAATCGAGGGTGGGGAGCTGTTCGAGAGAGTCATAGATGACGATTTCATCCTCACAGAGAAGGCCTGCACTGTTTTCATGAGGCAGATTTGCGAAGGGATTGAGTTCGTTCACCGCCAAAGCATCTTACACTTAGACATGAAGGTGAGTGCAATTTTCAATCATGATTACATGATTTAAAGCTGTAGAGTAATGCTGCTCACATGAATTATGCCGCAAAAATTTCATAAAAAATTAAGTCCTAATCTGACAGGAAATTGATTTTTTCAGTAAACTTTATCCATTAAAAAAATAAAAGAAATGGCCATGTCAAGATAAACATTGACTTTGTTTTCACGGCTACTCCAGAACAATTGTAATTCAATTCATTAAATGTAAATTCAATAAAACTCCATAAAGGACACAGACTCTGTTGTATATTTATCACCTGCATCACACTGGTCATGTGTACAACATAATTGACAACATATATTAATGGAGTGGGTCAGGTTAGCACCATGTGCCTCAAATTGTGCCTCATGCAGTACAAAACATACAAATATGCACTGTGTACAACATGGAACTCATCAAAGTCAAACCTATCCACTCTCAAGAATACTTAGAAGAAGAAAATCATTAACACCAACCTTACAGCACCTTTTGAGTGGTTTCCTATTCAATGAGCTCTTATGTCATCCACTGCAAATCCAAAAGTCTTTTGCATCTTGATAGAAATCATAATATTCTGGATTTGTACACCTTACATTGGTCATCTCATTTTGGCAACTAAGGTAGAGAAGATATTGAAATATAATAATAGATGTAAAACCACAAAATTTTATGCCAATCCTAAAATAATCAATTGGGTTACAGTGGAGACCATTTAAAACTAATTGTAGGGGGACAAGCAAATGAATTTTGTGCTCAATTGATACATTATATGGAAATGCATATATACCCTCGTTATAAACTAAACAAAGAAACGATACTCACAAATACGGCTGATGTTTCAACGGCCAAGCTATCATCCTCAGATTCTGAGGGTGGCGGCTTGACTGCCAAAATCTCAACTATATTTGTAAGTGCCCTTCCATTGTTTCTACTCTATGTTTAGTTTAGTATTTAAACAGAGTTTATATATATAAAATATATATATACATATATATAATATATATATATAAAACCTTATTTTATGTGTGTGAGATTGTATACATATATACACACACACACACACACATATATATATATATATCGATGATGCGGAAGTACTCACGAGAGCAATATAACTTTTGGACGGCACAATAGAACACAGAATAAAACAGATAACACGTAAAAGGACACTCACACTGTAGATGATTTAAGCTTTCGGCCTACTCTGAGGCCTTCTTCAGGTCAGACTCAGACAGTTATATGTATATATATATGTCTCGTCCTTCTGGCTATGCATGCCATGAAACGCACTGTTCCTATCCTTTATGATGCTGTATGATTGGTTTCCCTGCTGCCCTTTCTTCTTCCTGTTGTCCATTTCTCCTTGGGTGGGTGAAACAGTTCCCTAACACTCCTGGCCAGAGAGTCAGGGCACTAGGTTGCATAATCCCCAAGCAAATTTCAGTGTAAATTACGTTTCCTTCTAGCTCAAATGTTTAGAGCATTGTCCTGGCAAGTCAAAAGAACCAGTGTTCAAGTCCCAGTCAAGGAAATATTTTTGCACTTGTGATCTGCTTGATTTTGCCTTCCCCCACTTCTCCTGTGTTTGTCTTATGTTTGTGTTCCTATCCCTTTTCCTAATAACTATTTCCATGTGAATGAATATTTGTTCGCCATATGGCAGGTTGTTTGTGATTGTTATTGACATGTTTATATAAGAGTATATACATTCACATGGAAATAGATATTCGGAAAAGAGATAGGAACACAAATAAAGGACAAACACAAGAAAGGTGGGGAAGGTGGAATTGAGCAAATCACAACTGTAAAAATATTTCCTTGATCGGGGCTTATATATATTCAATATTGTAGCATTGTGAAAGCTTCTTTGACTAATGCAATTCTTTTCCTTATATCTCTATTGCTTTGACCATTCTGGCCCAAAATACTCCTGAGACAATTAAATTGTTCCATCTGCTATAGTAATATATCTAAAATCGTGTTTTATCCCTACTTGAACCTGCCCAAAGAACTGGAACTCTCCTGGAAGATTCAGAGTAATTTCAGCCAAAGATGTTTTCTGTAAACTGAAAAATGATGCTTGGAGATATTTTATGAAGGAAAAAATAGTTTCCCACTAAACATTGTTTTTAATAAACCATTTCACAGACAATGATTAGAGATACTTTTAAAAAATGTACAATCTCAAGTCATCTATATCTCTTTGCCAAGATTTTATATTGCAGTTTTCATGATGAAGATGTCACTATACCATTTTCACAACCCTTCGTATATCACGCATAAATTTACCATGAAACAATTCAATCAAAATCGAGCTATACTTCTTTGAATATAAGTTATAAAATATCATTAAATAAAAGCTATTACATTATTTTCAACTTGTTCAATTATACTTTACCCCGTGTGTTACTGATATGAAATATCAAGGTGACATTGTAAATCAATATTAAAACTTGATATAATGACATGGCAATTGTCTACCAGCTTTCAGTTTTTAATTTAACGTTTGGATGATTTTCTCCAGTTTAAAGCAATTATAAACACCTTCATCTTATTTAATCATAACTTATAAGTTAACGCTTGCTTAAGATCATTTCAAAACCTTTTTTCCATGCATTTTCTTTTTGATCCCTCAGTAAATTGAAACTTTGCATATTTCTAGATGACAATGTCTTAAAAAAAAATGTTATGCCTTTTCAAAAAGGGACTAGTTTAATAGGAAAAAAGAAAGAAAAGCAATGTAATGATAGCATACGTTTTCTTCTTTCAGCCTGAAAATATACTATGTCTCACAAAGACCGGAAATCGCATAAAAATAATAGATTTTGGTCTGGCAAGAAAGTTTGACCCGACAAAGAAACTGCAAGTGTTATTTGGAACCCCAGAATTTGTTGCCCCGGAGGTGGTGAACTTTGACCAAATTGGATACGGCACAGACATGTGGTCAGTTGGAGTCATCTGCTATGTCCTGTGAGTATGCTCAACTTTCATTTTATGACAACAATATCTCTGGTTCACGCCAGCTATTGCCATTTTTGCAACATTAATCTAAAATATGTTTCCTTAAACATGTACATTGAGGCCTGCTTGATAAAAAAAAAGTTGTGAACATGTCTCCATCCATACAAAAATGCTTGACTGGAAATTGACCTTAAAACAAATTTTGGCATGACCTGGATTTTAGCTGGTATACCCAAACCGTTATCGATATGACAGACATGATTCCGCTCAGGAATTGGATTGGTTCAGTGGCCTCAGTAATAGTGAGAATTCAGGTTCAAATCCTTGTGGAGGCAGAATATTTCATGGCTACCCTAATACCAACTCGGGCATATAGATAGGTAGATAGATGTCTTTATTTGGGCAAAATTGAAACCATAAGGTTTCTTCTTCCATTTAACCCACTGTCAAATAGATTACAACAATACTAAGAGGAAATATAAAGCGATATTAAAAAATAAAAAAAAATTGTAGAGTCATAGATGTATAATAAAATAAATAAGCACAAAAAGTAATTTTGTGGGAAAAATCCTAGAAATTTCAGGCATGAAGATCCAAGTGAAAACCCACACAGGAAAACACCCACAAAGAAGGAGGGTGTGAAAAATCTGCGAGAGCCCTGCTAGATAGTAAAAAACATATATAATAATGATAATAAAATAATAATGAAAATAAAAAAAGTAAAACAAATATATATATGTGTGTGTGTGTATATATATATATATATATATTCATTCAAATTGAAATAGAGATAAGGAAAATGGTAAAGGAACACATATAAAGGACAAACACAACAGAGGTGGGGATGGCGGACGTGAGCAGATCACGAATGTAAAAATATTTTCCTCGACCGGGACTTGAACACCGGATCTCTCCACTTGCCGGGCGGATGCTCTAAACCACCTGAGCTATCGAGGAAGAGTACTTTTACATTGAAATCTGCGATCTTATAAAGCGCCAAAGTGCTCCGAATCATTGCCCAGAAGATGGCGTTAGGGAGCTGTTACACCCACCAAAGGAGAAATTGACAAACAGAAGAGGAGAATGGACAGTAGGTTAGCAAGCATACAACATCATAAAGGATAGGAACGGTGCGTTTATATATATATATATATATATATATATATATATATATATATATACACTTTTTTGGAAAACCCACAAACGTGTAATGTAAATTCACTGATAGTCATAAGAAACACAGAAACCAAAACACAAAAGAGGAAAAACTCACTGGTTCTCGAATTTTCGGTGGTCCAACCACCTTTCTCAAGAGGAATTAGGAACAGAACTGAGGCAGAGGAGGGCCCGAAAGCAGTCACTGCTTTCGGGCCCTCCTCTGCCTCAGTTCTGTTCCTAATTCCTCTTGAGAAAGGTGGTTGGACCACCGAAAATTCGAGAACCAGTGAGTTTTTCCTCTTTTGTGTTTTGGTTTCTGTGTTTCTTATGACTATCAGTGAATTTATATATATATATATATATAACCTTGTTCAAAAAGTTCCCGGAATTTATTCAGAAAATTAAAAATACAAGTTTTTTCATCTAAATCTATATTGTCCCCTTCAAAGTAATCCCCATCGGCTGCAACGCACTTATGCCAGCGCTTGATCCAATCCTCGAAACATTTTTTATATTCGGTTTTCGGTATGTCCATCAGTGCTTCCTGCGATTTTTCCATTACTTCCTCTCGGCAGCTAAAACGCGTTCCCCGTAATGGTTTTTTAACTCGATTGAACAGAAAGAAGTCACAGGGAGCCAAATCAGGTGAATTCGGTGGCTGTTGGACGGTATTTGTTGCATTTTTCGTCAAAAAATTACGAATAATGATAGCACTGTGCGACGGTCTCGACGCACTGTGCGACGATTTCTGGTCTCTTTCGGCGAATTGCTTCACGCAAACGTCTCATAACGCCCAAATAATACTCTTTGTTTACTGTCTGGCCTTCTGGCAAAAATTCATGATGCACTACACCGTTGTAATCCATGAAAACCGTCAGCATTGCCTTCTTTTTTGACTGAAAACGACGTGGTTTTATTGGTCTCGGCTCATTTGGTGAACGCCATTCACTTGCCTGATGTCTGGATTGCGTGTCGTACTCATAAACCCACGTCTCGTCTCCAGTAATGATCCTTTTGATGAATGTGGGATCGGATTCAGCCTCGCAAATCATGTCTTTTGCGACGTCAACACGGTCTCTTTTTTGCATGAAATTGAGGTCTTTTGGCACCAACTTTGCTGCTACACGACGGAAACCCAAATCATTAACCACAATGTCTTGGGCGGATCCATAGGCAATGTTCAAGTCCTCCGCTATTTCTCTGATGGTTAATTTGCGGTTATTGACCAACATTTCTTTTACTTTATCAATTTTTTCACCGACTTTCGATGTCGATGGTCTGCCACTGCGTTCATCATCTTCGATTGACTCACGACCACTTCTGAACCGCTCGTGCCACTGGTAAACGACCGTTTTTTTAGAGAATCGTTGCCGAAACACTTTTCCAACATTTCCAACGTTCGTGCGCCACTAAATCCGTTTTTTACGCAAAATTTAATACAAGTTCGTTGTTGCAAATTTAAATCCATTTCTGCAATTGTAAAAAATCGCCAACACACACAGAGATAGATGTACTCTTGGCTACGTAACTTTTGCAAATGTCAAGTTATGACACTAAGATTTAAAGGGAATATCAACAACAGATGTACCAATTTAACAAAAAAAACAGAACTCAAATCGGAACGATGGGAGCGCCACACGGCGGTTATTCCGGGAACCTTTTGATCAAGGTAGTATATATATATATATTCATTCAAATTGAAATAGAGATAAGGAAAATGGTAAAGGAACACATATAAAGGACAAACACAACAGAGGTGGGGATGGCGGACGTGAGCAGATCACGAATGTAAAAATATTTTCCTCGACCGGGACTTGAACACCGGATCCACTTGCCGGGCGGATGCTCTAAACCACCTGAGCTATCGAGGAAGAGTACTTTTACATTGAAATCTGCGATCTTATAAAGCGCCAAAGTGCTCCGAATCATTGCCCAGAAGATGGCGTTAGGGAGCTGTTACACCCACCAAAGGAGAAATTGACAAACACAAGAGGAGAATGGACAGTAGGTTAGTAAGCATACAACATCATAAAGGATAGGAACGGTGCGTTTCATGGCACGCATAGCCAGAAGAAGAGACGAGCCACATTGGCCAAATACACATTCAAACACGAAATACCGCCATATGGCGAATAAATATTCATTCAAATTGAAATAGAGATAAGGAAGATAAGGATCTCTATTTCAATTTGAATGAATATTTATTCGCCATATGGCGGTATTTCGTGTTTGAATGTGTATTTGGCCAATGTGGCTCGTCTCTTCTTCTGGCTATGCGTGCCATGAAACGCACCGTTCCTATCCTTTATGATGTTGTATGCTTACTAACCTACTGTCCATTCTCCTCTTGTGTTTGTCAATTTCTCCTTTGGTGGGTGTAACAGCTCCCTAATGCCATCTTCTGGGCAATGATTCGGAGCACTTTGGCGCTTTATAAGATCGCAGATTTCAATGTAAAAGTACTCTTCCTCGATAGCTCAGGTGGTTTAGAGCATCCGCCCGGCAAGTGGAGAGATCCGGTGTTCAAGTCCCGGTCGAGGAAAATATTTTTACATTCGTGATCTGCTCACGTCCGCCATCCCCACCTCTGTTGTGTTTGTCCTTTATATGTGTTCCTTTACCATTTTCCTTATCTCTATTTCAATTTGAATGAATATTTATTCGCCATATGGCGGTATTTCATGTTTGAATGTATATATATATATATACATGGATGGGTAAGGAGCAGTTCAAGTGCAATACAGAGTCCACCAAATGGGATGCTAAATCATGTGACCTCTTGGTTCCTTACGTTAATACGGTAGGTTGATGCCGGGGCCAGATTTTTCTCTCTCCACTCTTCCTTACCCCAGTCCCTGAAAATCCCACCTCCACCAAACTACCCACCTATCCCAAATGGTGCCAATGACCTCAGCTATTGGTCGCCTCCCCTCATATCTACACCAAAAAATCTTCATTCAAAATTAATTTCTGAGGCATTCATGCTACGCAAAGAGTTATCTGCCATCAAAAAACTATACAATATGTGCGTTTTCCTTGATGAAAGAGTGCAATACAAACCCAATACTTCATTATCTTATTAGAAGTCAAATTTCAAAACTCAAGTCAACTTATCCTCCCATGTTAAATCACCTTTGAAGAGGAAGAGGCATCCATTGAAATTAAATGAGCACAACAAGCTCCCAGCAGAATAGATAACTAATTTGTCATCAGTAAGTAATTCTAAAACAGTATTAGATGAATCTTTCCAAAAGCTAATATGGACTCCTCTGGGAATTGATATGATTCTATGATTTTTACCATCTCTTTTTATGGAATATATCGAGGATTAATGATTTTATCAAAAACGTTTGTGATTTTAATGGAAATATATGTTTTAAGGTACTTGGCTTTCCAAATGGTTACTTTATTTTCATAATCTTTTTTGTCATGTTGATAAAAAAAGAACTATTGACATTTTCATTACAAAACTTTATCTTTGCCATCTTTTTTTTAAGGCTAGATGAATTGATTAGATTTTATTAAATGTCAAAATAATGAAAGTGATGATTCTTGCTTATTTTAACTTAGACCGGAGACATCTTTTGAAAAGAACCATCGAAAAGAACCTACGAAATAGTGTGGAAGAACATGCCATGAGTCTCTTTCCTGGTTTTCCCTAGGTTCTCGCAAAAATTCGATGGCGTAGCACTGTAACAATAAACGGTTCATGATGGAGCGTAATAAGGTCACGTTATAGAGGTTTTGCAAACAAACGATCTGCCCTCCGCAAAGGCTGGGAGTCAACTGCCACTGACCACCAGCCTTTCCTGAGACTCCCCTCCCTTGAACCCAGTCAGAGAACCGGCCACCCATACATCTGTCTATTCTGGAAAAAATAAGCCATACTACCTTTGGGATTTTCCATATGTTAATTAAATTGAATATACTTTAAATGGACTAAAATTATTATGTCAACAGTAAAAATATTAATACATTACATTAACATCTTAACAAGGCAAGCAAAATCCAACACTTAACATGAAATCCCTCTCTGATAATATCTATGTGTTTTCTTATGCAAAAAATAAAATTCAATTGAATAATTTTCACAAAAAAGATGTCCATGAAAATCAAGCAGACCTGCACTTATCTCTGTAAAATCATAGTAGCTCTATGAATTTCGGTCGAATACAAAAATTTCTAATGATGATGACACATGAAAATGAGTGAATTTTTCCATTTTTATTCCCACAGCTTGTCCGGCTTGTCGCCATTCATGGGAGAGACTGATGTGGAGACAATGGCCAACGTTACCATTGCAAAATATGATTTTGAAGATGAAGCCTTCAGTGAAATCACTGAAGACGCTAAGGATTTCATAAAAAAACTTCTCGTAAAAGACAAAGAGTAAGTAGTTTATCTCATGCAAACATATTCACACATGTTGATGTATTAATTCAGATTTCTGCTCACATAACATGGTAAAATGTGGGTGATGTATATTATCGGTACCCTCTGATTCTACCTTTGGCAGTTTGGCATATGCATTATGAATTGGGCTTCCCTCAGTAATGTCACAAACACACACAGGAACTTCTTTTTATAACCACTGTACGTGATACTCTTTCACAATACTAAATCCTAATCCAACTCCTTCCCCCATACCAGATAATGTTATGTGACATACAACCCCTTTACTCCTCTAGGAATTAAATTAAAAAATATTTTGCATCAACACTACCAACATTATATACCTCCTTGCATATGCATTCATGCAGAAAAACTCATCCTGTGAACACCTGAGGTGTTTATCATGCAAAATTTTGGGTTACTTCTACGTGATCTCAATTTTTCTGTGATGCCTTCCAGCCCCATTTACTTTAAAAGGTGTGACTTATCAGCTTATCTCCAAGGTGAAAACCATATGTGATAACATTGGCAATTGGTACAATTACCCAGATGGCATCACACAGATGCAGGAACATTCTTTTCATGCCATAACACAAAAGGTTTCCAAATGGAATAATAAACCACAAATATAATTTTGGGAAGAATTCATCATCTTAATTGTTATTGCTAAAACAACATCAATTATCTGGTTCTTAATAAAAGTTCCTGCTTCTATCATGATGTCCATCCCTCTAATATCCTGAGCTATTTCAATAATACAACTTATTCATTTTGAAGTAGTTCCATATACTGTATTACTTAATGTACAAATGATTCCTATTCATCATTCAGAGTTAAGTTTGTCATCATCTGCTATGACAAAGATCATGGTAAAGTTTCTATCGTGCAAAATAGGCTTAAAAGAAAGTGTCATTGTCAAGTCAATACATTTTTTTCCGGAAATGACATGAGCAGTAGCCATAATCACTACAGTTGTGAGCAGTTTAAAGAACCGTTGATGAGTCCCGTGAACTTAACAGTGGTGGCAATGGCTTGAAAGAAATCATTGTGACTTTTTGTGAGTTTAAAGGTTTATTGGACAGCTTAAGTATCACAAGCTTAAAATAACTGAAATTAATATGAGAAATAATCAATCACCACAGAAGATGTTAAGTGAAAAACTTCTTCAGTATTCCTTCAAGCATCAACTGTGAGTAATACCTATTGCATTGATGGCAAGAGGATAAGTGAACCAGAATCAAAGATGGATATTGATGAATTTGTGGTGTGAAAATCCATTGGGAAAACAAATCCTTACTTTGCAAAGACCAAGTTGACTGGAGAGATTCCTCACACAGTTGAAAATTGAATTGGTGCTATTAGATGTACGGTTGCATCTAGCAATAACATCACTTATTTGATGCATTCCTCAAACTGCTGAAAAGGAAGAAAGTTTCAGAATTTAAAGAAGATTTGGAAAGAAGTTTCCAGTCAACCCCTTCTCAACATTGGACGTTGAGTCTCCTCGTTGCCTAGGTCCCACATTTGTCATGACCCATGACAAAGACCCATTTTAACATCAATGTAAATAGCTCAAGTTTTATGCTTTTTGTTCTAACAGTAGTGGAATAGATTTTTTGGTAGCATAGAAAAAACAGTGATTAACCTGTGTGCAGTTAGTTAATTTTTTAAAATTGTGGTGTAAATACTAGTGTGAGGTTTATTGGTGAAACCACAAGGCAAAGTTAAAATATTCTCAACCAATCATATTAAAAAAACAAATTGTTTAGACACAAAACTTAAAACAAGAGGTCTTCGTTTCGCATTTCTTGTTTACAATGAGGTCAATCTTGACAAGATATCATGCACATACATATGCACATGACATGATACATCCAATGTTCTTGCTAACATTTCCGCAGGAGTTATTGACAATACATACATATTAGAGAGTCTTTGAATGCACAGTTTTTAATTTGCGTGCCACCAAATGTTGAATTACGCATTAGTATCTCATAAAACATATGGGAATATTAATCCACTGGATAAAATACAAGAAAAAGATCTCCATCATAACTGTTTAATATGCTTCATCCACCTTAATGCAATTAAAAGTTTTATTAAAAGTGAAGGTTTAACAAGGCTTCAATTTTGACAGAAAGGCCCTGATGTCATATGTAAATTCCAATCGAAAACAATTCAAAATTCCTAGCATTAATTTAAGAATAGTATATGTTAACACTCACCACCGTATATCTTAAATCATGGATTGGACAAGGTATGAATATTATTATAGGTAATCTACTGGTTAAGGTATGGTTTTGGATGGATACAACTACCTAATAATTATCTGGTCTCTCCTAACAAAACAAAACCCAACATCCTACCTCACAATTAACCATTCTTCAATTTCATATATTTCCTTCCTCCCTTCATTTCGTCCAACATCCCTATCCTATTCCTGTCCTTTCCTCATTTGCCTAACATTCTCCCCTCTATTACAGCCTTCAACATTCCACTGCTGATCAATACACCATTCATTTTTCCTGCCTCCATAGGATTTCTCCCAACGGTCCTCGATCTCCTCCCATTCCAACATACTTTCTCCTTTGTTTTCCTTTCAGTAGTCAACTTAAACTTCTCCAAACCCACATTTCAAAAGTCTCCAATCTCCTTCTATCATCCTGCTTAAATATTTATGCTTATGTTTCCACACTATAAATAACTATGCTCCGCATCAAAGTTTTAATGAGCCTTTTCTTGACATCCTAACCCAACAACCCTGCCATCAATTCTCTCCTCCTTGTGATGTAATAATAACAAAAACTATATAATTTGAGTAAATGATAAAATTCTAGAATGGGGGAATTGTTAGTACTGACTATCTGGGGTAAAAATCAGCCAAGAGTGGTCTGCATCATGAATGACTTTAGTCTGTGAAAGTCCTCACATTTGCATGTATGAAAACCCTGAAGTGATTTTCAGGGTATTACTTTGATATTAAATGTGTCATTTATACCATCAAATAAGGCATTCCAGAGATACTGACATGCATACATATGGAAAAGGAACACACATTTTGATGCAATCCCAGGAGACAATAGTGTTGTGACAGTTATTTATCAACACCTTTTGACATAGCTTTAGTTTTGACAATAGGAATAAGATTGGTATACCAAATATCTGTCTATATCTGTATAAATAGTCTGCCACTATTGAAACAAATAAAACCAGGCACTGAGTGTGAATTATTTGGTTTGATAGGCAGTACACTGAAAAACAGAGACAAGCCATCTTTTGGCATATCCTGATGGAGAGGGGGGTTTAGATGGGATTAACTCATGGTGTCAGAGATGGACAAACTACTCAGACAGTATATTTGCCAGCTAATAAAATGGGCTTTTTTTTACTCCAAAATGTGCTCAAAAGTCAGCCTCCGTCTAATGAGAGTCAGAGGTATACAGGTATAACTTTGATAGATAAGCTCAAGCCGAAAAGATGGAAACATACGCTTACTATTGAGTATTTTGTCCTGCATTAGGCATAAAAAAATAGTTCCCTTGATTACTAATTTTGAAAATATAACTGTTTTGGGTCAATAGTATGAAATATAGTTTTAATATTTTAATTAATATACAATTTTAGTGCTTTTAGTTTCATCTCACGTGTGGTGCTGCCGCAAAACTTGATGTCCTTTGGGTTAATAGGGATGTCACCCCTATGCTAATACATACATACACACATTATATCTTTCCAAATAAACTCGGAGTCTACAGGGATTCAACCTTAAGTAGTAAGAGAGTGTCTTAAAGACATAGAAAATGGTCACTTCTAATTTGAATTTCGATAATATAATAATAATAACAGAAAATTAAGCATCCCATAAACATTTAAAATGATAATAACCTCTCATGCGATCTTAAGAGAGAAGATTCTCATACAGTATTGCATTTTAATTTGAATTATGCTTCAGAACATCGAAATGAGGCAGAGCTGAAAGGCATTTTGGCTCAGTGATGTCAAATTTCTGTCATTCTTCCATGAATAAACATTGACAGCTTTGTAGCAACTCATTTTTTAAATGCCATTCAATTTTCTTTGCATTTAGCACTAACATCAAAATAATTTGACACTTCTGTCCGATCCAAGTATTTTCGTAAAACCTAATCTGAGAAACCAGGGTGAATCTGTGTGCTGGTGAACCTTATGCTCCAGGAAATACGGTACTACAGCTATACGGCACAGGTAGCTATATGTCATGCGCAGTGACTAACAGTAATTCATGTGAGTTCACTCAGTAACTGGAAAAATCAACAGAAAAACAGCCTTTAAAACTGACAAGCACATAGTTAATTGCCATCAACTAAGTCTGAGAGATCAGATAATAGCTGAGTAATGATAATGATTCTTGATTCTTCAAAGGCCAGGTGTTGTATAAATTCACTTCATTTAAGACACATCAGTATTGGGAGGTCAATCACAGAAACAAAAATAAAAAAAGAAACAGATCATATGTGTAATGGGAAAAATTAAAGCTTATGGGAGATTGGGGTAAGGAGCGGTGGAAAGAGTAGAAAGAAGGGTATTAGGAGGGAATAAGGGCAAGTGACCCTGACAGAAAAACCAACAAGAAGAAACCCTTGCAGGTATACATAACCAATCACTTTTTATAACAGGATTTCTTGTCCCTGTCATGCACTCTAGTTCCCTAGACCCAGGTGAGATCTTGCAGTATTTCTCTTTTTGGGAAGAGGATTTCCAGGCAAGAGCTAGCTAGCCCTTCTAGCCCTTCATCCATTACATGAACTAAAGATTAGCCTTTCCAAACAAACAACTGTTCTAAAGCCTGTAACTCTGAACAAATCAATATTTCATCTTTATTTACTGTCGTTTACTAGTAGCAGGGTTGTACTACATTGAATTTTCAAAATTGTTTCCAAAGTCCGGACAAATAAACCAGTGGAATGATGAAATACATTTGCAATTTACCCAATGTGGTCATCACACTTGAGTGGGCACACAAAAACATTATTTTTGCCCAGTGCCAATTACTTACCCCAACAAACTACATATACTTATAACCCAAGGCAGTTAGAGTAATGGTGCACAGTAATTGTTTTCACTTTCAATCCCAGTCTCGGAATGAATGCTGTTGTTTTTTCATCATGATACACCATTCCTAATATTTGTTGAGTAATGATCATCCATGAGGGCACCTGGAAAAGAAAAAAACTGAAAATGATAGCCATGAATAATATAAAACTTTATCATCACAGAGACCATTAAATGTTGATGTAGAACATACTACAACATGGAGGTATGCATATCTCAAAATTAAAGTCTAATCAATTATCAGAATAAAATGAACATCTGAAACATTTAGGGAGATATTCTTCCACACAGTAAACTCAATGCTCAAGATAATCACCACTTATTCTTTTCTGAAACTAATTAAGAATTTGATTTCTTTAATTAGCCCTGGTAGTTGGGAATGCAACTTGGTTATCATGGTCAGAGCAGTTGGTCATTATTCAGAGTCACCAAAAGTGAGAAGTCTTGTGAGATTGGAGATCAATATGCTTAGGAATGTATTATTGTATATCTAACTGTGGATGTCCATATATTCAACAGATAAATTTATAAATATCTCCAAAAGAAGTACTTATTAATTGAACGGTAAATGCACACATTTAGGTTTGATATCAGATTAAATGTTTTTTAAGTATAGGCATCCATATTTCACATGCAGAATTACTTAATAAACCCTTTTTTAATGAGATGCATCTTCTAAGCTTATATATGAGCAGAGTCTCAAGGTATCCCACCATGAATAGGTCCATTGAAAGAACAATAATGCATTTATCTCAATGTATTCATTGAAATTGTTTCTCTTGGAAATTTTATATCATAGTATGGATAAAATCATTCGATAATTGCTGGAACATGAAAAAATCAACTATCAGTTTGCCTAATCCCCAGTCCATGAAACTTAAGAGATTTTTAGGACTTAAGTGTATTATTCCAGCATATTTCAATAAATGCCTAATCAATGAATACAAAGTAACCCAAGGGTAAAACATGCCGTAAAATCTGACAACATTTGAGTAAATAATAACAATATTTAGGAGTGGGGCTAGTTATCACTGACCATCAGGGGTAAAATCAGCTTTTGAATGTAAGAAAATTTACCATTGAATGCGAGAAGACACTGGAAGTAATTTTTTGGGCCATCTTTTTATAATAAAGTGCACCTTATATACCCTCAAAGTAAGGTATTCCAGAGATAAAGGCATGCATAAGAAAAAAAAGATGAGTTATTTCAATGTACCCATGGGAGAAAACAGTAATTTCACCAGGGCAGGACAGTTTTCATTCACTAGCACCAAAAGACACCAGTTAAAATTTCTTACAAAAATAAGAAGACAGCCAGCCATGTTGTAATGTTGCTCAATCCTAAAAATGCAATCACTTAGGTGGGAAAGGTAGCATATACAATATGTGTACTCTAAACAAAAGGCACGAATCTCACTGACTGATCAATCCATGTACACTCATAAACTTCCGCAAATACTTGGAAAGATGGACCACAAACCAATCTATTCATCTTTGGAGGATGTAATGCTGTTGAATATGACACCTGGATAGAAATAACAATTACATATGAAGGTAATAATCTTGAATTCTGAAGAAAACCTTAACAAAAAGCATCCACGCTCAAATCGGGGAAGAATGCTAAGAAACTTGCACATATCACACGACCATACAAGTTGGTAAAATGGGAAATGGACCTCAAATGCCTCTTAGAGCCGAATCTCAAAGCTAACATGCACTAACAATAACAGCAATGTAACCAAAAAGTTGCTCCAAAGATAACATCCCAGATCATTTTATGTGAACAGTAGCAATAGTACATGTACAAGCTTGCCGCATTTGTTTTTATGTACATAGTTACACATCAGCATTCAAGTGCATGATTGGTGAGACTTTAATGTGAGAGCTACTTGGGATTTGCTGTATATAGATTGGTGCCAGAGATGCAAGATCTGGAGGACAGCAGGTCAGTTTAAGTGGTACAATTAAGTCTACGCCACAAAGGCAAAGCAAATATGTTCAGGTGGGTGCAGCCTACACAACCTCTGAACCATTTATATCAACATGGTAAGTGATATAAATACTGGCTAAAGAGAAAGAACCCTTAAATAAATATATAAATAAATACACATGGAAACCAAGAAAGGACACAAATGAGTATAATTGACGTTTTGATGAACAGAAAGAAGACCACTAATATTAATAATACTATTTCTTCATACCATGCCATCATTTACATAAAGATTAGTATAAATATATACACAAATTTATGCAGAATTGCGATACAGTCAATGCAATATGTGTAGTATCATTAAGAGAGCAACAGGGTAATACAATTTGCACAGTAGTAATTTCTTAGAGTTGAATATCAATGATGTGATGCTGCTAACCTCTTCTATAGACTGAGAAAGGTTAATAAAAATCTCAAACCCATCTATTTTGGTCCACTGACAAATTATTTCCCTCAAGTTGAATAGTAATGTGTGATACAATGTTTTGAGCATGAGTTACTGCTTTCTCAAATTAGCACTATTACCTACCATAATTACAAAGACATTAATGCTATTTACTGAACCTTTAGGAATTCAAATATCGGTTGATAAAGAGAGAAAATACAGGACCTTTTTTTGTAAATTAAATATTCTTAGTGCTAGGGATATCATAAGAGACCTGCGAATGATATTAAAAATACTAAATTCAGTAAATCATCATTAGAAACGTCTATATATATATACAATGAGTTCATTACTATTCAACATGTCTTTAATATGTAATTGTAATGGGAAAAAAGTACCTCTGCTGACTCTCCATATTGCATAACCATAAGACAACAATAGGTAGGTATTATCACTTATATTTAAATAAGCACCTCACATAGATGTATGCATGCATTATTTTCATTATTGTCACAATAACGCTACACAGAGGAAATGAAATATTCACTCACTCTATAATGCTATATTTACACTGTACATACGTAGTTATATCACAAGAGAGAGAGCTAAGAGCAATTGGCAATGGTAATGTGTGCTGGAAGAAAATCTGTGCTTATCTTATCAAAGGACATTCCATAAAATAAATAAATGTAACATAATCAAATATATGTATGCAGTAATTATAGCAAATAGTGTAGCTCATATGGCCAGTCATATCAACTGTATAAACTTAGAAAAAAACTAACATAGACATGTAATTAGAGGTCATGTGTGGTAGAAATAGAGATTAGTATCATAACATCAGAAAGTACAACGTGACTAATGACCAAACCATATTGTACAAATTACTCAGGATACAGGCTTTGATGTTTGTACAGGACCCAAAAATATACTGTCAGATAACTATGACTGATTTGATGATGCAATCTTTAATTTTATTCATAATTTGATATAATCGAGCACAGTTGTACATATGTATGTGTGTGCATATATATATGAAAAAAAAATATATATATATAAACATATACCCACACACACATACATATTTAGTCATAACTTGTAATCAATCACTTGAAATTTGTTATCTATGGAGAGGGGGAGGTGTTAGTCCAGGGGTAGAGCATTGGAATACTGACCAGAGGACCCTGGTTCTTTTCCCAGACAAGCCTCTCTGGGTATCCTCAATGCTAAGCCCACTGGTGTGATTTTCACACCCTGGTGGGCTTAGTATCAAGTATTGGGTGAACTCTACCTTCACCTATCAAAGTGACCTTTGGGTTGACAATTGTCTTTATGGTTTATGTGAGTGCCTGTATATAAATATATTTCCAAACACACACACATACATACACGTAAATACATTAATATGCACACACATCCATTTATTAATTTTTATATTAAGACCAGTACAATGGAAAACTCCTAACAAAGCCAAATTTTCATAGTTTTTGTTGTTTTCCAATATATAATGTAAATTGAAACTTACTATAACCATTGAAACACTTTATTTTTTAGAATTACATTTTGCATAGTACAGGTATCTCCAATATTATATTCCTTAAATCACCCCTGATTAATGACCATTCTCCCATTTATTCATTCCCTTCACTCATTCTTAGCAACCATTGAATCACTCATCAACTGCATAACCATTCTCACCCAGACTGTCTGCCTTGACCTTTTCTCCCCACTCCCCATCTTCTCCTTATAAACCCCCCATCATTTTTGTACACATGGGTTGCTCTCTCAAATACTTTTTTTCAATGATTTTTCAAATATTAAAACAGGGTTTTGGCTGATGAATAAATGCTTTTTGGGATTTAAATCAATGTCTTTCCACAATTGTGTGACATATTGGTTAATGTTAAACGCTTAGTTTCAAAGAAATCACTTCAATAACCTTTCATTTATTTTTTTCTACACATGCCATGGAAATGTTAAATATATTTACCTTTGAATAAGAAAATACACACAATACATGTATTCTGTACTTGTAATTAACATATGGTGACAATTTAAAATACCATCAAGCGGCTGTTTCAAATTTGAAACATCAATTTACCCTCACACATGATGAATTTTAGTATTTCTGTACTTTGAGATACCAAATATGTGGTCAATTACTCTGTTACCAGATGCATTTATATATGTATATAGGCTAAGATTTAAAAAAATTCAAGGTTTGCATACATGCTTATATACTGAGGTTATTGGTCGACAATAAACCTCACTGATCTCATTTCATTTTGAAATTAGCTACACAAAGCATCAGAAAGAGAAAACTCAGCAGAAACTTGAATTCAGTTTCTGCTGAGGTCAACCATTTTACTTCCCCACTGCACTTGAAGTTTTCCACAGCAAATATGAGCTTTGACATCATAAAGTGAAATTAACCATAGTTTTGCCAGAACAAATCATCACTGTCGTTTAATATAAAAAATATTCATATTTTGAGATTTAACATTGATAAAATTTCTGTCATAGTTCTTGGTAGCCAGCAAAATACATTTTAAGGCAGCAGTTTCAAATGTGAAACACTAATTAAGACTCAAGTATCATGAATTTTAAGTTATTATCCATTAAAGTATTCCACATATGAAGTTCTTTTACTAGTTTTTGTCGAAACCTATGCATAGGCAATTACTCTCAATGGAAAGGGTGATTATATACAGTACCAATGTAATTCAATGAAAAAATAAGATGATTATACACCCATTATCATTTCAGAGGTAAAATGGATCACACTAGCTAGAAAGAAAAGAATAGAAAGATGAAATACAATCATAATGGAATGAAATCCTAGTACAATAAATTCAAGAACCGTTGATCAAGGGACTAGTAGTTGATCTGTTTGCAGAATGTGAGATGTTCGAAAGATTTTAAGGGCAGGGAGTTTAAGAAAATGACAAGGAAGGAATTACCTGAATGATAGTGATAGCATAATCTTTAGTAGAGAACATGAGAACAGCAAGAGGCAATGCAATACAAAAAATAAACCAACAGAAGAGTACTTACACAATGTGAATGATGGAATTTAATATTTTAATAGAGTTGATAGCAATAATAATGTTCATAGATTTTATCCAACATTTTACAGAATGGATCTTGCCAAAATAGGCAAAAGACCTTTCACGTAATACTCAAGTGAATGTAATGGAGGACAAAATGGATTGGAGCACGATATATGCAAATAAAAAAGTCATTAAAAAGTCAGTTCTCATGCTTGAAAAGTCATCTTTTTGTATGAAGATTCATAATCGGTGAAACTGTAGCCACCTTTTGATGCTCTTTATAAAACTGATATCATTTGCTGTTCTTACATCACTTGGCCATCTATCAAACATTTTTAAACCCATTATATTGTATTTTTTCTTTGTTTTTTTTTCAATTCTACAATATTGATACATTAAATCCTCCTTTTTTATGGGTATCATGATTATGACAGTTTGCTCCAATGGGTATGTCCGTTTGCTATTTCCATTCATAAAGGAAAGTACATCGGTAGTTTGAAACATAGAGAGAATAAACTGTCATTATTGTAACTTGTCTAGAAAAAAGGCTTACACTGTTGTACACTTTTTCTTTAAGTAATAGGAACTTTTTTGTGTAATTACGTCACACTCTTTGTGAAGCTGAAATATGTCCAAAAATCATGTCGTTCTTCATTTGTCTTTGAAAGTAAGCATAATATGTTAATCAGAATATCTGATGAATCTGAAAATCTTGAAAGGCAATCATGGTCCATCAAATATTCCAGCAAACAGTCAGAATGCAGGGTCAGGTGAAAGTGGAGATAGCGTTTGGAGAAGGAAAGTATGGGTGGGCTTAGTGATATAAATGACCACAATGAATTGTGTGTGAAAGAGTCAGTCAAATAGACGAATTCAGTGAAAGAGTAATGAGCTATTGACAATCAACATATGAAAGAAAATAAACTGCAGGTCAAGGTACATAAGACAATGGAATGAGGTGAATGTAACTATGCACCAGATAAATTTGATTGCGTTTATGCAAAAAAATGCATGTTCTTTCCTTGGGACAAATACATATTTTGATGCCCAGATATTATTGGTTCACATGGTGTAACTGTGACTGTAAGTTCTTCTAAATCTTCTGTAAGTTCTTCGCTCTTCTAAATTTGTTATTATTTAGAAGTATGGAGTATTTTTACAAGCAACCAATTACATTTACGGGTGTGTGACAAATAATTTGGAGGATAGAGGAAAACTCTAATTGATGACAAACAAAGATTTATGTCCAGATCATTTTGTTATGTCAAGTTAGCATTCATACTTTAAATAGTACAGCTGTTAAATCAGCCACCAAATAAACTCTTTATTTGGCACTGCATGTCTCTAACATCGCTGAATCACAAGATAGTCAGTGATAATATGCAAAAACTTTAAAAAAATGATTTCATTAATAAACTTGCCATAGATGAAAAGAAAACTGTGTGCCTTAATATCAGTAAAAAAGATCTACCAGGACTGAACTTATAGAATTATGATATTTATTTTATAGATAATGTTACCTTTTTGGGCATCCATGTTGATCAAACATTCACATGTCAAAAGCTTAACTTGAGTCACTGTTCCCAACACTTAATGAAGTCATTTTTCCTCTCAGCTTTCTTAGAGAAAATGCCAGTTTAACATTGCTGAAATCTGTGTATCATTCAAATTTTTATCCCATATTCCTGCTTGGCACAATATCTGGGGGAACTCAAACCAGAGTCAGGTGGTGTTTCAACTGCAAAAAGAAAGTAATTAGGAACTACCCTTAGTTTGCATAATACAGAGTGATGCTGAATTTTTTCCATCAATTAAAAATATTACCTCTTCCAGCAATATTACCATGTATTAGAGGTGATAAATGGTATTAAGAAAAACCATTCAAGTCTAGAAAAGAATTTCATCATACATGGGCATGATACAAGAACAAAAAAAATATCCACGCTCACTGTAGATGATATGAACGAAACAGTTGAGGTCCTTATCACCATGGTGTCAAAATATACAACTCTTGACCAAATACAATAAAAATGCAGTTCTTTTAAAGTATTTCGACAAAAACTAAAAAACTTTGCTAGTCGGAACACTATTGTATTCTGTTGATGAATTCACTGCAGCTTATGAAATTATTCTTTGGGTCCATATTCTGACAAGTTATACCCATGTGACCTAATGGAACAATATGTATACTTATTAATATCACTACTAGCAAAAGTAGTGCTGTGAATCTTCAAAGGAAAAAGCGGAAGCTTACGCGAAACTATTTAGGTGAAAATCAGCATTTAAATTCATCAATGGAAAAATCCATCATGCATTGATAGCTATGTGAGGAACCAGACAAGAAAACTGAACAGGATCAAGAAGTACACATATTTAGAGGATTTAAAAAAAATAAAATGGTTTTCTTTTAGACTATGTTGGTGGAAGCAGGGGGACGCTGTTTGGGAGCATATTGTATAACAATGACAGTGAATGTAATATTATTCATTAGCCCAGCAAGCGATTTTTTAGATCTTAAGGCAAGTTGGGTACAAATATATGGACAATTCATAAATACATAAAAATTAGAAGTGTATGGATTGGAATCTAGTGTCATTGCTTGATGAATTTCTGAACAATTTTGAGCCATTCATCTAGTTGGAGAACTTTTGCCTTGCTTACAAAAACAGGAGTACTCAAGGTAGCTTTTAGAAGCAAAAGCAGTTTATTACACACATGTAAACCCATGTAACTTTAGGATTTTTCTTGGAATCCTCTTTGTACATACATATAGGACACATATGTCACTCCACATTCTAATAACGTAACTGGTATGCAGTAATTCATCAAATATTCCTGAAGGTTAGAACATGCACAGATTAAATACTTCAGTATACCATGGTAGAGGTAAATTGGTTAATTTTTGAGAGAACAGGGTGACTGGGAGCATGATAGGCTTCATGAGCAATCAAACATACAACCATCTTGTGCATTTTAAAAATGTTTACAGCTTAAGGTGGTGATCCCCAAACAAGTTCACTATAAACAAGGTTAGCACAGGATAAACGATAATGAAAAAGTACAATATATGTAAATAGTTATCACATCAATCGATTAAAATGGGCATTACATCAGAAACTGAGATGCGAAAACCATAAAAGAAAGTTAAGATAAGATAATGAAAATTCAAAGATGAGCAGTAAGTGGGCAGGAAGATACGAGACAGAATTGCTCATTATCTCTTACCTTAATTAATATTTATGTGGAAGATAAGAATGTACAGTAAAAAAAATTCAATGTTTAGGTTTCGAGGGAATTCATATGAGTATTAAGTTTTATTAGTATTAGGATTTCTAAGAAGCCTTCATATCATCTTAAAGTTAAAAAAAATATGATAAATGGTACAAAAAATGAACAATGAAGCAGATTCGTACGCGATAATAATACAAATGTACATAATAAGAAATTAAAGGTTAACATTGAGAGAAGAGTGGGGAACATAGAGTTTAATGCTTAATGAGGCAGAGAAAAATGGAGGAGGGTGGATGAATTTTATTAAATTTGGGCAATGCCACAGACAGGATGAAAAAAAAACATAAAATAATTATATTAATTAAGGGAAAAACATGTAGTGCTTACATTATTGTTGCTATCAAATACTGTTGTTGGCAGAAAATAAAATTGAATACTCTTTATTAACCTAAAAATTGAATAAGATAGAAGACACATGATTTTTCTCTTCATAATTTTGTAGTTAACATTCTTACATATTTCTTTGTACAGGAAATATTCATTCCTCTTGTTTATTTCGTGGCCACTTATTTTTTTGTTTCCATCCCTGTCATTATTTGCCCATGCATCTTGAATGGACACGTTCAATGAAACATAGAACTTCATCGAAATCACCATATTTTAATTACATTAATCTTTACTGCTTTTTCCTGGACTATAGAAATAGAAGACTTTTTTGTTTTCTTCCAAAAAATAAGACTGCTTTGAAGAGAACAATTGTATCAAAGTGTCAATATTTTACTCTGGTCGTCTTAAAATGTAAAAAAAATTTTTGGTAGACTTGCTTTGAAAAAACTCCTTAATTTCAATTTTGTGCACACATTAACCATAGAGGTTAACAGTATGCAAAAATGACTAATTTACAAATTTATTTCAGGTTAATGTTAAATCAGAACGTTTAATTCCTTCCTTGCAACAATTATTGATGCTTTTTTGAAATCAAAGATGACTGATACCTGATGACAAAATAGACTTTTTAATACCCATATTTTTACTTAAGAAGGCATGGATTTCAAATCTACGTTAATCACCATGTTTCTTAGCTTAGTATTCGGCCATTGCTCTATATCTTTATATTTTCATTCACCCTTTCAAGTTCAAATAGATTTACTCCAGAAATGCTATCAGAACTCAGATGCGTACAAGAAAGAATTACCATATCTATTTTTCATCTCAGTGGGCACAGTTTATAAATTAAAACTAATGCATTAATGAAAACAAAAAATACCAGGACCGTAAACTTGAAACAGTTCTTACTGAACCGTTGAACAAAGCAAACTTTCAAAAAGAACTCCACTCCATAAAACAGACCGCCATATCCAATGGCTACACCGAACAACTAATTGACAGAATTCTCAAGAAGCATAAACAGAAAAGTCTAATCAAATCCAGCACCACGCCATCCCAGCCCAACGAAAAGAAATATATTAAACTTCCCTTCCACCCACAGTCCACCAAAGGGTTAGAAACCATTTTCAATAAACACAATTGCAAACCCTCTTTCTCATCCAATAACAAACTAAGACAATTACTTGGAAACCCTAAAGATCTTATAGGACCCCTTCTCAAAAATTATTCCTCAAGTCCCGGTATTTTTTGTTTACATTGATTCACGACCGTAGCTACGTTCCTTGTTTTTTTAAATTAATGCATTAATGACTAAGCACTAGTTAATTTATCAACACTCAGCACAAAGCAAAAGTTTGTTGAATCATTCTGTGGAGTCAAAGGAGACAAAGTTTGCTAACATATTTCAAACAATTTATGTAATGAACTTCTGTTATCCCAATGAAAACTATCCATACCACAGGCAACATCTAACTCTATAGTGTTAAATCTGTTGATTCCATTTCCCTGTCCCTTAGTCTTTGAGGCATCTTGCTCACAGAATTAGAGTATGCAGAAGTGAAATAATAAGATGTGTACCACCCCAATAGAATGGCACATGTATCCCATTACCATTGCTGGTGTTAAACACTGATGCTTTTTCCTTTTGAACTAATACAAAAATGGGTCGTTAAACTGTTATAGATATAAACTAGGATAAATAAAACAGTTTCTGTCATGACTTGGTGTAAAATCTTCAAATATTGAAATATAAACAACTTGGTTTTCCAACTTAGAAAATTTTTATTGACTACCTAGGTTTCGTTATGGTATAACATCTTACCATAATGAAACTTAGGGAGTGAATAAAAATTTTCTATGTGGAAAACCAAGTTGTTTATTTTCCAAATTTAAATATAAACTAGATTGTTAGACATAAACACTCAAGTTGCTGTTGCCAACTGTGGGGTGGAAATGTTTCAGAAATATAGTCATGTCTTCAGAAAAACTGAGATATTTGTCAAACCCACCATTTTCCTACCTTTGGAGTCCTTTAAGAAGGAACTAATTGTATCACAGGGGCTCTCCTGGAAAAGCCAGGGTGAATGAGATTCCATTTTCATTGGGCGATCATGCCAAGAAAGTCATGCAATACCAGCAACAGAAAACTAACTGAAGAAGACATATCATGCACATGTCAAAAAGACCAGTGGATGCAAGTGCTAAACTGGCTGTGTTTTGGCTACAATGCAGAGAAGGAGCCAAGGAGACCTTTGATCACATGCCAATTCTCCTGGTTTGTTTCTCACATTAACCACTCAAACACACACTCGACAAGGAAAGGCACATCAAAGACTGTTGATGGAAGATGAGTTTGGCAGAATGCAAAGAACACAGGAAATGACATGAGTTGAATCTTTCAAGCCTTTTAATGACACATGAGAATTAATTGTGAAGTCCTCCTGCTGTCCTCTCTGGCCTAATAATAATTCACAGAAAAAACCCACAATGGTTTGATGTAATGACACTGAATGATAGGGAACAACAGCAAATGAAGGTGTCATTGGATTAAAGTTTATGAACAAATGCATGGAGATTTGGCGAAAAATTTATATCTTACCAGACTGGAATTTGTACCAATTTGTCTCCCAATAATGTCAACCGAATGAAACACCTTAACATGCACACAAACAGCAATTGAGTTCCAAACTCACTCAATTCAAAAGCGGTTGTTCTTCAAGATGAATCTTTAGGTACACACATGAGTCTATGCATTGACTTAAGCATGACAAGATTAATGTGTCCCCAAAAGCCATAAAAGTTTTAAAACACCAAGTATGCTTAGATGAAATGCATATTTAGGGTGTGTATTACAATGAGATTTGCAGAGAGTTTTGTCTTATGCCATACATACTACCATGATAAAAGATATAGGTCCTTAAAACTGACATACACAAATATTGCTCGAACTATCAACATGGCGATTTACACAAAATTAACCCTCATAGGGGATTAGTACACAATCAGTCACACATGACTGGTAATTGTTAACAGGATTATCGAATCTTTACCAGGGATACAGCCATGTTGACTGTGCATGAGAAATTGTTGTGTGAATCAGTTTTGAGGGTAATTATTTCTTATGATATGGCCCCTGCTGTGAGATGAAACTCCCCACAACTCAATTGAAAGGGCTTTGATTAAATTGCATTAAACATTTTATTCAAGCTTCCTTAATGTTTTAAATTGCTTGAGCCACTGGAGTTAAAATTATCCATTTAGTCTGTAGAGTTCTCATTTCATTATTGGTTTACAAACAATTCATTAGACAACAAAAGCAACAATAAAAGCAATCAATTCAAATTTCCTCTTTGTTGCAATGCTTTGTCCTTTGTGCCTGCCACAAGAGACAATGGTTTTAAATACCACTAAAGCAAGCATTTGCTGGAAATTAAAAGAGTTTTGCGAGAGTATTAGTTTCAAAGGAGTGTAATCAGTGATGTGCCTCTTCAGCAACACTGAAGCGTGAGTATGCTTTGGAGCGAGAGCTCACCGTTTGCATGGGTCGCAAGAGTTTCATAATATCTGTCACTCCTCGCGGTGCCGCGGGAGATTTTTTTTTCAATGCTGCATCACACTTTCCCGAGTGACTAACCGCGGGTCTTTCGTCTCTCTCTCTCCCTCCCCGTGCCCTCTTCTCTTCTTCCAGACTTCGAATGTCCGCCTTGCAGTGCCTCGAGCACTGCTGGCTGAAGCGGTCGTCACCTCAGCCTCCTTCCCCTCGCACCGTCATCGTCGCCCCGGAAGAGTTAGACGTCACCAAAGACAACCTGCGCTCCTTCGTGGAGAGATGGAACGAGCACCCGGACTCTCCCTACGTGTTCGACACCGCCTGCCAATCCATCTGCCCCCTCTCTCCCAGCCCGTCCTCCTATCTCCTCCTTCCCTCGCCTTCTCAGCACTCCCTTCGAGGCATGTCTCCCTCGCCCTGCGGCTCCCTCTCCTCATCCCCCGATTCAGTCCTCGAGGCAGAGACACACCTCCCTCCGCCTCACGCACCAAAGGCACCGCCTCCCGACGACCCCTATTACCACTACGCCTTCGACGGGAAGGGGATACAGCCGCCTCCGTGGTATATCGACCGCCTGCTCAACGAGAGGCGGGCCTCCGACAGCACCTGCATCGTCTCCAGAGGAAAGGGAGGGGAGTTGCCGAGGGTCAACCTGGTCGACGAGATCCGGAAGCTATCGGACAGACTCTTCCAGATGGCCTCGAGGCAACACGTCCCCACGCCGTCCCTCGAGGAAGATCGCAGCTCCAAACCGGGCCAGGCAATTGGGAACAAGGAAGTCGTGGTACCGGTCCCGTCGAGGGCCCAACCCGCCAAGGATGCGACAACCAACGGCGATGCCTCCGTGGACATACCCTGGAGGCGACGATCTACCTTCCTGGCCGGTCCCTTGGTCAAGAGTCCCCCGACGAACGGCACAACGAAAGAGACGGATGCCTCCAGAAGGCCCAAGTTCAAGATAACGCCCTTCGCGCGGGACGTACCACTGGCCCCGCCGTCTTCAACGTCCCAACCCCCATTCTGGTCCCCGCATCGAGGGTCTCAACCACCGCAATCATCTCGCTGGGCACCCCCATCCCCTCCCGGCTCGGCCCAGTCCCATCAGGCGACGTCCCCCGGGGGCGAACAGCCTCGTCAAGGACCGTCGCGTCCGATCCGTTGCCCTTCCTCCTCTTCCTCTTCTTCCTGCTCGAGCCACTCCGCCCCACACTCCCCAGTCAACGTCCCGAGGCAAATTCCGCAGATGGCGCAGCCGGACCTGACCGAGGACCTTCTGGCCCATCTCCTGGCGAGACCCGAAGAGAGGGCCACGGTCATCCACTCGAACAACGCTCCCACCATGAGGACCAGCACGGAAACTGCCTCCTCGACAACAAGATTGATTCGCTCCGACGAGAGGAATCGAAAGGCTCTCTCCATGGAATGGTCGCAGGTCGAGATGACCATGGAGTCATTGGGTCAGAGGACGATGAGGTCCCTTGCAAAGTACTTCGAATCCAAGCCTGACGAAGAGGAGGTCCCGAAAGATCCTCTGGGACCAAATGAAAGGCAGAGGATAGCCAGGAATTTATCGCAATTGGGTGTTTAGGGGACTGAAGGGAAAGGGAGTTTGGGGCTGATTAGGGTGGGGGAGAGAAGAGAGAAATAGGGGTGTAATCCAGGGTATTGCACTCGTATGTGAACAACAAAGTTGCAGAAGAGAGCGGATGAGGGAAAACTCTTTTATAGCCCTTAAATGTTTTATACAGATGTAGATGGACACCGCAATGACCATGCGTGTATGTGTGTAAGAATGTGTATTCGTGAACAAAAGAGAGAATGAGAGAGAGAGAGATTGATTAAAATTCAGGGTAATGTTGAAACTGGACCGAAAAAAAAAGACAAAAAAGATTCAACCCCTTCTCCCTCCCATCCCTGTTCATCTTAATCACTTCTCATATTCTTTATCATTTGTGTGCAGCCAGAGGATGACCGCAACGCAAACACTGACCCACCGATGGTTTGCAGAGGCACCAGTTGAGACAGCCCTGAGCAAGAAGAAGCTGAAGAGATATGTGATCAAGAAACGATGGATCAAGGCAGTGAACATGATAATAGCACTGAGGAGGATGGGAGCAAGGCTGGACCGTGGACTATGAGGACGATACAATCAATGAGGACAAAATTCATGCGACAATCCCATCCAAAGTGTAAATATATAAATACATATTGTGTAAATTGGTTTCGGCAATGATTATTGCCTGGGAATTGATTCAAATACTTGAAAATACTGTACAAATGCTGTTAAATTGAGAAGACAAACCTGTAAATACGAAATATACTTCATATATATCAAGTTCTATTACATTAAAATATTTGAATGAGCACAGATATTGTTACTTATACTGGATAACAAAATTAAACAACGCAATTGGATTTAAACCTTTACAGAAAATGTCAATGGTGCCTTTGTGTTGTTTTTAAACTACTGCCTCCACATTTTCATATCAATTACTATTATAGATGTCAAAATTCAGAGAGTACGTGGAAAATACATATATTCAACGGCCAAATGGATCTATCAACGCATCGGTCAAGTATTTAGCCTCTAATTAAGGTTCTATTCCACGTGCTAACTCCAGTGGGGGCAC
This sequence comes from Hetaerina titia, assembly GCA_037158775.1. Taxonomy (NCBI): domain Eukaryota; kingdom Metazoa; phylum Arthropoda; class Insecta; order Odonata; family Calopterygidae; genus Hetaerina; species Hetaerina titia. The sequence goes on along the minus strand of CM073775.1, from coordinate 26,540,788 downwards.
CACATTTCACCCGAGCTGTGTGAGCCCATTTGGGTGACCAACCCATTAGCCCTTTTGGGTCCTTCACTGCAGTTTAATGCAATGGACATGAAGTACTTTGACCCAGATGTACATCCTCCAATAAGTTTCCTAAAGGTTTATACCAACTATCTATTTAGAAAATATTTCTATAATATACATGAAAAATATTGCCCTGTTTAACCTTTTAATAAAGAACATATTCATTTTATATTTAGCCATAGTCTACCACGTTAGGGTATGTTTTCAATACATCCTAGCAGTTCAGTCTACTGTATCCCTAAGCCCTGACTAGCATGGGGCAAATTGAATGTAAACCCCTAACTAAATACTTATATTACAATAACTCATTCATTAGTTCTGCTTATATCCCTCCCATGGACTACAACCTTGACCTGGTGGAAGGGCTAGTGCGTTTCGATGACCCCTAGAGCTATGCTGGTGGGAGTAATAATAATTGCTCCTGGTAGGGTCACCCATGCTAGATAGGTCGAAGGTTAGGAGCCAGACGAAAGGTAGTAGCCCACATAGCATCTGTTCCTCAGTGAGGTGGCTGCAAAGGCATCTGACCCCAGTGGGGCGGTCATTAAGTGATGGTGTCACGTTAAAAACACTATTGAGGAAGGCAACGGGAAACCACCTCAATTATTATTCCCAAGAAAATAATGATGGACACATCATTGATAAAAAACATGTACAAATAATTTGTATTCATTATCGGATTGCCTCTTGGTATATCCTGCATCCGTTTGTCCATTTCTTCTTTGTATTTCTCTTAACAGGTGCTTCTTTTCCTCCCACCATGTCTAGAACTTGATCATTAAGAGGAAGATTTCCCAAGTTTCTGACCTGGGTTGTATTGTTGGTAAGCAACGGTGTTTAGACAGCTGTATCCACCTTCATCTAAAGAGTGAGTCGGTTGTGATGCAAAATAACACCATTAGTGTTTTTCTCATTTCACATAAATAGCGACCGATGAAAATCAAAGTAATTGGGACATTTTAAAGTGATTCTTAGTACAATTCCATTTTCATCACTTTTGTAAGTGAGTGTACCTTGAGCAATAAAAGTAAAGACCCACACCTCATCTCTGCCATAGCTAGACGTTGTATCACCCAAATGAGCATGGTAATAACAATATTAAACAATAATAATTTATTCTCACCAGGCGATTAGGATAAAATAAGCAAGAGCTCAATTGTACATGGTATAAGGCATGCCAAATTTGATAAGTCACAAAGTACTTACATAGAACTATGCAGAAAAAACACACACTACACAGCAATATGTAAAATTACATCATACTAACAAAGAAGTGAGCAATAATTTTCAAAAAGGTTATACTACAGAGTATTTAAGCATTCTTTCACAGGATAAAACATATCTCTTAGCAGGTATTCCATAAGCTGTACTTGAATATTTACCAATACTTTCAATTTCTTTCAGTGTTTGAGATAATTTATTAAACAATTTTATTCCTAGTTCCTTGGGTCCACCTTGTAAAGATTTGGTTCTTACACATTGGTAATGTATGTTGTTAGTACCTCTTGTGTTATAATCATGTATTTCACTGTTTAGTGAGAATTAGTTTATTTTTGTTTGACACCGGTAGTTAAGCTTAATATAAACAAGGTTTGTGTAAAAAGCACCGCTAACAATATTTTCCTGACCTGTGCATGAAGTGCTGAATTCAGACTGTTGGTTAAGTGTGCGCATGATCGCAGATCGTTTATTGGCATTGATAAGATGACAGTGCCCACCATTATCACTGAAAATTTAGAAATGAGAAAGATCTATGCTTAACATGTCCTGCAGGTCTTTGGATAGATGACTAAGAGCAGAGTCAAGGGTCTGCTTGCGAAGAACTTCGTCAACAGCATTACAAACATTCCCCAACCTCCTTACAGTCCCAAATTGGCATCAACACACTATTCCCTATTCCCAAAAGCGAAATCCCCTCTCAAAGGACACCACCATGTTACACTAAGTGCCGTCAAAGAAGCTTGCCTGCATACCTTTAGGGACCTTCCGGAATCTACCTACCAGAGAACCTTCAAGTCACACTAAAGCCTCTGGCAAAAGCGTATTAACACTCAAGGGATGTACTTTGAACAATTTTGCTGCATTGTAGCAATGTCTGAAATAAATCTATTTCACTGAAACTTTTCCAGATACTTTTCACACAAACCTTGTACATGCATAGCAGAGGAAGTAATCTAAGGTCCTTCAAAATTGGCAGAATAAATTGATGGGTAATCATAGGGTTTCCCAATGACAATCCTCACTATCATTTTTTGCGTATTGAACACATTCTGTGATAAGTAGCAATGCCCCCAGAAGGGAATAATATAGAAAACATGTGAATAGAATTCACAATAATAAACATCTAATAACATTGTTATGGTATTCCATCAGCACTCTGCATGCCATCATCCAATGATATATAAGAAATAGTTTTTATATAGATTTGGCATTCCAGCCAAACTCAACTCAGACTTCTCTGGCATATTTAACTGGAGCTGTTCAACTATTGGGGAAGGGTCGTAAGATAGGAGAAGGTGTAAAAATACCTTTACACAAGGAAGAAAGGAGAATGAATACTGATTAAATAAAATGTTGTGACTCCACATAAAAAATAAGCTTGATTGCCACCAAGGTTTCACTGTGATGCAGCATCTTCAGACCAAAGACCAGCAGGTTTTCCGATGCAATTTCATTATAAGAGGAATTACAGGGAAAAACCAAGTGGGTTTGTTATTTTGCAAAAACTCTAGTCCTATAACATTGAACACATCCATTACACTTAAATCTATTTCTCTAGCATATTTTGTACTTTACTCACCTATTTCCTTCAATTTTTGCGGCATTTATTTGAAAATGTCCTGCTTAGCTTGGTGAGTTACCATCTATCTGCCAAATAAGCCAAAGGTCACTCACTGGATACCTGTCTCAGAGATAGGTGCCATATGAACTACGGTGGTTCAACTTCTGCAAAACCTAGAAAAAAATATAGATGCTAATCATAGCAGCCTCACCTATAATGAGGTAATATTGTGGAAGCATTAACTCTTAATTAGGTCTCATGGGACTGACAATGAAAAGGAAAATTTTGGTTACTTTATATTATGTTGAAAGCTACCAGCTGTACTAGAATGCCATGGTGTCTTTAGAGTATTCTAAATTCAAGCATTTCTCTCTGAAGAGGAAGACTAGCCCCATACCACACCAGTGGTTCGCTAATATCTATTAGCACTTGAGTGAAATTTTTATACTGTTATGTTCCCAGCCTTCACTATACACAAATGATTCCAATATTTAAGGATTAAAACCAATAGCTATATTACATCAAACACGATTTACTTTAATCGAAACTGAACTCCGGAAGACTTACCAATTTATTATTAAATGAAATACGGTAATTCCATAACTAATACCAAGACGGTTTGAGATGTTGAAAGAAGTTAGCCATATTTTATAAACACAGGAAGTTTTGTGTTGTACTGCCATTGGCATTGTGATGGCTGTTGCTAGGATACTAAGAATAAATAAATAACGAGTCTGTTACATTGTTCGTGTAAAACATGGTATATTCTTTCTAAGAAAACCCAAGAACTTTATCAAACTCAACATGAGACCCTTAACAGGATTCGTATTCCCCATACTACCTTGATTTTTACATACTAAACTCATTTGTAACCTCCAAGGCATTATTTGTAAAAGTTTAAAAACTGAGGGAACGGTCGTTACCTTTTTATATCATCAATATTATCAGGTAGGACAGCAAAAGATAGCAGACAATTCACGACTTCCGGAATTCCTCCAAATCAAATTAACCTCCCTTCATTATAGTCACCCTGCGGAATGCGAATTTCAGAAAACATGTCTTGTTGCGCCTATGCTACCACCTACTGTAATTCTCTTGAAGTTAGCTCCACGCCGGAAAAAGGGAAACTGGAGGAATTGTGAAAATAGCGTGGTCTGCCGAAAGAAGATTCTAGACTCTAAAAAAAATGGTTTGTCTTTATTTTCTCACTTAAAGACCACTTTCATTCTGCAAGAAGTGCATAAAGTCTTTATTTCATGATTGACGCCCAATTTGTTGCCTCTTAATGTATTATTGTGACAGGTGTACTCTTGTTACTCATTTGGAGATCTTTATGTTAATAATTATAAAGGCGTTAAACTTCAACTTAATGCTTGAATTGCTTAAATAATTTTAAGAAACTACCCAACATTATTGTTTTCCTTGGTTTTCATGATTTATTTCATATTGAACTGTCATTTCAGACGTCTCTAAATCCGGTACGCATTCTTAAAAATGAAGCAGAGGAGGAAAAAGCCGAGACAGCCCGACTTTCGAGTTTCATCGGGGCGATTGCTATCGGAGACTTGGTTAAAAGCACATTAGGTCCTAAGGGTATGGACAAAATTTTAGTCGCCCAAGGACGAAATGAGGGTCAAGTAGAAATTACCAACGATGGTGCAACTATACTTAAGGCCATTGGAGTGGACAATCCTGCTGCTAAAATTTTAGTTGATATGTCCAGGGTTCAAGATGATGAAGTTGGAGATGGAACGACTTCGGTTACAGTGTTAGGTAAGACCCCTTTTAAATAAGCACCTATAAACAATACACGATACTACATTATAAACCGTTGAGTACAGCCTGCATCTGGTTGAAGGCTTCATATCATGTTCCACTGATGATTTTAGTTTAATTTTTTCTGCTAGAACACTATGTTGCAGGAGTTAGCTTGTAGGACTTCTTTGGCCTTGAACCTGGGACCATTCAATGGAATAATGTATTTATTATATCGTTCTGTCGATCGCGTATGTTACATAGTCATACATATCAGACAATAGAGTTAGATCTAAAAACGAAAGTTCACAGTTCAATGAAATATATCATTCGAGATCATATAACATTTAGAAAAAAATAATACTGAAACACAACGTACTCCTTACATGTAATATAGCTGACAGCCACGAGTGATCACCGGTTAACTCATCTACATTTTATTGGCAATTGATTAATAGCAGTTTCTGAAGTTCATTTATAAACCTCTTTACATTTGGTTTTATGGTCAACTGTAGGCTGATGACTCATTTCCTTAATGTCATGGCATTGGTCACAATCTAATAAGTTATTTGTTCATAAATTGGCACATTGATACATAACTTTACCAAAGACCAGAGTTAAACCCTTACTTAATTCTTCCACACCTCCTGAAGTCTAGTTAATCGGCTTGGTTGGTGTATCTTATGTTTAACTGAATGACAAATTTCAAGAAACTGTAACAGTAACTTTTAACGGAGTCATCCGCTATGTGTGCATTATAATGCAACCATTTCAGAGAGTAAAAATCATTCGCCTTGTCCGGGATTCGAACCCGGATCCCGGTCAAGGCGAATGATTTTTACTCTCTGAAATGGTTGCATTATTTAACTGAATGGTTTCAAATGTAAAGACACATCGACTTATCGTGTTTCTTGTTATTAAACTCCTCCCTTGATAGTAAATCTTGTAATCCATCTTAGCTAATTTATTATACGAATTGACTTATTTACCAACTTTACAGCGGCTGAGTTGCTTCGTGAGGCAGAAAAGCTTATTGACAAGAAAATCCATCCCCAAATCATTATTGCTGGATGGAGGAGGGCTGCAGAGGTTGCCCAGGAAGCTTTGCTCAAAGCTTCATCAGACAACAGGTATTGTTTTAACGTGATAATGTAATCCTTGATTTCTTAAAGGTAATTTTGTCCTTGCTTAGGGATTTGTTGTCATTTTGGAACTCTTGAATAATTTCAGTGGTAATGAGGCAAGGTTTAAGGAAGACTTGATGAATATTGCACGGACCACGCTCAGTTCGAAGATTCTGTCCCAGCACAAGGAGTATTTCTCGAAGTTGGCAGTTGATGCAGTACTGAGGCTTAAGGGATCTGGAAATCTTTCAGCCATCCAGATTATTAAAAAGAAGGGTGGAACTCTGGAAGACTCTTTCCTGGATGAAGGTATGGAAATTATCATGCTTGTGCCAAGAAGTATTTGTGTTAAAAATCAAACTTTAGAAAGTTCATTTAAGATATTTGATGGATCACAGTCATGTTCGATGCTTATTTTTGTCTCTTCATTGATTTTAACGTCAACTAATAAGGTATATCATGCTGAAATGTTTACTTTTTTTGGGTTTGGCCTTTGCTTTAATTTGCCCGTGCCATAAGAACAGTCACTTTTCAATATTAGAGGCTATTATTAATAATTCTATTGCTCCGCGATAAAGTCTCAATATAGTTTACATGTACTGTGTAACTTTTTGGATTGCACTCTGCATGAAATCCTGGATTGACAGGTTATATATACCTAAATAAATAAAAAAGCTAGACATAAATGGTGTGTTTTTACCAAATATACCTTGATCACCATATTGTAAATAAATATATGCCAAAATTATGGCAAAAAGGAAAACCTGTCATGAAACACAAATGATTGCAATGACAAAAATCACAAAACGATTACTTTTGTCATTTCTTTATGACAGTATCAAATGAAGCAACATTTGCATTAATATAACTTTTTCGTATTAAATCTCTTCATGATGTGGGGATTTTTTATAAATGCAAAATATGTGTTCGGGATGGAAGTAAATGAGTCAAGTATGTATTCAATGACCAAAATACAATTGTGCACTCTTGAAGATTTAGTCTTTTAATATATTCCCCCTTTGTATGGCATTTTTAGCAGAGGTAAATGCAGACATTATGTTGAAGCAGTGGCGTAGTTTTGCATTTGATTTCATTGGGTAGTTCAGTACAGGTTAAAACTACAGTTTTAAAACTGAATAGGCTACAGAATGAAAAAAAGAAGTACCAGTTGTAAATATGACTCGTTTTCTCTAATGAGGGTCTACTGAAAAAGTATATTCTTGGCACCTTCAGGTAATTACTATTTTCGGAGAGATCTGATTTATGCCCATGTATGTCCATTACATGTGATGACTGCAAGCAAATATTGTTTTTTTTTAACCTGTAAAATCCTTATAAGTAGGTCGTGGTAGTCCAGGGGGTAGAGTGTTGGACTACTTTTCGGAGGGCCCTGGGTTCGATTCCTGGGCAAGGCACTCTGGGCACCTGCAGCTCCACCCAAGCTAGTTGATTTTTCGGGTACCAGATCTTCCTGGGAAACCATAACCGGAACAGGGAAAGGAACTGCCCCCCCTACCCTGATGTGTGAACTTCGCACGCCGTATAGGGCTTAGTACTGGGTGAACTCTACCATCACCTACCAAATCGACCTTCGGGTTGGTTACTGCGTTTATGGTTTATCCTTTACAAGATTGTAAATATTAATAATCTTCATTGAAGGTTCAGGGTTTTTAAGTTTTAACTTTTTGTTTAAAAAAGGTAGAATTAATGCTAATTTCAGAACAGATGATTTCATGTGTCAAAACATAAGTACACACAAAAGATACAATGCTGGGAGAAAAAAGCTGGGAGCCTGCATAAAGAAGTAAAAATACATTTTCTTTTCATTATTTTTTTGGGGGTTCTCTCGTGCATAGAGAACATATTATGGTTCATGTGTCCTCTTTTTAACTTTAGCTTTTGTGATTTTGAACTTGTAAAGGTTTCCTGCTCGACAAGAAGGTGGGCATACACCAGCCAAAACGAGTGGAGAATGCACGTATTCTGATTGCCAACACTCCAATGGACACTGACAAGATTAAGGTATTCGGATCTCGAGTTAGGGTGGATTCCATGGCCAAAATTGCTGAACTGGAAACCGCGGAGAAGGAGAAGATGAAGGACAAGGTGGCCAAGATTCTTAAGCACGATATCAACGTCTTCATCAACCGGTATGTTCCCATGGTTTATGACTATGTCGCTATTTTTTTCATTTATATTAATAGTACATTGTTATTAGGAGAGGCAACCGATAGGTGGGGGTCATTTCCATAGGGGTAGGATATATGGGGAATGAAGGAAAGGTGGAGAGAAATGGAAGGTGGAGAGGTGAATGAATCTTCCTTCCTCATCCTTTCTTGGGCTTGACTCCTTCCTTTCCGTTGCAATGAATTGATCAACATTCCAGCATTAACTTCTCCCTCAACTTCATAGTCTGAATGCAGTAGGCGTATGTAAAGAACATTCAACAGTGAGAAAAGCGTAAAAAACACTTGATAATGTTTGTATGTTGAAGCTGAAAAAAAGATTAAGCAATGAAAAGTGAAATGTAAAAAACTGGTGAATTAATAATTACTCTCGATTGTACTGACAGGGGAAAGTATTCATGTAATATCATTTTGTAGAACCATACTTAACAACACAGAAAAACACAAAGGATAAGTATATGTTTTCTTGTAAGAATCCTTTTCTTAAAGGAATTGAGTAATACACTGTACATTTCCTGAATTGCTTAAGTGTTTGACCACACGCGTCATAATATTTTGGCAATTTTTTCCAAAAGTGGGTTGCTGAGTCATGGAATCGCTTTTGTTTTTCACGTTAAAAGTCATTGGAAGTAAAGATTTTTTTTAGTTTGATACTATAATCATGAGCTATCAACCGGAAAATTGGCTTTAGCAGCTGTGCTTACTATATGTCATGTTCCAATCTGCCTACATTCCATCGTATTTCCAGACGTCAGCATTTTTTTCACTCCCTGCTTCTCATAATTTATCTTTGCCCTTCAGCAAACTGTCATGGTTCAGGATGTATCCAATTAATTCCCCTCTTCATCTTGTTTTGGCCATCATAGGCTAGGCTTCATTTAATCACTCTTCAAGGTACTTATCAATTTATTCCATCTTACAGTTTTGTTTTCGTCATTATTTCTTGGCACCACATTACCATTGCTCTGATCTTTTCTCTGCAGTCACAGGAGAAGATAGAAAACCGTTTACATCAAAAACAATATTAACAGAGACCTAACAACGAATCACATAGTTCAACATAGTTCATGGGTGCCATTACTATTTGCGAGCAAGTTCTATGAACTTCCACTTTACCTTCTCCCTTTCATTCTGATAAATAATAGTATAAAAAGGTCAGACCGAGTACAGAGAGCAATAGTTGAACTGTCATGAAATCTAGCAGATAAAACTTTGTGGTATTTTAACAAGACAACATGGTGTACTCCCACGTTTTTTCCTTCAACTGTTCATATTTTAAATGAATTTAAAGTTTGATGTATTCCAAGGAACTCCTGACCACAAACTTAATTGTTATGAAAATGCATTTGAGGGATTCTGATACTTGGAATTGTCGTAAGATGTGCATTGAAGGTTCGTCATTTTAGGTTTTGATAAAAAATGAGGCACTCCTCCCCATTTTCCAGAAGTAATAAATCATCATACCAATTAAGACTTGATTTTTCTCAAGAGACCAAACCACGCCTTAGCATTCAGGCATGGTGTACTTGTGAGATGTGTCTAAACCGGCCTTGTTATTATTTTCAGACAACTCATATACAACTACCCAGAGCAACTGTTTGCCGATGCCAATGTAATGGCGATTGAGCATGCCGACTTTGACGGCATTGAGCGGCTTGCTTTGGTTACTGGCGGTGAAATCGTGTCAACTTTTGACCACCCGGAGTTGGTCAAACTGGGAAGGTGTGATGTCATCGAGCAGGTTTGTGTAGAAATCATTTTACCTCATCGTAAGAGGATATTTTTAACTTTTTAATCGATCGTATTTTAACCAACATCCAGCTTACGTCTCTGGAATCAATGTTTTAAAGAGAAGGGTATGCATCTTACATGCGTTTAAAAGGTTCCTTGGTTTACTCATCATCTTCCTGGAAGATGACTCACTGGACCACCCACCCTCTTTCTTAATGTCTTATTTTGTGTTATGTGACTTTATAACATAAATTCCGGGTCCTTATTTGGTTTTTCTCAAAAATGATCACTTAAAACCAATTTGTAAATATGTTTAACCATAGATTAATTAAAAATACATAGAAAAATGATGAAATCTAATAAAAATCTAAATGGATAAGATGTTCATGTTGTTATCTTCAATTGCTCATAGACTGATGGTAAAACTATTTTTAGGGCAATCGCCTATTGTCTTAATGACAATTTATTTTATTACCAAATCTGACATGGACATTACTAACCCATTCAATAGGGTAATTTAAAATTTTTACAGAACCGAACAGTTATTTTCCTTAACTAATACGTTGACTTTCATTTCATAATATTTTCATTGAATTTTTTGGAAAACATGGTATTAAAAACCATCTTAATTATTGGCCACCTTGTTGAATACTTTCAATCCAAACAAAGCAGTCCTCCTTGAAGCAGTTGTCATTCTTCTCAGATTTGAAGTGATTGCTTGCCTTCATTAGCATTTGTACTGCCAAGTATCAGCTGGGACTTGATATTTTTTCCTCCAAACAGGTGATGATTGGCGAAGACATGCTCTTGCGCTTTGGAGGCGTGCCCTTGGGAGAGGCCTGCACAGTTGTCATACGCGGTGCCACGCAGCAAATCATTGATGAAGCTGAGCGATCTCTTCATGACGCACTCTGTGTGCTTGCGGCCACCGTCCGTGAAACTCGCACTGTATTTGGAGGTGGTGAGTGTGATAAATGCCCTGGTGGCAGACTTGCATTGCGTGGGGTTTGTTTTGAGTTTCCTATTTTCCCTAGCTTCAAGGTTTGGCTATGTAATAAAAATTAATCTCATTCATTGATTTTGAAACCCTCTTTTAAGTCATATGAAACTTATACAAATACATATGCAGTTGTAAACATGGTGAGGTAACACATACAAACACTTAGTTGAGATTAAAGAGGTTGAAATCCATGCTGCTTCTGGGAATTACTATTGTGTAGGTGAGTTGATGGACAGCTGTTGTGCCATCTTCAGGTCAAAGTGATCTGAATTGTGATTTGGCCGCTATATATGTTGGACCAAATCGCAACGCAGATCACGTCGACCTGAAGATGCCCACAGGACTGGGGGAGAAACAGTTGTCCATCAACTCATCTACGACAGGGTAATTCCCAAAGCAGCATGGATTCATCAGATAGACGTCGCGGAAGCCTGAGGATAAGGATTAAAGAGATTTGTTCATTATTAGCAGAGTCTTGAAAATGTTTCCATATTTGATTCGTTAAGATGCCGGTTTAAACAGTTCTTTTCTTCATCGACCAAACTCAATTTTTAACTTATTTGAGTGACAGCAGTTGTATGGCAACAGAATGTTGGCGCTACGAAGTTTCTAAATTATCAAATTTCCTTTTTTGAAGAATTCAAATTGATGATTCAGCCAGACATGTAGATTGGGTATGTGGGACAAATCCTCAAGTGAAATAGATTTCAATCTTTGATAGATTATCTGAATATAATTTTGTGTCAGGGTGACAATTCTATCCTATAATTCCAGAACACCTCTCTTTTTGTATCCAAAGTAAGCCATATGATAGGTTTACGGTGTTATTTATTAGGACCCGGCGATTTATTGCCACATAAAAAACCTTATTTTACCTTTGTTCACTTTCTCGTTATAAAATAATCCAGGGAAATGAAACACATTGAAATTAAAAGTCCTTCTGTGCATGAAAGATCAAATGTTTGAATTCAGAAGAGCTGTAAGTTTTCCCATAAAAGCTTAGTGTTAATCTTTTGTGGGCATTTCTTGTGTAAATTTTCAGATAAGCATTCCTTTATTATTTTAATATTACAGTTAACAGTTGGTGCTTGATTATAAATGAACGTTAAAAGTTGAAGTTGTGAGCAAGATATTTTTGTATCGTCGTTAGTTTCGTCAAAATTCATGTTTCCTGAAATCCCTAAGATATCATCTGAAGCTTCTGGCCCTTCGTTTATTCCATGACAATACATTTTCAAGGCTACGTGCACTAGTTGCTGACACACAATCCGTATACCTATGAATTCATGACGTTAAATAAGGTAATTGTTAAAATCTACGAGTAGCAACCTAATTTTCCTGCTGGCAAGATAATTGCTACTCAAAAGTCTTGTGGTTGATTGCAAATCTTATTATTTACCCAAAACACAAGGCTGCAGTGAGATGCTGATGGCATGTGCTGTCCAGGAGGAAGCGAGCAAGACACCAGGCAAGCAGGCAGTTGCCATGGAGGCATTTGCGCATGCTTTAAGAACTCTTCCCACGGCAATTGCGGATAATGGTGGTTATGATTCGGCTCAGTTGCTGAGTGAACTGAGGGCAGCACACACTCAAGGAAAGGCGACCATGGGCATAGGTGAGACTAATGTTACATGACCTTTCATTTTCATGTATGTGGCCCAATCGGTGTTCTCTTTTCTCCATTTTTATTCAAAAACATGTTTTATCTTTTCTACAAAAGCTTTTTTTTTAAGTATCTTACTGATAATGCTGATCATTATTTTTTAACCATTAAACAAACATAATGCTTGTCTTACATTTGCTCTATTACGAAGTGTTTTACTGTCCCATAATCTTTAGAAAAAACTTGTTCTTGATACACAGAATCATCACCAATTCAACTTTAATATGAACTGAGTACTTCAATTAAGGGAGATAGCATCTGGATGTGATAGAATCCATGTTAAAACTTGTGAATCATAGCCTATGATGTATTGAAAAATTAACTACACTCATTTAAAACTTGAAACATGCCACATCTACTTTTAATTACTTATGCATTGTTTCTTTGTTGGAGAAAAAGGGTTATTGATAAGAAGTTTTTATTTTGGGCGATCTTATGTGGGTACAATCCATTGGCATGGCGTGAACTAGATGATATTTTATGAATTGAAAATTCATTGAGGCAAAGAATAGCAATGAGTTTTTAGTTTTCATTTGTGGCAGCCATCAAGCACATAATGGCCTGGGGAACGTAATTTGAATTGTCCAGGTGCTGGAATTGGTACAATGATCTGGAATAGGTCATGGTTCTTATGGTTTTTCCCGGACATATCCTCTATTAATGAACACCTGGTGATTGTGTATGAGTAGTATTCTAGCTATTGTATGGAATTTTGCACACACACTCAAAAGAGTATTTAGGTATTTATGCATGAGGTGGTAATGCCTAATTTGCATAGTTTAAAAACAGATAATCACATGGTGTCCACTGTTTGATGACAAGATCCTTCATTTAACTCTCAAAAAATCTCTTTACCCTAATGTTGAGGTGGTTATTGCCAATGTTGTTTGTCATATTGTTTCCCTTAGTGAGAAATGAATTAGTTTCACCTTATAAAAGACACTGGGTTAAAACACTTGAATGTTCTCTGTACTCTAGAATTGCTGTTTTATGTGTTTTTTCAATTTTTACCAAATCCGAAGAATTTTCCATTTATTACGAGAGGTGAAACAAGAACAAAACCATATAAATTCTTAGCCGTTCATAAACTTCTTGTAATCTAAATTTATTTAGTAGGTAATCTACCGGTTAAGTTAGGCTTTCGGATGGACACAACTATCAAATAAACATTTTGTATCTCCAAATCAAACAATCCAGCAACCTAAACTACATCAGGTCCCTCTTCATCTCTGTGTACTTCTTTCCTCCCTTCATCCCATCCAACATCCCTATCCTGTTCCTGCCCTTTCCTCACTTGCCCAACATTCTCCCCTCTATTACCTTCTTCAAAATTCCACTACCGCTCAATACGCCTTTCATCCATTTTTCCTGCCTACATAGGATTTCTCTGAACAAACCCCTCTCCTCACCCACGATTTTCAGTACTTCCTCATTTGTTTTCCTCCTTTCGGTCCATTTCACCTTCTCCATTCTTCTCCACACCCACATTTCAAAAGCCTCCAATCCACGTCTATCCTCCTGCTTCACCGAACATGTTGTAATCTAAATGTGTATGCTTATTTTTTTCAGACATGGATATTGGCGAGGTGAGCTGCATGAAGACGCTGGGTATTACGGAGTCCTTTGTGGTGAAACGCCAAGTATTGGTGTCTGCTTCGGAGGCTGCCGAAATGATTCTCCGGGTGGATGACATCATCAAGAGTGCCCCAAGGAAGCGTGTCCCTGACCGCAGTCATTGCTAATGTTAGAACTTGTTGACCAAACAACCAGTGCACCAATGAAGGGCCTCTCCTTCACTTGCTTTAACACACTTAAAGCTGCTTCCTCACACTGATGCCTAAAAAAAACCATTTTAAATTAACGTGCATTTTTTGCCCATATTGTATGTTTATTTCAACTTTATTAAATTAAACTTTCTTTACAAATATGTATTTGTTGTTATAATATCCTTTAATACACATTTTGAAATGCCAATGCTTTTCCCAATCCTGGTATATACTTGTTTCTCTCTCTCTTTTTAGACAGCAAAAAAACACATTTCATAGTTTTTTCGATACACTCCCCCAATGTATACAATATAACCCACACAAAAAAAATTTACTTTGATCACTAGCCGGAATGCAGTGTGCAAAACTGCACCCAACTTTTTTTATGTAAAACCATTTTACTTTTTCACAAGTCCACCTCCATTGTAATGAGGCTCTCTCCTCTTGGAATGAGGGCAGGAGGCTCGTTTTATACACACAATTTTGAGGAATGACTGTTTTTTTTTCTAAGGAATAAAATCAAAGAAGAAGGCACGTGGCTAAGGTGGCTCTATCAGTAGATTACAAAATATGTGTGATGAGAAGTCAAGCCCAGGATTCGCTCCATACTCTTCTTGGCTTGTATGGCGTTCTTCTAGATTAATAGTTATAGCGATCCTGGATATGGGGATGAAAAAAGAATACATATTAATAAGAGTTTGAGAATTTGACTGGACCTAGACACATGATTTACCAGAACAATATAAAACCGGAGGTAGACAAAACACATCGATGCCTTAAAAGCTTAAAAAAAAAAAAAGAATTTACTTTCTCAAAACCACATCTTATAGAACTAGTAATGCTTTCAATTCAAATGAAATCCATTAACGTGGATACTATTTTATATGAGAGTAAAATGTGACAAATATGAATTGTTGATAAAAGGTGTGTAATAAAAGACAAGGTGTAATGCAACGTCACAATATGGCAGTCTTGAATAAAATATTCTTTTTTTAACGTAAAAAATTATATATGCTTTAAAGTGTTGCGATAAAATAAATAGATGATATGCCAATGACTCGGTATCGATACACGACTTTAGAAAACCTTGCATTGCAGAGCACAAAATGGATCATGCAACACTGTTACAAAGGGAATACTTGTACTTTTCAGAGTCAACATTGTACAACAACATTCATTCTAATTAGCATTCAAACCTTCTCTTGAGTCCTAACACAATGTAACTACAGGTATCCTTGAAGAAACATAGACCAAAAAAATATTTGAGAAGATCCCGAAAAGCATAGAAAATACTGGAGAATACCAATAAATTAAATGGGGCCATCAGTACCTCCTTAGCCAAAGAACCTATAGATCAGAACTGGAAGCAGATATAGACAGGTCTCAATTCAATTGGTAGGGCTTCATACCTATCTAGTCACTTATTATAATTGTGGATAATGTGAGACTTAGAATTGAAAGGATTCAAAAGTAATTATTTTCAAGTGAATTGAAAAATGAACAACTTGGCTTTTCCACATTGAAAATTTTTATTCACCACCTAGGTTTCGTTATGGTCTAACATCTTCAGGTAAAAATACAAGTCAAACTGTGTGTGTGTATATATATATATATATATAAAATATGTATATACATATGTTAATATATATAAATATATATATTTATATACATAGGCTAAAAGTTTATATACACTGTACAACATCTTCAGGTAAAAATACAAGTGAAACAGTGTGTATAAATATATATATGTGTGTTTAAGGAGAAGAATTGCAATAGGCAAGGAGGCTTTCTCAAGGAGGAGGGAGTTGATGATGGGGCGGTTGAGTAGGGAGGTTAAGAAAAGACTCGTAAAAACTTTGATATGGAGCGTAGCTATGGACCTGAGGGACCCTCTAGCTCTGATAAGAGGGACCTGATGTAGATTAGGTTGCTGGATTGGGTTTTGTTTGGAGTTACAACATGTTTATTTGATAGTTGTGTCCATCCAAAAACCTACCTTAACTGATAGATTACCTAATAATAATATATATTTTGTTGAGAGAAATCCTATGGAGGCAGGAAAAATGGATGAAAGGCATATTGAGCGGCAGTGGGATGTTGAAGAAGGTAATAGAGGGGAGAATGGACAGTAAAGAAAACAAATGAGGAAGTACTAGGGATGGTGGGTGAAGAGAGGGGTTTGTTGAGAGAACTCCTATGGAGGCAGGAAAAATGGATGAAGGGCATATTGAGCGGTAGTGGGATGTTAAAGAAGGTAATAGAGGGGAGAAAGTTGGGCAAACGAAGAAATGGCAGGATTACGAAATAGGGATGTTGGACGGGATGAAGGGAGGAAAGAAGTACACAGAGATGAAGAGGGACCTGATGTAGAGTAGGTTGCTTGACTGTGTTTTGTTTGGAGTCGCAAGTTATTTATGTGATAGTTTTGCCCATCCAAAAACCTACCTTCACCAGTAGATTAACGTATGTATATATAAATATAGAAACATTTATATAAAAATATATATATATATATATTTTTCATATATACATGTGTGTGTGTGTCTATGTATATATGTATGTTTATATCATTGTATATTTACATACATAGACTAAAAGTTTATATATATTGTGCTTGACTTATATTTTTACCTGAAGATGTTATACCATAATGAAACCTAGGCAGTGATGAAAAAAACTTTTTATGTAGATAAGCTAAGTTGATTATTTTTCAGTTTCAATATGAAGATTTTCAAGGAACCCAAGGTCAACCTGTTTCTGCATTTTTTGATTTCAACATCACAAGTTTGAATACAGTTAACACTAAACTTAATAAGAACCACAACTGAGTGATTCCATCTGAGAAAAATCCAAAGAGAGACTGAGTATGTGATGGGGGCACAGGAAATACGGAACTGTCCCCTCCTGATGCCCTGATGTGTGAATTTTGTACTCTGGGTAGGGAGGGCTTGGAATTATGGCGGATTTCAGTAAAAGGCATGCCATCTTTGTACATATCTATATTATAATTAAAGAGGATTGTGAAACTATATTTATAAAAACTCAAAAATTCAGTTTCTATGTTTATTTCCCAATGTTGGGGTTGATTGCTGTGGTTGGTGATGTACCAAAATACTTAAATTATTAACTACCGCATTCTGATTTATTAAGCTAGGGAATCCTTCCAAATGCACAATGGTTTCTTTAGAATTAACTTTAAGGAATCAATAGAAATGCAGGAATTTTTAAAGACTAAAAACTGTTTTTTTTTAGCGCATGCTTCAAAAACATGCATAAAATACATGGACACAAGGAATGTTTCACACTAGAGTAAAAATTCTATTCAGTGCAATTATAAATTTTAAAAGATATAAAAAGAGGTAAAACAAAATGCCATTCCCATGCTTTCTTAGGGATGAAATACATCAAGAAACCTATAGCAGCCATAACTGCACAGTGCCCAAAAGAGAAAAGCTCAGAGACAAATATCAATGCTTAAAAGAAGAAGATTTGAGGAATGGACAACATCCGATGCATATGCACGAAGATTGAGGTTATATTATGAATAATACAAGACTTGAAACCTTTCTTTATATGTACAAAAAAATGGCTGTGGCTTCAGTGGCCAGAAGAATAATATGAAAATGCACATGTACTATGAATTATTCGGGATTTTACATAACTCTTCAGCACATTAAATTGGGCAAAATCAAGTGAGCGGTAAATCAAATGTGATGAGACTGACACTAGTCGTTGAAGATGGTTTAATAAATGGAAACTTGTATCAACAGACACAATATTACTTGTAGCATTTCCTTGCAAAGAGATAATACACCAATTTAAAGAGTAAAACAGAAGAGTTTAATCAGATAGTCTGATCGGACTGCTTTTATCTAGTAACTTATTAACTTGCTAGAAAATTAGGCTTTGAAGTGCAGTATACAGAAATATCAGCCAAATTATGAAACTTCATCACTTTGAAAATTGGTTTTGTGAGGTGACATTCATATTACATCATTATCGATAAAAATTAAAAAAAAAAAAAAAAAAAGAAAGCTAGAAACTTAGAAAAAAAAAACAGTGACTGAGAACTGACTTTTAATAATCAAACCACTTTACTTTTCCACATAAACTTTTTAATTTTTACAACCCAGGTTTCGTTATAGCATAACATCATCAGGTAAAAATACAAGTCAAGCACCGTATATATACATATCTCTGGCTGGAGGGGAAGAGGAGGGAGGAAAGAAAGGATTGGTTGAGCTATGAAGAGGGGGCTAATAGGCTATGGTTTGAGGCGGAGGAGGATTGGTAATATTGACAAATTAGCAATAATTGGATAATTAGATTAGATAAAAACCAATTAGATAATTAGCAGGCTGGAAGGATATGGTCAATACAATGTTGCAAAAAGCCCACCTGACATCAGATTAGTTGGCAGAGGATTAGGGAAATGATTATTATAAAGTGGTTGTTATTATTTTAAAGTGGTTTGATTATTAAAAGTCAGTATGAAGATTTTCCACCAAGTTACGCCAGAAACTGTTTTATTTAGTGACTGAGAAATTAATGCTATACATCATGTAGATCATGAGAAATATTAAATAAATGAAGATGCAACAACATCAACCAACCAATGCTCTATTTTTTTGGGGATATGGACCAGGCACGAAAAATTAATCAAACATCCAACGTGGAAATATGAAACCAAATACAACAATTGCCACCAATCAAATTAGGGTTTACTTTCAAATCGATTATTAAATGACCAAAAAAAAACTAGTCTCAGCAGTACAAACTTGATATGCATTTTAAAAAAGAGATGAATATGAGTATTAAATTTTTGCTTTCATGTGTATAAAAGGTGATTATGACTCTTGAAAGAGATACTTAGATAGATGCATAACAACCGAGGCCATTTGAATCCTTCATTAACCAGTGACAACACTGTTTAGAGTCGAAACACCTGATTTGATCAAAATATCTCTTGAGATAATCTAAATTATCAATGGCAGCTGCAGGGGAGTCATCAATGATATGGTCTGAACTTTGGTTTACTGACAGCTATCAAAATGTTTCTGTCTAATTATACACAGTAAACACACTCAATTACCAGTGCTATTCTCTCTTACCAGAACCTCAAAATTTGTTTAAAAATTATAGTCCTAAAGCTAAGTATATGCTTCAATTAACAAAAGAAACTAGTAACGATGCTGAAATTAACAAAATGGGGCCACTGTTACTGTTTCTGATTCAAAACGTCAATTATTTTGGTGAAATTCATTGTGTTACCTAAAATGTTTACATCAAGTTTTCCTGACATCCACTGTTTTATGGGTAAAAAAATAGAACATTCTCAACGCAGGTAATTTGCAAGCTCTTTCATTTTGATGATGATTAGTTTCTCCTCGAGTTCACCTCAATGACATTAAAACTTAAATGAACAAGTCACTTGGACATCCACAGGATATATAATTAAAACTATGAATATTTTATCTGGAATCTTACAGTCAGCAAATGATGCCCTCAGTAGACTGCTTAAAATGGAGCTTTCCTCCACCAATTGAAAAGTATACTTTGAAATACTTAGGTAATTGCACAACCTTCTGAATAGTCACATAAAAATATTTATGTTACTATTGGGTAGTCTAACATTTAAGGTACGAGTTGGATTGACACTGACTGGGCAATAATACAACCCATAGTCTCTCCTATAATGAGACAAAACCTGAAACCCTTACACTAAAATAGACCCTCTTTCAACTATCCATACTTCCGTCATTCCATTCAAAATGCCTATCTTTTTCCTTCCTCTTAACTTAATTGCCAAACGTCCTCCCTCTGATATCACAGTCTGCAACACCCCATCATCAATCTAATTAATGCTTCAATTAAAAAATCCAATCCATTACAATGAAATACAAATGCTATTTTGCAGGAATGAAAAACTATTCATTTTAATGCAATTCTCAATCTAGTTTCCCTTCCTTACTTGAAAGAAAGAATCAAGTATAGACTTCATAGAAATGTATCCTTTAATCGGACATCAAAGTAATTTCAATGCAACAATTTCAAAGTGTAAAAATCATTCGCCTTGACCGGGATTTGGACCCGGATCCCTCAGATGTCCGGCCGAGTGCTTTAGCCATCTAAGCTATCGCAGCGTCCTCTTAAACTCTGAAATTTTCGGACCTTTAAAGGAACTAGATGTTCATGCATCTTGTTCCTTTAAAAGCCCGAAAATTTCAGAAATTGTTGCATTGAAATGCATGTTAGCAGATGACTCCGTTAAAAGTTACTGTTGCGGCATCTCTCGCAGTTTCTTGAAATCCCAAGTAATAATTCACCACATAAAAAGGGCATATTTTCAACAGTTAGGACCAGAATGAATGCCATCAAAGTGTCAAAATTATCACTGAAGTTTCATAGAGATTTTTACGGCCATCATTAAATTCTTGTTCCTTCATTCAATCCATCGTTAATGAAGGGCACCGTCTCCATAACCTGAGTCAAAATTTCAAAGGCGCAATTGTGATCAGGGCACGATTCACACACACAGAAAGAGAGAGAAAGCTACACATTAGGCTTTAGGACTCAAAAAAGGACCTTTCCCCATCATAAAGAGCTACTGAGTGGGCAGGCACCTTTACAGTCATGCAAACTTTACATCAAACTGAAATACTTGAAGAGGAGTAAAAAGCCACACAAAAAATATTAACAATTTGGAACACTTAATTAAGAGAGAATGAAACACTTGTCTTAGCAAAATGAATTCGTTAGCTTACCCTGAAGTTATTCCACTATGTCACTTTCGCTGTGCAATGTTAGTGAGTGAATAGAATATGAATAAGATTACTTGAAGCAATCAACAAGAGCTTTCAATGATAACTTAAAAGTGGGAAATAAAAGCTACTGAACACTAGTGTTAGGTACACCAACATTACTGAGCGAATTTAACAAGGAGAATTAGCCAAACACTTAAGTGTGAATTTCCATTAAATAAGGTGGCCATTACAAAAAAAAATGAGCAGATAACCTAAAACAATATTTTCACAAAAACAGACTTCATTCCACAAACTTCTAGTGTATTATATTACATAAAAAAATATTCCTCCGATAGATTATGGAAGAGAACAAAAACCCCACAAATGCAATTTATATGCACATTCATATGATGAATGATTCGTTAATTAGATACCACCATAGAAAAACATGTCTCAACGATGACTGGGGTAGTCAAAAACTTAACACTATTCAATGGCTAGCATAGGGACGAATGCCAACATTCATCTGCCTATCTTCAACTGTGGTGACTGACAAAACATGTTTTGGCTTGTAGTTAAAAAGTATCTTGGTTTACAAGGAGCTGGTGATGAATGCAATTGGGAGAATTCAACTGAATACCTTATAGAAACACTAGGGCTAGTTTCCTATCCATCAAAAGCACCACTACTCTCCACAAATAAAGCAAAGGTAATGAGATCCCTGTTTTAACTTTTTTAAAACACGAATCAAGTAGTTGGAATTCCTAAACTGGAAGAATCCCTCATTGGAATGGCCGCAAAAAACATTTCATTTATGATTTCCCCAAACATTTTTCTGTTTCCCTTTTTTAAAACCTGATGAACTGTTGAAAAAAATCCAATAAAAACTTAAGTAAATCTGATGAATATTTATAGCAAATAGAAAAAAACTATTGCTTAACTGTACCATTCTATACTCCTTGAAACTACTACATACTTAAAAGGCGAAGGTCTTTACCACATTGGAAAAAATGGAAATGAATGCCTAATACAACAAACACTGTTTTAGAGATTGATGAAAACATTCACAGTGGTTGAAATACGATTCAATAAGATGCAGGGAAAGAGACCTACGGAGAATAAAAATCATTTGATGATTGTACATCTAAAGTACGCTGTACCTCATTGTTTCAGATTCAAACCAGCCGATCAAGCCACTTATTTTTAAATTGAAAGACAAAATTAAAAATTTTTATCTCTCGGTTTTTGGAAAAAATGTTTGATCTACAGACATTAGTTTGCACTTCATAATATCAATGAAATCTCACATTCAAAACAAAATAAATCCACTATCGGCAACGTATATGCAATGGAGAAGACAATTACTAAATCCAAATTAATGACAAAATTAAACATTTGTTCATGAACAGTTTTCACAACATTCAGGTACAATCTTTCTATATTATATGAATTGGAACCACGAAGATACTTAGGTGTTGAAGCAAAAAACTCTTCCTGTATTCTACTCAAGAGAGAGTGTTTTATGCATAGCGTTTCATGGCGAATTATCTAGAAGGTACTTCAGCCATTCCTAATATTGGTTGCATTCAAACTTTTCAAATATGCCAAAATTATTATTATTTTGAGGATCATAATATACACACAAAAACTTTTTAAGACCATAAGTTTTCCAAATGGCATGGGTATAAATGTCTGATATAAATGTTCAAGCCATTCTTAAAACAAAGACCACCACATTTTGAAGAGAAGCAAAAAAAAGACTGATTAAAAAATAGCAGCATTCACTTAGAGACAAGCAAGTTGTCCTGAACACGAGTTTCGTACAATGGTGATTTGGGAGATTCCAACAACCAAGGAAGCACTGATTTTTCCAGAGCTACCCTGTACTTGAGAAATATCCCATTGAGTTATTCCTCTTACGTCTTTCTAAAACCATCAACATTCACAGTATCCATAAAAATAACACCAGATTAAGAAGAGCTCAGAAACTCTGATGCATGTGAGGTCTATCTGGAAAGTATCCGGCCATGAAATATTGTGAGAAAAATAGCCCACCTAGAACAATGAGGCCTAAGTCCCCTTTCAAAGTACTCCCCATAGGGACCCCACGCACTTATTCTCGTGTTTCTTTCACTTTTCAAAACAATTGGCAAAGCCTTTTTTTGGAATGGTCATCAACTACCTTGCCGCATTTTCCTTTATCTCATCAGCTGACTGTTGGAAAGACTGAGCTTTTGTTTCAGGGTCATAGCCACACACCAATGGCTTATCTCCAATTATGACCGTTATTAGACCTGGGTCATCATTTGCAGCTTGGAGCAAGCCTCCTGCAACTGCATCACGAAATTCTCAACGTAGACGAGAGAAAAGAGAACCCAACGAGGCAGCTGACGACCATTCTAGAAAAAAAAGACTTTGCCAATTGTTTAGAAAAGTGAAATAGCCACTGGGATAAGAGCGTGAGATACTAAGGGGAGTACTTTGAAGGGGCCTGAGGCCTCATTGTTCTAGGAAGGCTATTTTCTCAAAATTTTGCATGCTTGAAGCACCTTCTGGAGAGACCTTATATTTTATGCTGAAAAATGGTATCAATCAGTGCTTCCTGTTAGTCAAGACAATTTATCTTGACTTAAATTTATCATTAAAACCCAAGTAAGAACACAATTTGCAATGGTACTATGCTTCTATTGTCACAAATCAAAATTTTAGGATGTTTCTAAACTACTATTCAAGGTTTAGGAAGAGAACTAGGGGATGGAATGAACTTTAATTGGATGAAAGCAGTTGTGGCAACATTCACGCACAAGAAAAGTATAAACATTGCATTCTCATCACATTTTAAAAGCAGGAAATTTGCAGTAGATTTGAATTTTCATATAAATTTCAAAGCACATCACTGCAGACTAATATAGCATTAATTATCACAGGGCTATCACACAATGTAGAGGTTATAAAAAGTAGTTTACCAATGTTAACGATTATAGCTTAATTTTTTTAATTTTCAAAATTTACATCCACAGAGCATTTGATCAAATCATTTAGCCTAATTTTCAATCACAGTAGACAATACTGACAAATTACATTATTCTCAATTTTTAAAGAGAAATGTCTCCATTAGAAAGTGAAAAAATGAAGGTCAACAGAGGTGTAGTTTCATTGATAAATAAAATAACAAAAGGTTTGGAAGCATTTTTTAAGGCTGTTTCACGCAATGGTTATTTTAACTTACTGATATCAGTACCAAAATTAGAATGCACAATATACTAATATATTGTCATATATTATATTATAGGTCAAGTCTTGGATGAATCCTTTTACATCATCCAACTCTCTATTTAACTTCTTTCAATTATTTCGAATGCATGGATGATTTAATGTTAGGATTCCGGACAGATGATTGGAGTTTTCTGTTGAAGAAGAAAATGGTTTTGTACAAAAATCACATTAATTTCAGAGCAACAGTTGGGAACCTATAAACGTCTCTGCTCATCTGTGATTAGTAGTTGGACTCAAGAATCTAATAGGAAATGAGTAAGATGAGCTTTTTCCTGGTTTTAGCCCTGAAAATCAATTTTTCAAATTTGAGTCTCTCCTTATAGCAAAAATGCGATTATAAATATCCTTATATCAGTGTTAGAATAAAAATAGTGTAGAATGACTGTTAAAAAAATAACTTTTTTCAAAGAAGTTTTACAATGAAATTTGAAAAAAACTGTAAGCAAAATTGACCAACTACAGCATAAGAAAAAAAGAAATACCACTTGTTGTGGCACAAAGCGCTGAAATTGCAGCAGTAACAATTGCGCAGTAACTACTCACAACACTGGCGGTGAGTTTTGGAACTCACCCAAAATCTAACTATCTAAGATAATGGTCAATAATGTCGATACATTGAAATAAATATTGATTATTAAAAGATTGATAACTACCTTTAAAAGTGTTAACTATATTTCTTCCAGGCTTTCTTTTTTACTTGAGAACATACAACTAACAAAGGAAGGTTCAAGAGTTACTACTAAAATGAATTCACTGGAATAACGTTTAGCAGCATTCAATAATTATGAAAAGAACCGTACTGTTAACTCATAAATGAGATCGATTTAACTCGAGTATATACGGTACTTAAAATTAAATGAACCACAGACCACACTGAGAAAATTGGTGAGGAAATATTTGAAATAAGGTATGCTTCCACAGAAATTAACACTATTCAGACTCATGACAATTTTCGTGGTATTTTGATGGACTATCAGGGAATGTTTGTCCAAGTAGGACCTCTCTCTTCAGGATCTGTGTGAAAATAGGGTACAAGTTACTATTTATGAATGGATTTGTCAGCCCTGTTATCCCTAAGTGCAAAGAACCGAAAACTGCTTCCAATCGGGGGAAAAAACCACATTTAAAAATGTGCAGTGTTTCAATAACAGGACAAATTCTTCAGGTTATCTCTTGAGCTTGCATTGATCATTGCCATGGATACACAAGTGCTCTCATCTGAGTTAAAGTAACCAATGACGGAAACAAAAAAAAAGATAAGGTTCCTTCAATTGTGTAGCAGTTTGCGTACCTGTATGGATGACATGACGCCGTTGGCGAGGCTGCTCAGCTTGCCGGCCACTTTGGTCACTCCCTGTCTCACGCTCTCCTTGACATCCTCAAGGTCAGGGGCTGAGGGCAGCTGGGATGAGAACCCCCCGCTCCCACCAACTCCCCCGGTGCCCCCACGGGAATCTCCAAAGTACTCCGCAGATGAGATGCTGGATGAACCCTCGAAACGGGACAGGTTCGTTTGCCTTTCCCACTGGGGTGAAAGGAAAAAAAAAACGTGTGGAAACAAGTGTGGACATTGGTCACTTCGAACGAATAACAGCATTTCCTGAATGGAGGAGAAAGTGTGGATTCATGGTAAATCTGCGGAAATATTGAAATGAGATAAATGAGGACCAATTTAATTAAATTTATACTGATATATAAAGGATAGGTCAACCTTGTTCTGCAGTGGTTTTCTCCTTCAGAGTGCTGAAGAGGACCACCTTGTGGTCAAAATATTAGTAACAGTGAAAAACGAGATAGCCAATACTGTAAACGGTTTACGGTCTTGGCTATCTCATTTTCATTGATTCACGACCATAGCTACGTTCATTCTATATTTACAGGAGTAACAGCTTTTCACACCATTGTATTTTCCTCAGTTTGTTCGTGTTATTTTGCCTTCCTCCTTTATTTTCTATTAGTTTCCTTCCTCTGACTAAAATAGATTACTTCCCAGCCATTTTCCTTTCCGACAATGTAAATCAGGCCATCTAGAGTTTTGTCCAATTCTTAGTACCTAGTAATGGCATTGGTTTTCTGTAATACCCGAGTGATAGATAGTGTAATTGATAGTTTTAGACGTAACTTTATGGAATTGATTCATATTAGAAATGAAAAAAATAATGACTTTGTGATTCCATGAAACTTTGCATGTGGAAAAAGAAAGGAGTTCTCCTACACTCTCCCTTGTCCTCAGAGATATATAAAGGACTGTATTAATGCCTATTAAAATTAAAACCCACCCACTTTCCTCCGCCATTAGGAGGAGTGCTCCCGATAAGGGACCTCCTCCTGCTTTCAACCCTTCCCTTCAACAATCATTCCTCACTTCCCTACCCCACCTACCCTCCACCTCCCGCCTCCTACCTGAGTGTACTATACATAGATGGATGTCTGTAAGAGTGGTTATCTGAAGATGACGTCGAAACCTAGGTCATATTGAAATAAATTTTCCCCGGAATCACAAGTTTATAATTTTTTCATAGTTTTGTAGGGAAGGTGACCGACAGCTTAGGGCATTCACTCCATTAGGGATGGATGGGAAAGGATGAAGAGTGGAGAGAAACCCGGCACCGGTATTAGCCTACTCTTGTCGAAAGGTGCCAAGGGGTCCACAGTTTAACATCCCATCCGACGGACGTCGTACTCACTCAAAGTGCTCTCCACAAAGCACCTCAAGTAGGTATCGGGATACCACTGAAAAATATTCGTTGGCTCCAGGATTTGAACCCAGGGCCCTCTGGGTGGGAAGCTAGTACATAAGCCACCACACCATCCATGATTGCCCTATTTTTTTCATTTCCGAGTGATAGTGAGCTTGTGTATTAGTTCCCTGGCATCTGGATTAATTTCCTCGAAAACCTAATTGGTCTCTTTCTATTAAACACATTAGTAGTTTAGGTAGCCCAGAGCAAGTCCCTGGTGCTGGGAATACCTCCCTGTAAACCATTTTGTATGTTGTAAACCAATGTGACTGTGACAACGCTGCAACAGCCACCTCAATACAACCCTAATGGGGCACTGCCAGACCATTCCTCCCAAGAATAAAAAGGAGCTTGAAAAGGCAACCATTTTGAAAGAACAGATAATGTCAACAAAGTCGTGATGAAGCACTAGCATTGGTGTGTTGATGCATGAGGGTGCTATTTGGAAGAATTTCAGTGAATTGCAGTTTGATATGCAATAAATTTTATCATCAGAATGATGTTTATCATCAGGTCTGGTCACCATTAGCAGCAAAACCCAGGTCATAGTGATTTTCATAAAATCTTAAGTGAATATGCATAACTAAATTACTCTTATACATTTAAGTGCTTAAATTCTGTAAGAAGTTATCCTTATAACTTGCCCTCCAATTACTTCAGCATAATAAACCATAAACACAGTAATCAACCCGAAGATCAGTTTAGTAGGTGATGGTAGAGCTCACCCATGTACCAAGCCCGACGGCGTGTAAATATTCACACATCAGGGTAGGGGGGCCAGTTCCTTTCCCTGTGCCAGTTATGGTTTCCCAGGAAGATCTGGTACCCGAAAAATCAACCAGCTTGGGTGGAGCTGCAGGTGCCTAAAGTGTCTTGCCCGGGAATCGAATCCGGGACCCTCCGGTCAGTAGCCCAACGCTCTACCCACTAGACCACCGCGACCCGCCTTCAGCATAATATTTGGACAAAAATACATTTGATTTGGGGGTTCCTCAATTATCAAATGGCTTTGCATTGGTGCCTTATGGACCACAACTTTTAAAACCAAAGAATAATCCTAGCGCTAAACTGCCAAATACTATTCTGACTGGACTAATCGGTTGAATAACGCCCTTCTGACACAATGGCTGTGGTTTCAAGCACTGTCTCAAGCAAGAGTGCTATGTTAACCTTTAATTATTAGTATATTAATGTTAACCTTTTTCCCACCCAACCACCAGACAACAAGCCAGGATTGCCTCATCTAGATCCCAGAGTAACTCCCGACTAAGCCAGCATTGGAAACACACTGATTATGTGATTGAGGAAGCACCTGCATTATTTTTGTCAAAGTTGACTGTTATTACGTACATTGCTGTCTGATGAGTCCCTAAAGAACTGGTCGGAGGAAATAGCTTTGGCGCTTCCAAACTTCTTCTGCGCCTCGTTGCCTGGAGCGACCTCTTTGGTGGCCTTGACCCTTTCCTCCCTCGGGGAAGAAACCGTCATGGGTCGTGATCGATCGCTCTCTGTTCCCCCCCATGTCTTGGAGGGAGGAGGGAACCGGGATGACGACTCTAGAAGCAGTGTATCGAATGGAAGTCCATCTGTGGGGCTACTCTTGTACCTGCCAGAACAAAACACTCTGTGAGGCACATCTTCAATCACACCAGGTGATTATGCATTGAACGCTCTACCATATGTAACAATATACAATATGTATTTCACAATGGATTTAAGTTCAAAGGAGGAATAAGAATAAAATATCACTACATGAAAATGGTAATACACTTAAATTAAGGTGATTCAATTGGTGAATAATGAAATTTTCTTAGTTTTTAACTTTTTATGACAACAAAAAACAAAATTTTCCACACGATAGTTGTATTATGCCAAATATTTTCTCCAAGAAAGGTGAACATTTGAGTTTTAATTTAAAATATGCATGATAATAAAACACTCATATACTCATGATATATTTTACATATACTCGGTTTTACCTTACTATGAGTTTTATGAGCCTAATATCAACTTACATGGAGAATCCTCCAGAGGAGAACTGGAGGTCATCGAAGAATCCATCGCTTTCCCTCTGCAACAGAGATGACCGAGATGATGACCCTCCACTGCCCCCGGTGGGCTTCTCCTGTTCTATTGTCTTCATGTCATTCAGGGCCGAGTGACTGATCCCACTGTGAGTATCATGGAAATAATGAACAAGTACAACACCCATTAGTGCATTGCACAAATGTATGGTTGAGCTTCAAAAACATAACACAAATGGGTTAAGAATGCAGTAGGTGTCACTAAGGAAGACAAAAAGACAGCTGAGGTCATTTGTGCCACTTGGGAGATAGGTGGGTGAACTGCCGGCAGTGGGATGTTCAGGAAATGAACTGGAGAGGAATCTGGTGTCAACATTAGCCTAATCTTAACAAATGACATCAAGGAGTCACACAATTTAACGTTCCATCTGATGGACATCACTTCTCTGCACATGGGTCCCTCCCTCCCACCAAAGTACGGATCGGTACATCTCTGAAAAATCTTGCCACCACCAGGATTCAAACCCAAAACCTCACGGTGGAAGGCCAATGCACTAGCCACTACACCATTGCGAAAACTTGCTTTGTTTAGGATGTTTTGCATTCAAGGCTGCAATTCCAACATTGTATATATGTTCCTAAATTTTTTCAGTAAACTTCAATATAAGACAATCTTTCACCATTTATTGCCAGATGACAGCAACCTATCAATGAACTAATTAAAAAAATTACAAGGTTTGAGGTTTCAAACATTAAAAAAACCATAAACACAGTAATCAACCCGAAGGTCGGTTTGGTAGGTGACGGTAGAGTTCACCCATGTACTAAGCCCTTTACGGAATGTGAAATTGACACATCAGGGCAGGGGGGCCAGTTCCTTTCCCTGTACTGGTTATGGTTTCCCAGGAAGATCTGGTACCCGAAAAATCACATAGCTTGGGTGGAGCTGCAGGTGCCCAAAGTGCCTTGCCCGGGAATTGAACCCGGGCCCTCTGGTCATTAGTCCAATGCTCTATCCCCACGACTACTGCGACTGCAGGTTAAAATTCAACAACTGTCCGAATCATGTACTCTACACCATAACAAGACATCCCGCAACTTAATAGTTTCCGATTGAAGATCATTTCGTAGGACTAAGTGATATCCTTCAAACACAAGAACTTTCACCATTTGAATACAAGTTCTCAGACAAGGTATTTTAAAAGAGCACTTTGAAATTCATTCAAAAATATTTTTACCTCATTCCAGAGTTCCTAAATTTCTAAAAAAAAACCTGTGATTTTTCCCCTGACTCCCTGCCTCAAAAATTTTGAGGATCCAATACATTTGCTCATATTATTTACCATAAACTGGTTATAAATCGTCAAATTCATACAAATTTTGGAGGCAGGCCAAATCCAAAGTTCTGCGATACTCCCATTTTTATTTTCCCTTGTCCTACTTATTATATTTTTTCCCTTCATTGATTCAGGTGGTCCAAACTGCTTACACAACATGTGGTTTGAATTATTTCCCCTTTGGCATCGGAATTAAACCTTAATGAGTTACCTGCACATTCCAATGACAATTTTTTGGAACAACCAATCCATTTTGGTCCTTTACCATGTCCAAACTGATTTCTCCAACAAAAAGGGGGCTTATACCAGATAGTTCACGTGCAACATGTGAGAAAGAGAAACCTTTTGAGGTCCACTTACGCCCTGCTTCCAAAGCCCATCCCCAGCCTCTCCACCTGCTGTGCTTTCTTTGGATCCACCTGCATCAGTTTCTCCTCTTCCTGCTTTTGCTTCAGGCTTAGATCCTGGTAGGCTAGTCGCATGGATGCAAGCTGCAATGCACAAAAGGTGTTGTGTTGTCCATCATGTGGCAACCTCCCATGCTACATACATACCATATATACTAGCGTATAACTTGATATCATGCATTACGCTAGTAATCATTGACCCCTAACTTAAAAAAGGTCGACCCTAGTTTCTTTGGTAAATGTAAACTCTGCTAATTTATTTCTGGTGAATTAATTATAATTCCAATTTTTATTAAACGAATGTTCTGGAATAACAAGGACTAAAATAAATTCTGTTTATGAGTTTGAATGGTAGTTATCAATATTTAAACAACAGTAAAATCTTGATTATCAATGGGTTAATAATTATCCATGCTATTCTCTCTTCCCAGCACATCAAAATTTTAAAAAACCTACCTTAACCAGTAGATTACCTTAAAATAAATAATAATGGAGTAACACCTCAGTTTCTGAATTTGAATGACTGATTCTTCCCAGATATTCTGTTGATTTTTCAAGGAAGTAGGCTATAATGGTGATGATGGTGTTGCTCTAACATTACTTGTGTAACCATCCACACCTATGCTCCACTCACTTGTTTTTCTTCGTCCTCGCTCTTCTTCTCTGCTGCCTGCTTGGACTCCTCTGCTGCCTTCTCCCGCCTTTCATCTGCCAAGTACGCCTCGCGCTCTATCTCGGCAAAGTTGGCCTTCACCTTCTGAGCACCAAGGCCCTTCTTGGCACCAAGCTGTGGAGTTCAATTGCAGAATGTCAGTCAAAGACTTAGCTTGGACTTTCAAAAAGAAATAACACAATTCTATCGATTAAAGGCTAGGCATTCTAAAGGGAGATGAAGTGAAAGAGTGAAGTTGAAAATTGTAAAAATGTGAAAAAGAGATGATAATACTAGCATTGGTTCTTTGCTTTCCAACAGTTTGAAGCTTTCTTTCAACATATCATTAATGAGGGCATTCATGCAAACTAAATCTAATTGTCCACGAGAATTATCGCATCTGCTCAAATAGAAGCCAAACCCTCCCTCCCTCCTTCGCCCCAGTAATTTTCTCTAAATTTTTGGAAAAAATTAAATATTTTTACATTTTGTACAAAAGCATTTCAGGCACGATAGAATAATTTGCACATCGCATTTCTATGAGGGTAACGCAATAAATAGTGGTATTTATCGAAATTGGTACTTTTTCCAATGAATTTAACTGTCCCATTCATTTATCCAGCCATTGAGAGTTGGTAAAATCATGTCTGTCGATTCATTTTCAATAATATAGTAATTGACAGCCCAATGGGGCATGACGTTCCAGCCACTCTCTTGAATCTACTGATAGATAGATAGATAGATTTATTCTCCATAGAACAATACATTATTATATGGGCTTCATTAAGATTCAATTACATTTATAGGTGCATTAACATATATACAAATTCATAGGAATAATACCGTACATGAAGTATAAGAGTATTAAAGATTAAAAAAAAAAAAAACAGATTTCCCTGCATTGGTTCTTTCTATGTACTCTTGGACAAAATAAAAAAACATTATTTACAAAGAAATCTTAAACATTTTTTTGAATTTATTTTCATGGGGGAGTATTCGTTTTTAACTCTTCAGGATTCGCTTAAACTCTTCAGGTCTCCTGGATTAGGATTTTTTTTGGAAGCAATGCATAAGTAGAAGGGTTCATGTCTAAAAGAAGCACATCAGATACTTTGTGTTTGCCGAAATGATTTTAATTAGCTGTCTAATTTCAATGTCTTCAGAACCAAGTCTTAAGACACTCAAGCATGGGAAATATGATGAATAACATTGCTTTGCCTCATCATCTCTTTGTGTATCACTGCTACTCTACATCTGCATATCCTATGCCATGGATTAATCAATCAATCAATCAATTTATTTTTGTCCAAGGATATCCCAAATAAGCCTACACTGCAGCAATAACTAGGGTTTATTTTGCTGAGGCAACTATTTTTAAGAAAATCATGTAGTGAATTAATGATCTTCAGGTTGCATTGATCAAAAATTATTTTGATTGCATGAGTATGCATAGTAACAATTTAGTTAATGGGAAACTGCTATGCACCAGGGAAATAACATTCCAAATAAGGATATAATAAATGAAAGGATTAGCGTGGATTGTGGCAGTCAATGGATCCAAAAAATGGACAATCATATAAGCAGGCTACAGAAGAATTGAATCCTCGATGAAGGACTTGGTGCTTTCCTAGCATATTGTATGAACCCATATGGGTCTTCCACCAGGCCAGGTCAAAAGCTAGATGCTGATATTTCAGTAGCTGGCTAACAGATACGAAATACAAGATGGCTTGAGCAAGCATGCCTTAAATCTCGATGAATTAGGAAAAATAATGAAAGGAACTACAGAATGGAAGTTTCAATGAGGAAGAGTAATATGTGGGTTACATAAATCAGAAACCTGGAAGAAAAAGCTATTGGATTGTAATTAGCAGTGATTTGGAAAGAATTGAGGTATACTAGTTGTAGAGATTAATACACATGAATGAGCCATGCTTGGAAAATCAAATAAAAGTTCAGCTATCCAAATAGCTTGAAACTTGATGAATTTTTAAGACTTCAGCCATTAAAGCCTAATCTATCAGAAGAGTATGCATACAAATATGAATAATTTACATTAAGCATGAAAGGAATACATCAATTACTACAATTTTCTGCAACATTTTAATAAATAGTTAGGAATACCTAGTGCCAAATTCAGGGTATGTAGATGAAGTTTAAGGATTTTAAATGATTCTTGATGTACCATGTGATTTTTTTAACAATTCTCTCTCCATGAAACTTCAGCGGTTAAGAGTAATATATACAGGGTGCAGCGCCAGAATCCTGACAAAATTTAATTTGAAATTCTCACCATTTTATACCACATGTAGAGGTCATCATTGGCATCTAAATAAGCTTGATGTAAGGACTGAACAGTTATAACCTCAAAATGGTTGCAATGCTCAGAACAAGTGCAGAGTATAACCGAAGAGCCACGATTATCGAAGGTGTCCATGATGGTTGCTTGGCGAGAGAAATTATTTGGTTCTTAGGTTACCTGAGATCGATGGTATATTGCTGTTGCTAAGTATAATGAGTCTGAAAAGCCTGACGATGGTTTTGCAACTACGGCGACAGAAAACTTGCTCAAAGGAGCAAGTTATCAGGATGCCCATCCCATGGAATCAGGAGCTCTTTGGGAAACATTATTGCAATGACATTCACCGATATGGACCGTGGGACATTAAAATGGGCCTGCGGACACTTCAGGCCAAGAATAGAGGCCAACATTCAAGCAAGCTGGGGATTTGTTGAATAAATTTGTTATCAATGATCAAATGAACAATTTTCACTTTTGTAATAAAATTAACGTTTGGAAAATTGTTTAATTTGTCCAGATTTTGACACTGCACCCTGAACTAAAAGAACTAGAGAACTTCAAACTGTTTTCTTTCATGAAAACACCAATGAAAAAATTGGGACACATGCCACTCCACTTTTCCTATTATTGTTAAAAATCACATTGGTACACAAAGAAAGATACATTTTCATCCTGGAGTTATTCATGCAACCCCTACTATTATTGCAAGATGAAGAAAAATTTCATTCAATCACACAATTTTGCATCATAAACCCTTTTGTTTTAGAGTATAATCCAAGGGGGGAAAATCACCAAAGTGGAGAACAATGCAATGCAAATCTTCACAAATGCAAAGCACAAAAAAAGTCAAAAGTAATTGTAAGAAAAATCGATCAATGACACTCACAGTAGATCGTTTGGCCTGGGGTTTCCTCACTCCAATCGTAGGCTTTCTACTTTCCGGGATGTTTTCTTGTGATTTATTCGCGAAAAGAGAGGCACCATCCACAGAAGGTCCATCTTTCACAGACGTATTCAAGGCTCCTGTCTTCACTTCATTTCCGGCTGATTCCGAACTCAAAGATGTTCCATTGGACTGCACAAAAGAAACATCGTTGAAACAAAAGGAGACGAAATCTTCTTCTCAATAAAAAGTTCAATTAAATGACATGAAACCAACCAAAATTCATGCAAGCAACAGTCGTCTAAAAAAAAAAATGTTAAAAACTCTCTTGGTTTGAAACATTTCATACTGCAAAGGTGCACATAATTTTTTCCACTCCATTCACTAGCAGCATAAACAAACATTCCATCTTTGAAATAGTATGAATGATTGAAACTGATTAACAAATTAATCACAAGAGTATATATGTATATGAAAAAAATGGAATGGGATCACACACGAGATGCAGAGAAAAATAGGGCTAGCAGATGAAAACAGGCAACAGTTTTATATGAAACTCTTAAAACAGATATCCCAATTGTGAGTTGGGTGAATGACAGATTCAAGCAATCCTTCCAAACACAAAAATTAGATGGGACTTCAACAAACAAGAAAAAAAACAAAACTCCACTGACGCTTCTTAAATATCCATTCTGTAACACATGGACACATGCATGAAACTCTTCTGCTACCATCCAAATCATTCACATTGATTTCGATTTCGCTTGTACATAACAGAAATATTTTTTGCAACAACATAATTGAGTTGATATTAAGCAGATTCAACAAAAATTTAGACAATATTTCTTCAAGTTCCGATCTAAGATAGCAATGAGGAAGGATGGTTAAATAGCACTATATGTTAACACACGCGATAGGCCCTCATGAATGTTCGTGATGTAAACTCCGGGTCAACTCAATGATGTTTTCCATCTGAAAACTCATTTTGCTATTATAGAAATATCTATTAATTTCCCACTCTATAATCCCTAGACACAATCTGGAGACGATTGGGCAAGTACAATGGTTGAACAAAACATTTTCACATGCCATGTTTTGAATGTATAATCGATTGTAGCACTTTTCCACTTGATAGAATTTATTCTATGACTGGGTTTCAATGACGATTCATTTTACATCCTGTATCCCTAATCTATTTATGTATATGAATGTTTTTTATGTGTGTGTGAATATATATATATATATATATATATATATATATACTCTTTTCCTTTACTTTCGACGTTAAAATTTGTCTATATGTATTTATGTGTATTGATGCATGTATTTCATAAATTTTATACCTTGTATAATATGTATATGACAATGGGTTAAATGGAAGAAGGGACCATTAGGCCTCAATTTTGCCCAAATAAAGTCCTTTATCTATCTATATTTTACAACTGGACCTGATGATGATGTAATACCTCGAAACTCGATCTTAAAATAAATTCTATCAAGTGAATAAGTGTTACGATCAATTATTCATTATGTTCAACTTCCACCACATCACACCTGAAGCTACTCAATTCACGTTTCCTAAAATACAACCCATAAGAGTAAAAGCATTTTCTACAGAACACAATAGAATATGACTGGATACTATATACATTAAAAAAAAATTCACCTGAGCTAAAGACTGGTTGGCATCGAGAGAATTGTCAAAGTGTTCAAACTCCTCACTGTCCTTGGTGGCCATCTGCTCAAAGAAATCTACGTCCTTGCTTGGCTCATCACTTTTCTCTTCGTGTGGGGACTCAAGATGATGCTGTAAAGTTACATCACTCACATGAGCCAATGACAATAGTACAAGGGAAACTCCCATGTTAATTAGTGTTAAATTTATCATCTCAAATCAAAACATCAAACAATCTCTAATCAAAACATCAAACACTTTACTATTGTCACAATATAGATTAGCATAGAATTAGTAAGTAAACATGAGCCTGTGATGAAAATTCCACAAAATAATTGTCAACAAGTAACAGATTAATTACAAAACTGTTCATTAAAATTCATGTAAAGAAAAACATTTCACAGATAAAAAACACTAAGTTTCACTTCACAATAATCATTCAAGCAATAAATATGCCACACCAAGACATTAATAGATAGCTTCATGAATAAATATGGATATGCACATGAGGTATATACTTCATGGATATAAAATATACAATACTGTGTCTATACTTGATAATTCTGTAAATCAGGTCACATGTAATGCTGAAAATTTGTACACAGATATAATTTTATATATTATAAGGTAATCTACCGGTTAAGGTAGGTTTATGGACGGACACAACTACCAAATAAATATTTTTACAGATATAATTATTAAGTGAAATCCTATGGAGGCAGGAAAAGTGGATGAAGAGTGTATTGAGCGGCAGTGGGATGTCGAAGATGGTAATAGAGGGGAGAATGTTAGGAAAACAAGGAAGGGGCAGGAACAGGATAGGAATGTTGAATGGGATAAAGGGAGGAAGGAAGTACACATAGATGAAGAGGGACCTGATGTAGAGTAGGATGCTGGATTGTGTTTTGTTTGGGAATTACAAAATGTTTATTTGATAGCTGTGTCCATCCAAAAACCTACCTTAACCGGTAGATTACCTTTTCATAATAATTATTAATTGGCTTCTGCGTTGTCTTTTTGATCAAGGTTCCACGCTGCTTCCGGTAAGGTGGAATTAACCTTTGCCAGTTAAGGTGTTTTCACAGTTGAAATTATTTGGATTTTTCATTATTTCTACTGCTTCTTTAATGAGTCTCAGAAAATGGCATATTTCTATAGGCAGCACTTTTGTTTGGTCAAACTAAATTGTGTTCCAGATAAGAAACAGTTCCAACACTCGGCAATCGTCGAACATTTTTGGTCGGAACCAGGACACAATTGAGTTCAACCAAACACAAAAAAACTACAGAAAAAAGCCATTTCCAGAGAGTCATAAGAGACCTTGTAGATTTAATGAAAAATCCAAATAATTTCAATCATGTGGACTTTTACACCCTGACTTTGAAATAGAAAAGGGTTATTCCACCTCATCCCCTAGAAACGGCCAATCGGAACACTCCGGGCCAGCCAGCATCTCCTATATATGGCGACCAAATGGCAATGAAGATCACTTCAACCTGAAGATGCCTCCAAGACTGGGGGCAAAACAGTTGTCCAACAAGCAAACCTAAGTGACAGTTATTCCCAGAAGCAGCATGGAACCTTCATCAAATATAATTATGTTATGGCATGCACCTTACATGTAAGTATGTTTATTGTTCGTACTGTTTTCCCATCATATTATAAAATGTAGAGTAGGTATTTTATCTACAGGCAAGGTCATAGCGTTGGTTTTTTGGGATGCGCGTGGGATGATTTTCATTGATTATCTTGAAAAAGGGAAAAACTATCAACGGCGAGTATTATGCGAACTTGTTACAATGTTTGAGCGAAGAAATCAAGCAAAAGCGGCCGCATTTGGCCAAGAAGAAAGTGTCGTTTCACCATGACAATGCACCAGCTCACAAATCCATTGATATTGAAATGACCGAAATTCATGAATCAAAGTTTGAATTGCTGCCTCATGCACCCTATTTGCCAGATTTAGCCCCCTCTGATTATTTTCTGTTCGCAAACTTGAAAAAAATGGCTCGGTGGTCAAAGAATTTTCAACCGTGAAGAAGTGATGTCGGCAGTTAATGACTATTTTGAGGAGCAAGACAGTTCTTATTATAAAAAAGGGTATCGAACTTATTTAACACCACTGGGAAAAGTGTATAGAGCTGAAATGAGATTATGTTGAAAAATAAATACATTTTTTTCCAAAATTGTTGGGTTTTCTTTGTTGGGTCAGGTACATCTGGGACCACCCTTGTATAACAGTGCGAGTGAACTAGTGGAAGCGGAATCCCTCATCATCTACCTCGACAGCAGTACAACCTGGGATGGAAAAAGTCTGACAGCCACCAAGTGTAGAATAGCTCAAACTACGAAGGATTTCATGATGAAGATTATGTTCAAAGAACCTGCGTGCATGAACAAGGAAGCACTTCATTATAACATGTTTGCATGGAAATGGCACTCAATGGATCAGAGACATGGAACATGGAAAAGTGAAACTGCAAAGAATGGGAGAATCCATTGAAACACGATGCTGAAGATTAAATGGAGAGGCAAAGTGACAAACATGGAAGTATATAAAAGAGCAGAAGAGGAAAGGAACATTGGGGGAGAACTCTACGGCAAATCAGAACTAAATGGATTGTATTCACATCATGAGGTACCATAGATAGGTCAAAAACATGACAGAAGGAAAGATCCTCCTGTAAAGGAAGACCAAGAGAAAGTGAATAGACAACAAAGTAAGAAGGACATAGCATGGAAAAGCTATCGGGTGGTGAGAAGGAATCAACCCTGAAAATGGAAAACTGGAGGACTACAAAGAACCAATATTAAGATTGAAATACCGATGATGATGACATACATAAGGTGCTAAGGAAGTAAAATGAGGGTCGTTTGTTGCAATTAACTGTAGAGTAAGGTGACACAATTAAGTTTAGCATCATGAGTCAACTCTTTATATCAAGCAATCATTCTCTCCACAAATTGCTTTTCACGAGAAAATATATTAAAGCATTCCACTTTCTTTGTTCGAAGGTCTCCCTGGGTGAAGGATAGTTTATTTCCAATATGTACCCACTCATATATAAGCGAGAATTAGCAGTGGAGAAATGCATATACATGCACGTGTTTATGTCGTATCTTGTTTTAATGTGCACCTTTTTTAAAATCATTTCATCTCAAATACAATGGGGAAAACGGAAAGGAGCATACTATGGACAACTATCTTAGCGTGAAGAAGATTATATCAAATCTCAAATAGACTGCCCGACTCAAATAGAATATACCGTGGGTTTCTTGTGAGAAAAAACCTCTAGAAAACTGTATGCGAGTTTAATAAGTTTAAGACATTGGCCTTAAAGTAGTGGGATACCTGCATTCAATTTAGACATTTACTGTTAAGAAAACACATCTGCTAATAGATCGTTACCTACATTGCCCCTAGAACTGGACCATTTAACTAAAAATCATACATCAAACCCAGCAGGATACAATTAACAAATGGAAATTTGATGCACGAGCTCTACTAAATGGCTATTGACCTTTTGTAATGCTCAGATGTCATCGAAAAGGCAATTACTGCATGTTTTTTTAATTAACTGTTTTATAATGATATTTACACGCAAATTTTTCTCAGGAAACAATGCAACTACACAAACAGATGACTTACTGTATTTCCGTGGAGGGCCAAATGACGTAATTTTTCCTTGTATAGTTGAGCAGCTCTTGAATTATACTTCTGCTGGGCATCAGTCGTGGTACAGTTATGTTGTCGAAAGAACGTCCTCTAAAAAAATAACAAAACATACATTAAAAACTACCCTCTTATCCTTCAAATGATGACATAATAACACGAACTCACAGCATTAGAATTTCCACCGAACTGCATATGTCGTAACTGCACCCATGTCCAGTTTGTATCCAGTTGAGTAGACCGGACGAAAGTAACATGAACGCCTAAACCTCGATGTACAGCTGAGCAGTCGATACAAATAAAAACCCCATATGTGACAGATGCCCAAGTGGGGTTCTTTGCATTACAATCAAAGCACACCTGCAGAGAGAGCCAGATTTATTGTTTGAAAAAATCCATACAAACCAAATTCCTAATATTTTACATTACCATAAGCTAACTTAAATCGCTGCATTTCGAAGACAAAGAGGCAGACAATACCACAACTCTGAACACTTACGTAGG
The DNA here is from genome assembly GCA_037158775.1 of Hetaerina titia. Classification (NCBI taxonomy): domain Eukaryota; kingdom Metazoa; phylum Arthropoda; class Insecta; order Odonata; family Calopterygidae; genus Hetaerina; species Hetaerina titia. The sequence goes on along the minus strand of CM073775.1, from coordinate 26,500,504 downwards.
GACGGAGTATGGGTTTACTAACATCTCATTTTTGTAAAAAAAAACATTTATCAATTCAAATAGATCCATTTTTATGCTTACCTTGTTGCATGGTATTGATCTTAACTTCTTAAACACCAACTGAATATCATTCCTACTTGGACCTGTTTCCGCCATCTTTACTTTGTTGTCAATTTTAAGGCGTGACGACACGTAAAGTAAAACAAGTGAAAAATGAAATGCGTCACAAATTTTCGGAGAAGTGACGTGTAAGCCACTCAAGGACGTTTGTCGCAGACGTTTAATATGTGGAATAAAGTGATCAGGTCTTTGTATTAGGTTTTTAACATACTCCAATGTTTTTAGTGTTCATGATTGTTTTGGTGAATACAAGTTATTTTGCCGTAAACGTAACTGGTGCCATATCGTCCTTCGTATTGTTTCTTACTCGGATGTTTACAATGATAGTATACATGGAGTCCGAGCAATGAACTTTTTACCCATAGAAGTAGCGTAATTAGTACGGCCAGAACAATGAATGAGAGTACTAAGAGCTGGTGCTTGAAATGCAGGGTGCGAAATTTAACTTTTTATATCACTAATAGAAATCCAAAGAGGAACTGTTCTTTCCCCTTCGATAGGAGAGAGACTACAATTGAAATAACGTAGTACGCGGGACGAACAGCTCATAGTTGCGGAAAGAAAGCTGGTAAACAAACTCCCGTGACCCTGGTAACTTAGAGTCAGGCCAAGCCAAAATGAATTTAATTGGAATGAATAAATGCAGTTCAAGAAAACCATAAGCTTTCTTGACTAGGGAATGTTGATTCCGTCATCGAAAACTTGGAGAGGACTGCGCAAAAATGATATTTCGGGATAAATAAATCATTCCGGTTTCAATAATACGTCCGACACATGACAGATGTTAATTTGTTGAATTTTCACCTCGGCATCAACAATGATCCTGAAGAGTGATGCACATTAGTACATATAGCAGCCATATCCCACTGATTTAATAATTTTGGCGACGCTTTCTATTGTTTTACAGACGTCTCAACGATAGTCTTCTTCGACATTGTCCTTCCACTCCAAGAAACAACCACTTAGCCACCAGCGTGCTGTTCGTGCTTGTAAATACTTAGTGTATGTCTTAGTGGTTAAAAATTAAATTATGGCACAAATAAATTGAATGATTCTAAAAGCATTTTTGCAGGATAAACGTTTTTTAAATATGTTCTGAAACACGGAAATTTTTCGGCGAGACTTAGTGGAATTATTTTGTTAAAAAACGAATCAAATGAAACTTTAGCGGCAATTTTTTCCACGGCTGTGGAAAAAAATATACTGATCATAGCCGAAGAAATGTAAAAATTAGAATCAATGAACATAAAAGAGGCCACGAAAACAAGATTGGGGGTCTTGTCATTTTGCGAGAGACTTGCTAGACACGTCACATCAGTGCGGTTTAAAAAAGAATATCCTTTAACTTGGGTGGTAGAAAGAGACTGATTAAATAATTGAATTCTGAAACAATTGATATTTTAACATCTGAGTAGGGATTGTAATATATTGGTGGATGATCATGTGGTTAAAAGTCATTCACCTTCCCATCCCACTTTCAATCCTAACACTGCCCCATGAGAATTCCACCCCAAACCCTAGCCTGCTCAACGACCATGCCGACATGGGACCTTAACTTCATACCCCATTAACTTACACTAAGTCGGTGGAATACTACTGATAATAAACATGAAAATGATCTCAACTTTACTACCATTTAATGAATGATTTGGACCAGCTAATTATCTCATGATCTGCCTGGACGGACGAGATAATATCCGACAATTTTTAGGCTTTGATGGCCGCTGAAAGCATATGGGAATAAAACAATTCAACCTAACTCCCAGAATCGCTTTGAATATTCAAATTCGTAGAATTTTCCCCCTTGACGTCGCTCTACTAATAGTAGCTCGGTCTTCCCTTGTACCATGTCCAGCCAAAATGGGCAATAAAATCAAGCAATTGACCATATCATATCGGCCCATTGACGGACACATACGTTTATCATGGAAAGACAATAAAACAACCGAAGTTGTGACAAGAATTGTTCTTGGCGTACCTCATGTTTGTCGAAGGATTAATTATCACGTGTTACACATATTTACGACGTAACAATGAAAAGAAACAATGCCCAATAGTTTGACGTGTGAAAAGATAAATTGCGCCAACTACATTTTGACGCATTGGCCACATCGCCAGTTATCTTGCAACCAGCTCAACGCACGAAAAGACATACTTCGCGCAGTCTATTTGGAAATAGCGGCGGGGAGGGCGGAGGCTTCGGGGAGCGGAGTTTGCGTGAGACAAGAGGGGAGGCATTCGTTTATCCGCGGAAAATGTGGGTTAAGCAATCACCTTGAATTAGAGGGGTGGCGTTGTGGTTCAACTGCCTGCTAGGAACCGATATGGGTCGCTTTGAGTGGCAGCTTTGGGTGGGTGCTTGGTTGGAGGTTGCATGTCGAAGGGGAGTAATGGAAGGGTGGGAGCGGTGGAGAGAATGGTGTGGGAATGCGGGGCACACTGGGGGCGATGCTGGTCGATTAGAGAGGAAAAAAGAGATTTTTATATGGCAATTTTTTGTGAGAAACTAGTAGTTTTTTTAAGGTCCCTGGCACATGACATCGTATAACCCGAATTTATATCTTACTCGAATAATTATTATTTTAGGTAATCTACCGGTTAAGGTGGGTTTTGGATGGACACAATTACCCAAGAAATATCTTGCCTCTCCCAACAAAACACAATCCGAAATCCAACATTACAATAGGCACCTCTTAATCTATATATACACTTTCCCTTCCTTCATTCCATCCAACATCCCTATCCCATTTTTACCCCTTCCTCGTTTGCCTAACATTCTCCCCTCTATCACATTCTTCAACATTCCAATGCCGATCAATATTCTTGTCTCCATATGATTTCTCCCAACAATCCTCTCTCCTCCTCTACCATACCCAACAGTTTCTCGTTTGGTTTACTTTCTATCCACTTAACCTTTCCAACCTTATCCATACCCACATTTCAAAAACCTCCAATCTACGTCTATCTTCCTGCTTCAATGACCACGTTTCCCTCCCACGTTTCAATAACCTTTGTTTTATATAAAGAGGTACTCCAGGTGGCATGTGGAAGTAACATTCCCCCTAAACACGCATGCGCAGATTTAAGATCGTTTCATTCATCCAGTGTATTTTGCCACGACTATGTCAACGTGAGTTAAACAGCGTGCTGTTGTCGAATTTTTTAACTGCTGAAAAAGTGACTCCTACTGAGATTCATCGCAGTTTAACGACTTTTTATGGTGATGATACTGTTGATAGGTCCACTGCAAATCGATGAGTATTAAAATTTCGTGGTTGCGAGTCTGTAAAAGCCATAATTGTTGATGAAGCAATCAGCGGACATCCGATCACTGCCACAGACGATATGCATCGCAAAACACGTTGAAGATTTCATTCGGTGGCTGTGTTGAAAAATCAGCATATGATTTGGAAATTTAAGAATTGTACTTTAAGGTACTTTTTGCTCGATCTTGCCATTTGTGGTCTTCAAGCATGTGTGCATTACTATTCATCCTACCCTATAATTTACTGTCAATCCATATCTATCGCACTGAACCTCCAATTCACTCAACAATGCTTGCAACCCCTTGGCTGACTGAGCAACTAATGCTTGGTCATCAGCAAACCTAACTGATTTTACGAATTCCCCTCCGACTTTCATTCCTACCTCCAGTTCTTCCCATGCCTCTTTAATCATTTCCTCCACATATACGTTGAACAGCACCGGTGACAATGGGCAACCCTGCCTTACACCTCTTCCTAACACTGCCCATCCTGACTCTCCGTTCCCCACTCGCACCTGAGCAGTCTGGGACATGGACAGGTCGCGGATCAGTCTCCTGTCCCTCCAATCCATTCCTATTTTCTGCAATACACGCAATAATTTTTCCCAATTCACTCTATCAAACGTTTTTTCGAAATCTACAAAACAGGCAAAAACGTCCTGATTGTATTCTATATTCCTCTCGACTAGTGATCTCATTACTGCAATGGCATCACGCGTACCTCTTCCTTTCCTGAACCCAAACTGATCATCCCCTAAGTAATCATTTGCCTTGCTATCCTTTTGTTGATGATCCTGAGAATAACTTTAGCTGCGTGGGATATCAAACTTATTGTTCTGTAATCCTCACATGACGAAGCCTTTGCCTTTTTTGGAATAGGAACTAACACCGATCTCACAAAATCTTCCGGCCAGATTCATTTCCCTTAAAAACTTCGAATTTTTATTTAGATTTTTTAAGTATTTTTTCTGGGTATTCTTTCCTCTCTCAACGGCAAAACTAATCAAGGATTGAGCTTAAATTTTACCATCAGGTATACACTCACTATTTACAAATATTTAATGCATAGGCATATTCCATTTTAAATGTGTGCCTCGGATTCGCATTCCAAGTGTTCTTTATTTTTTTAAAATGACGGTTAAAATGGAAAAACGCAAGTTTTCCGGATAGAAAATATATTGAAATGCAAAATAAAATACGAGGGTCATCCGGAAAGTAGTACCCGTTCGTGCCGCATGAAGTGCTGACGACGCGAGTAGCCGCTGGACGAGGTCAGATAGCTTCAGTGGCTTGTCTGCCTTCTCTGAGCCAAGTTGCGTGACGCTAGCATTGCCTGTGTTGTTTCTGTGATTGTTTACAATGTTTAAAAAAATTGAGAACGCCGCCAGTTGTGAAGTGAGGGCAGTGATTAAATTCCTCAATGCTAGAAACGTTCGCCCATGTGATATTCGTCGCCAATTAAAAGAGGTGTATGGAGACAATGTAATGGACGAGTCGTCTGTTCGGCTGTGGTGTCGCAACTTCAACATGGGGAGGGGGAACACACACGACGATGAGCGTTCGGGGAGACCGTCTGTCATTACAGACCAACTGGTGAGCTCAGTTGACGAATTCGTGAGGAACGATCGGCGCGTCACAATTGATGACATCTGTGAGCATTTTCCCAATGTTTCTCGAACAATTGTTCATGAAATTGTTAAACACCATCTGCATTATGCAAAAATTTGTGCAAGATGGGTCCCTCGCATGAAGAACTTAAAGAAGGAGTGACCCTGTATCTCAATGAGCTGGCGGCGAAGGACTATGCAGCAGGAATACAGAAACTTGTCACACGTTATGACAAATGACTTAATTTGCTTGGAGATTATGTTGAGAAGTAGTTTAAAGTATCCTCTTTCAAATAAAATTTTTTATGTTTGTTAATATTTACTTTTGTGTCTTTATTTCACGAACGGGTACTACTTTCCGGATGACCCTCGCATATATTTTTAAAATTTATTAATTTTTTATAATAAATTATGCCATGTAAAAACTTTACCAAATAAATATGTAAAAATAGGGGTTTTTTTTAAAAAACATTGGCTTTTGATGAAATTAAAAAAAAATCTTTTAAGATTAGAAAGGTGGACAAAGTTAAATTACAGCGTGAATTATTTACGATTTTCTTTTGTTATCTCGAGTTTGTTCTCCATAGAAACGCATATTTCCGGAAGCGAAATAAGCCATAATGAAATAAGATTTTGAACTTAACTCTCCCTCTTCAATAACTCTAGCGGAGAATGCACAAAGGATTCTGAAAGAGAACAGCATTCTATTGTCAAATGGTATCAGTTTCATGGCTCCGGTATTAATGTTTAGGTTGGCCGAACAAGGCATTTTTAACTAATCTACATTGAAAACAGTCGGTTAAATTTCAATAATATGGCATGCAAAGAGTGTTTCGACACCCTGATATCATAATTAGGCAATAGACTAATAACTAGGTAACATAGTCTAATAATACGACGCACGGTCGTTGAAACTCGTTGTTCAATATTATACTATATAAGTAATAAAGGTTTTTTTTCCATTTATGGATGCAATTTACAAAAAAACTCATTATTTTCGAAGGCAATAATTATGTACCACTTGCCTGCAACAGGATGACTGTCGAAAACACAATGTGGAGGCGGTAAGACGTTATCGGGGGACGAAAAAAATCAACAAACACACAATAATCAAGTTAAGGCTTTCATGTAATTTTTTTTAAATCGTTTTAATAAGTTCTTGAGATTTTATAAACTAACGTCGCCAAGTAAGGCGGTCTTGATTCCTTCTTAAGCTATTATGGTAAAGCTTTTGTAAATAATTCCTACTCGAAATCATAATTAGGTTTCCTGAAGCTCTTTAAAATGATCATCCCGTTCCTTAGACAAAACCATAAGCACAGTGTTCAACCCGAAGGTCGGTTTGGTAGGTGATGGTGGAGTTCACCCATGTACCAAGCCCTATATGGCGTTTGAAATTCAAACATCAGAGTAGGGGGGCCAGTTCCTTTCCCTGTGCCGGTTATGGTTTCCCAGGAAGATCTGGTACCCGGAAAATCACATAGCTTGAGTGGAACCAGAGTGCCTTGCCTGGGAATCGAACCCGGACCCTCCGGTCAGTAGTCAGTAGTAACTGTTGTTCAATCCCTAGTCCAATAGTTCATCCCTATGCCGAGTCTATAACTAGGATGTCTATGTCTTCCGTGGATTGAGAAAAACCATTTTGTTTATTATTCATTTCTTTACTCGGATATACCCTGCAAGCCACTGATGGGGTATGTGGCAGGGGGTGGATAAGCACCAGAATAATTTTACCCGAACATGACCCCTACCACGGTCGGACAATGTTGTTATGATCACCTATCGTTGGTGGAAAAAATGATATCTATCTCTTCTACATATGATAAATCTAATTTTATTGACATGATCTCTCCTACCGTAGTATACGATGGGGTTAGTATAATACATTTTCAACATCGCTGCTACAGAGCCCTCCTTCCAATTCATATGCAAGAGCTTCAATCTGTAATTTAACCTTCGCTCCATTTGAATAATTCCCAGCCTAGCTGTTCTAATATTTTGGATACGTTACTAAGTTTATAATTAAAACGTTTAAAAAATCTAGCTCCTCTACTCTGCACGCGATCCAATTCGGCAATCAATCCAACTTCTAGGAGGATCCCATAATATACTTGCTGCATATTCTATAAATGAGGCCTAACCAACGACAGATACCATTTCCCTTTGACCTTTTCATCACATTCACCAAGTACTCTCCTGGTAAATCCTATTTTTTTTGTTAGCTTGTAAACATATTGCCCGTACGTATGTGTTTCACCCCGGGGAGATCGTGAGTGAGAGTAACGCCTAGGTATTTAATTTTAATCTACACTTTCCTTTTCGGTGTTCCCGTTGCAGTAGGCTTTCGGGTGGGAATTGCTCTTTTTTCCAAAAAATTCATCACTACGAACTTTTTTAAGTTTAACTCTAAGTTTAACTCTAATTTTTCAACAGCATTTCCCTCTCTGGCATATCTCGAAGGACGTGATCTTCTCATTGCTTTTCCTCCTTTCAGTTTCGTTAACCCAGCCCAAAAGTTCTCATTGCTGCATCTGGATGGCTCCTATTGTTGTATTTCCCGCGCCTGCTTTGTTTACCTTCTTCCGAAGATAGGGGGACTCGCATCTCAGTTTTATTGTCGTGAACCATGGGGCGTGCGTGCTATTTGATTGAAGTTCTTGCGTGCGTAGTTTGTCTTGAGTCGTCGAGGACTCGTGTGTGCGACGCCTCATGGGTTCCAAAATAACTGGAGTGAGACCTCGGGATGCGAAGGATAATTCTGCCGAAGAGTTATCCAGTTGTAGGCGAGGATCCAATTCGGTGAGTACCACATACACATATATATATATATATATATATATATATATATATATATATATATATATAAAATGCAAATGGAATTAGCACTAATAGACAAAGGCAGAAACACGCAAAAAATAAACAACTCACTGGGTGTCGAATTTTCGGTGGTCTAAACCACCTTTCTCAAGAAGAGGAAGGACAAAATTCTCTCTTTGTCTTTATCTACTAGTGCTAATTCTATTTACATTGTTATTCACGTCCGTGAGACCGATTTTGGTGAGGCGACCGACAGCTGAGGTCATTTGCGCCATTATGACTGGATGGGAAAGATATAAGGGTGGAGAGAAACCCGGCGTCGGCATTAGTCTACTCTTATCGAAGGCTACAATTGGGTCCACAGTTTAACGTCCCACGCCTGACTCACTTAAAGTGCTTTCCACAAAGCACCTCAAAAAGTGACCGGGATGTTGAAAAGGATCTGCCGTGTTCAGGATTCGAACCTGAACCCTTGAGGTGGGAACCAGTAGGCTAGCCACCGATCCGTCACGATCTCACCGATTTTCACCGAAGAATTTCAAATTATTGAAGTCAAAGTTCATGAGTTATGCCATGGTCGCGTTCGGGAGGTGGCATTTTCGTCGCATACGGTAGTCTGAAGGTTAAGCAGAAACTGTTTGACGTCATGTCATTTCCATTCTAGTTCCTACTTAATTTGTAGTCAAATGGGTCCGAAGGCATGTGACCCACAATTCCTTCAATGGCTCCGACAATGCAATGTAAGTAAAATGCTGCCTTCCCGTTAATAATCAAATGCCGCAAAATTTAGCCGCGGTTTTTCCGTCAGGAAAGCAATTTCAGTTCTGGGCTCGGATGGACGTTCAGGTCACTTATGCATGACCCTGAAAATATGTATTTTTTAAATGATACCCTAAAGGCACGGATGGGGAGTGTGGCAGGGTGTTATTACACAACAGACTTCTTTTGACCCAAGCCACCTCCTAGATGGGACAAGGGTATTCTGATCCCATATAATTTCTTGGGGAAAATGATATCTTAAATCTATCTTTTCTACACTTAATCTCTCAAAAGTTTATTTATTTCCATGAGCTCTCCTACCTTAGTACGATGGGGGTAATAATACATTTTCAACATCCTTGCTAAAGAGTTATCTTTACAATTTATTCAGGAGATTTAATTCATAATTTAACCATCGTTCAGTGAGTGACTCCCAACTTAGCTCCTGCACGCAATCCAATTTGGCAATCAAACTAACTTTGTGAGGATCCCATATACTATTAGCATATTCTAAAGCTTCAAGCCATGTGATTTATCGGGTACCAGATCTTCCTGGGAAACCATAACCAGCGTAGAGAAAGGAACTGGCCTCCTACCCTGATGAGTGTATTTCACCAGCCATCGGGCCTAGTACTGGGTGAACCCTACCGTCTCTTACCAAACTGATCTTCGGGTTGATTTCTGTGTTTATTGTTTTTTATATTCTAAATGAGCCCTAATCAGCGGAAGATCTTATTTCCCTTTAATCTTTTCATCACATTTCCCCGAAACTCTTCTACTAAATCCTAATTTTTTATTAACTCGTCCACATAACTCCTGTATATATTTCACCCTGGAGAGGTTGTTGAGTGAGGGTCACGCCTCAGTATTTAATTGAGTCTACACTTTCCATTTCGGTACTCCTGGTGCAGTTGGCATTTGGGAGGGAACTATTGATATTCTAAAAATTCATCACCATGCACTTTTTTAAGTTTAATTCTAATTGCCAAATGTCACACCAGCTTTGTAATAATCTTCATAATAATTTTCATCCGTCAAAGAGCAGCCTATAGATGTCGTCACTTGTCACTATAGATGTCATCATACGAACATAAATACATTACCATGGCGAAGAGATACATACAAAGGAATTATTATTTCACTCTTGAAAAGTCCAGTTCAAATATTCATTTAACCTATTGTAGCTAGTCTGTCTAGCAGTGTGGGGAAGTTTGTTGTAGAATTTTAATAAAAGGTTATCAGACTGGCTGAAGGTTTCTTACAATCAGCATTGGGTCATGTATAACATATTTGTTGACCTTGTATTTTGGCCATGTAATTGCCTCTTAATAATTAATAATTTCCATTGTATTTTGCACGAATTAAGCACTGGTAAATGTGTAGTTTAAATAATGTCATCACTCATTATTTATTTTATTAAGAACACAATGTATAAATCCACTGTTCTTTATTATCATACTAGTTTCAATGCTTAGGCGCCATCATCAGGTACAAAATAAAACCAGCTGAGGCTCATTTATATATCATTTATGAGGGAGAGTGGAGTGGGTGAGAGAGGGGGTAAAAATGAGGGGAAAAAAATCGGGTTGTGATCGGTGTAAATGGGAAGGAGGATAGGGGTGTAAAGCATCAGTGATTGGTGGGTTAGTAGTGGGGTTGGGGGGGGGGAGGTTGTTGTGTCTTTCGGTGAAGGAAAGGGATACCTCCAGCATTGGGGAGAGGTATTCAAACAATAATTCGTTCACCAAATGACCCGTTTTAAAATTATTTCTAATTTCAACCTCCTTGTCCATCCTCATCCCTTTGTCCATCTGGTGTAAGAGTTTAAGGAATTATGACCTCAAGAAATCGCACTTTGCAAAAAATCAATGGGAAAAAAACCATGAGAATGATTTCAACCCAGAACTCTTACACCAGATGGACAAAGGGATGAGGATGGACAAGTGGGAAGAGCTTGAAATTAGAAAGAATTTAAAAATGGGTCAATATGGTGAACGAATTATTGTTTGAATAACTCTCCCCAATTCTGGAAGTATCCCTTTCCTTCACCGAAAGACACAACAACCCTCCCTCCCCCCCGCCCCCATTGTTAACCCACCAATCACTGATGATTAATACCCCTATTCTCCCTCCCATTTATGCCGATCACAACCCGATTTTACCCCACTTTTTTACCCCCTCTCTCACCCACTCCACTCTCCCTCATAAATGATATATAAATGAGCCTCAGCTGGTTTTATTTTGTACCTGATGATGGCACCTAAGCATTGAAACTAGTATGATAATAAAGAACAGTGGATGTATACATTGTGTTCTTAATGAAATTAATATTAAACATGACCTTCCACAAAGTTGAGCCTGAAACTATAGAAAGCAATATCATCACTCTTAGCCTGACAAAGAGTCGATGACAGTCATAATGATGGCCAGAGCTGGTTACGATCCGAACAACTTTCTTTTGTAACATAAGCAGAGATTTTGTGTCATTTGCATGTCCCCAAAGCCTTAGGCTATAACTTATGATGACTTTGGAAAAAAACAAACCAGGCAATTATCAAATGCTCCTCATGGAACACAGCTTTTAAGTCTCATGATTTGGAAGAGATTCTTGGAAAGTTTTTTGGAGAAAGTGTATGGTGTATGGATTGCATTGTCTTTGAGTTGAGATTGAAAAAATGTTTTGTGTTTAAGTCTGTGAAAGAGATTTCACAGATAAAATTTTATCATTTAGCCTTATACAGACATTAGAAAATTGGTTATCACATATTATTAAGTGGCAAGATATGAGATAACTCCTGCCTGTTAATAGAAAATGTTAGTTTTTTGCTAATATATCAATTTCCACATTAACCGAAGAGTCATATCAAAAGTTATTTATAATAGTTAAGTCTAGAACCCTCGCAAACCTAGGCGCAAAGGCATAAAGAATTCAGGTCATTATGGCATGTTACTCCTCTATGGGCCATATGTGGTTTTCTACCAAGTTCCAGGGACTGGAAAATTGGATGACATGGATTTTAAATGGGCACATCAAAGGGCATCTCTCTAGGACTGACTTGATCAGCAGTCAAAATAATTTTTCCCAAAGCCAAAAACGATGAATAAAAAAATAGAATAATGGGTTCATGTATTGTTGAGAAGTTTAAGAGATTCCTTTATTTCTCTTAGTGGTCTTACAAAAGTATAAAAAATTTGAACGGATTAACACATTTCGTTCATCTCAATTCAGATGCAATTGAAGAAATGCAAGGAGAAGAAGAGAGATCAGTCCAAGGCTCCAGATGGCGTTGCAACCTGAAAATAAAAGAAACGGATATAGGATATAAAGTTTAGTTCAATTGTACCTGAATAAAACATAGCAGCTTTAATTTAATTTAGGTACTTGAACAACTGAGGTCATCTGCATCCTACTGGGTCCTTATTAAGAAAAATGAATTATATGAAAATGGGTAGCATACTGATATACTGGTATACAGATTCCTTTGATAAAGTCTCATTTACCTTAATGTTTTATGACTGAATCTATGGTTAAAGGTAATTGAAACAGTTCAGGTTCTGTTAAAAAAAATCACCTGGGTATGGATTCAAGGTTATCTCCAAAGGTCATCCCCAATATTTAGATGTTTGAATATGGCCCTGCTCCCTTCTAAAACAAGCTGCCAGTGGCAGAATGGAACATGCAACGGAAGAAGGCCGAATTAGTTAGAATAGGAACTTGGACTGTTAGGACAATGTTGAGGACAGAAAATATAGAGAATATTAAGCGAGAATTTAAAAGAGGAACTATAGACATTTTAGGTCTATGCAAGATGAGATGGAAGTATAGCGGGGATTATTTGATTGATAATTATAGAATAACATACAGTGGCGGGGATGAGAGCCAATGAGGAGTTGCCATAGTATTAAATAAAGGGGTAGGAAGAAGCATAGTCAAGGTGAAAGATTAAGGAAAAATATATATAAACATTGTTGCCCCCCCCCCCCCTATAGTCTCTGAAAACAGTATATATACATGTAGCTAGCTATTGGTATTCAACAACTGCATGACTTTCCCTAAATTAGTTTTAGTATTCAAATTCCTTACCATTACATTCCGTTCTTAGGTCGTTTTCATGGTAAGGGTGTTTGCACTGACAGATCCCACCACTGCATTCAATTCTGTCAGCATTTGGTAACAGCAAGCATTCATCGCTGTGTTGACAGGTCTGACCAAGGTCTGGAATGACATAAACATTGTGAGCCAATCTTTGATGAAATATCTTATGCATACATATGTTTATGTAATGACACTGCTCATAATTAGTGATCCCTTACTAATCTAGATTTGCTGCACAATAACATTTTTGGGTTAAATAAAATTAGGAATATCTTCTGTTCCTCACCGAACACTACAGTGTTTGGAGAGATATAGTTTTTATTTTATTCTTAGGTACTGTAGGAAAACAAAAATATAATTAGAGAACATGTAAAAGGACGCTCATATTTAAGAAAGTTTAAGGCCTGCTCTGAGACCTTCTTCAAGTTAGACTGCAAGGTTTTAGATGGAGGGAATGTGAGGTTTGGGCTGGGAGAGGTGAAGGGTACGCTGGGAAGGGATCTATTCGTTAGGGTTCAACCTGGGAATTTCAAAAGATCTGAAATCTAGTATGTACATGGTTTCATGAGTTCTCACCACTATATTGTGGCTGAATTGGGTAGGGATTCTAATGATGGTTATAGAGAAACACTGGTCGAAGGAAAGTTTGTGGGAATTTGCATGTGAAGGGATAGGAAGAGAAGAGAGTGAGGCACAATTACACGAGTAACTGTGACTGTTCATGTGGTTTCACAAGAGACTAATGCATTCGCATATGTGAAATGAAGAGCAGTGATTGAATGTTCGAAAGAAGTCCCTAGAAGTTATCTGTAAATATTGAAATTGAAAAATAAACAACCTGGGTTTTCCACTGAGAAAATTTTTTATTCACTACCTAGGTGTTTCCTTATGGTATAACATCTTCAGGTAAAAATACAAGTCAAACACAGTGTGTATATATATATATATATATATATATATATATATATATATATATATATATATATATATATATATATATATATATATATATATATATATACATACATATATATTTAAATATGTAAATGGACTTGTTGACACAAACACAGAAACATATAAAAGACGGACTCCCTGGGTCTCGAATTTTTGTTGGTGCAACCACCTTTCCCAAGAGGGAGTAAGGAACAGAATTTATCTGTTCCTAACTCCTCCTGAGAAAGGTAGTTGCACCAACAAAAATTCGAGACCCAGTGAGTCCCTCTTTTATATGTTTCTGTGTTTGTGTCATCTAGTTATTCAATTTACATTATTGTGCACATCCGTGGGATTTTCACTAAAGTGACAAAAGTGTTACATATATATATATATATATATATATATATATATATATATATATATATATATATATATATATATTTGGGCGGAGGGGAAGAGGAGGTAGGAAGAGGAGGGTTAAAGTTTATGGTTGGAGGCGGAGAAGAAGGATTGGTAATATTAATAGCCTTCTACTTTATCAATATTACCACTCCTCCGCCTCCAACCATAAACTTTTAGCCCCCCACTTCCTACCTCAACCAATCCTTTCCTTCCTACCTCTTCTTACCCTCCATCCAGATATATATATATATATATGTATATAACTTAGAGAGCAACATACAGCACGAGAACACATAAAAAGAACACTCGAGTTCGAGTCTGTCGAAATTATCAAGATATTATTGTGTTCTTTTTATGTGTTCTCGTGCTGTATGTTGCTGCCTAAGTTTTTTATTCAACACTTCCGTGTTACTTCGAAGAAATCATCTATATATATAAAATATTATATAATATTAGTTATTAATATTAGTAATATAATATACAATATTACTATATATATATATAAAAAAAACACAGTAATCAACCCGAAGGTCGGTTTAGTAGGTGATGGTAGAGCTCACCCATGTACCAAGCCCAACGGCGTGTGAATATTCACACATCAGGGTAGGGGGGCCAGTTCCGGTTTGTACCGGTTATGGTTTCCCAGGAAGACCTGGTACCAGAAAAATCAACTAGCTTGGATGGAGCTGCAGGTGCCCAAAGTGCCTTGCCCGGGATTCGAACCCGTGACCCTCCGGTCAGCAGTCCAACGCTCTACCCCCTACGGACCACCGCGACCCGCATATATATATATATATATATTTATTTATATATTTTCTGTGTTTGACTAGTATTTTTATATGAAGATGTGACACCATAATGAAATCTAAGTAGTGAATAAATGATTTTCAATGTGGAAAAGCCAAGTTGTTCATTTTTCAGTTTCAATAAGAGGATTAGTCACACCAGAAACTGTTTAATTGTAAATACTGAATTTTAGTGAGAATATTTAAATATTAACCATAGGTAAAGATGAGTTTAATGTATTTATATTGTGAATTTTTTAGCACTATAATAGCCTCCTTACTTTTATTGCCATAAATGAAATTGTGATAAATTTGTCTCATTTTTTGAAGGGAAAAAAACTTGTAAATGAAGCCAGATTTTTTATCCTTTTTGTTGCATCGAAATATTTATATGGGACTTCATTGATACACTGTGTGCATTAAATTATATGATACAAATCTTACAATGAGATTGGCAGAATTGCATGCTTATATTTCATTCTAATTTTAAAAACAATTGAGTTTTTTACTTACGTTTGGTGGTCCAGCATGCTCCTTCAGTGAAGTGGTGATTTGGGATACACTGGCAATTACCATTTACACATTCTGAATTTTTAAAATTTGCTGTACACTGAGCAGTGTTGTCACAAACTCCTTGCCATTCATTTGTAACTGCATAAGGAAACATAGTTTAATATTTTGTGAAATACATTAATGCTTCTTTAATGGCCATTTTACTTAATACAGAATCCAAAGTAAAACAACACTGATAGAACTCATGCTATACATTATTACAAGTGCTTCATTTGAACATTTGATGATATTTTTCTTATATTCAATAAGTTTTCGTCCATGTTTAGGGAGACAAAAATCTTAGGAAAAACTCTCCAAACAGTTTTCCTCGGCTAGAGAAAATGTTTACCTTCATTGTTGAAAAAAAGGGCTCAGGTAAAAAAATGTAAAAACTTTATTACATATATGTATATAGATATCATTTAAACAAATACGTGAGATAGCGTTAGCCAACAAAAACACAGAAAAACACTCACAAATGAAACTCACACATATTCTGAATTTTCGTTTATCAAACCACCTTCCTCAAGGAAAGGAAGGATCTGTGCTGTTGTATATATATATATATTCAAACACGAAATCCCACCATATGGTGAACAAATATTATTTCACACATGGAAATAGAAAAAGGAAAGGGGATAGGAAAACACATAAGAGACGAACACAGGAAAGGTGGGGAACGCAGAGTTGAGCAGATTATATATATATATATATATATATATATATATATATATATATATATATATATATATATACCATGGGCTACCTTTCGCTGCATGGACTACCTTTCGTCTGGCTCCTAACCTTCGACCTATCTGGCATGGGTGACCCTACTAGGAGCATTTATTTTTATTCCCGCCAACACAGCTCTAGGTATAATCGGAACGCACAAGCTCTTCCACCATGTCAAGGTTGGAGCCCATGGAAATGGTGGAAGAGCTTGTGCGTTCCGATTATGCCTAGATCTGTGTTGGCGGGAATAAAAATAAATGCTCCTAGTAGGGTCACCCATGCCAGATAGGTCGAAGGTTAGGAGCCAGACGAAAGGTAGTCCATGCAGCGTCTGTTCCTAATTGAGGCGGCTGCAAAGGCGTCTGACCCCAGTGGGGCGGTCATTAAGTGATGGTGTCACGTTAAAAACACTATTGAGGAAGACAACGGGAAACCACCACAATTATCATTCCCAAGAATGTAATGATGGGCACTATAGAGAATATGAGTCCTGGCAACTGCGGGACTCGGCCCAAGGGGCCGTGTGTCATGCCCGGCAGTGGGGGAGGCAAGGCTTCCGCGGTCGTCATCCCACGAAACCCTTGTGGGGAAGAAATAACAGCAGCAGGACAGAAGACGCAGAAGAAGACGAAATTAGACTAGGAATATCGAATGTCAGGACAATGTTGAGAACAGGCAAATTAGAGAATATTAAGCGAGAGATGGAAAGAGGTAACATAGAAGTTTTAGGCCTCTGCGAGGTGAGATGGAAGGATAGCGGGGATTACTGGAGTGATAATTATAGAATAATATACAGCGGCGGGGACGAGAGTCAACGAGGGGTTGCCAGTTGAGCTCTACTGGTAGAGCATCCGCCCGGAAAGTGGAAGGTCCGTGGTTCAAATCCCGGATAGGGAAATATTTTTACTTTCGTGATCTGCTCAAAAACCGCCTTCCCCACATGTCCTGTCTTCGCCTTTTATGTGTTTTCCTATCCCCTTTCCTTATACCTATTTCTGTTTGAATGAATATTTGTGCGCCGTATGGCGGGATTTTCAAGTTTGAATATGTGTTTGGCCAATGTGGCTCGTCTCTTCTTCTGGCTATGCGTGCCATGAAACGCACCGTTCCTATCCTTTACAATATCGTATGAATGCTTTTCTACTATCCTTTCCCCTTCTTCTTGTGTCCCGTCTATTTCTCCTTTGGTGGGTGAAACAGCTCCATAACGCCATCTCTCGGGCAACTTCTATCGGAGCACTTTGGCGCTTTATAAGATCGCAGATCTCAAGGTAAATCGGGTTTCCCTATTAGCTCAACTGGTAGAGCATCCGCCCGGAAAGTGGAAGGTCCGTGGTGCAAATCCCGGATAGGGAAATATTTTTACTTTCGTGATCTGCTCAAAACCGCCTTCCCCACATGTCCTGTCTTCGCCTTTTATGTGTTTTCCTATCCCCTTTCCTTATACCTATTTCTGTTTGAATGAATATTTGTGCGCCGTATGGCGGGATTTTCAAGTTTGAATATATATATATATATATATATATATATATGAAAATTATAGGTTTTTATGTATATATAGATTATATATATATAATTTTAATTTTTATATATTATTTATAATATTTATCTATACACATTATAATATCCGAAATGTTTTAGGCACTTTCCATGATGCGTGGAAAAGAAAAACTCCGCTTTTTCCAGACTAATGTGGCATAAGCGTAGTGTTTTTATTTCCTATTCATCATGAAGGACCTCCACGGAGTTGCCCCATTCATCATTGCAGATTTCTCACGACATAAATGGGCCAAGTCCATAGATAGAAAGTATTTTTAATATTGCTGTAATCATAATGTACTTTGAACCACTACTTTACCTGGCAGGCAATTTTTCCCAGCATCGTCTGGAACATATTCATTCTCGCACTTGCAAACTCTATCCTCGCATGTAGCATGGACTCGACAAAGTAGATTACTATAATCACAAGGCTGATCGAGATCTGTGACAGAAATAAAGACAATTTTGCGTCATTAAATACCCGTGTTTTTCCAAAAGTAGGGGATTCATTCCGCCATTCGTCATTTTTCAATGAGTGGAATCTAATTGGGGAGAGGGTTAAGGAAAACCAAACAAATGTTATGGAACCTCAAAAACAAGCGAAGACTGTCATCAATCTGATGGTACATCCCTATTGAAATTACCACCACGCTGACCCCTTAACATCAGTCATTATTTTGAAGGCACTTTTATCAATTGGTGATGTATCCAATGTGGATATTTTAAGGAATTGGATGAACTAAAGCTGCAATGAAATTAATCAAAGGGTATAGCGAATATCAGATGGTAAAATCTGCACTCGGGTGCTGAATTCTTATTTGGGATTGGGCACTCGAAAGTGAATATTTGGAAACCCCTTTTTAGTCAAATTTTTAGCTCCCTAGGTGACCCTAGGGGTCTTCTATCGAATAAAAACGTGAATTTTGGAAAACAATTTTTCCCGAGCGATCCTTTGCTTTAAAAAATCTGAAAAAATTCATGAACATACATTTTTATGCTAAAAAACATTTTGATTTTTTTTCAGATTTTAAAAATCAAATTTGACCTCAAGAAAAATATTTGAATTTTTCAAAGACTTTTTAGTATACGTAGGTACTTTTTGGCAAATTTCTAAATAATTATTTTTTTCGTATGTTATCTTCCGTTCTTTTGAATGGCGGGGTTAGATTTACCGTTTTCTCTCCGGAAAAGCCTCAAAATTCGATAAAAAACCCATTTTTAATTGTCTACTCTAATGTGTGCGAGACAACAATTACTATAGACAATAGAACTTCAATTACGTACATATGAATTCTATTGTCTATTGTAATTGTTGTCTTGCACATATAGGAGGCAACAATTAAAAATGGTTTTTTTATCGAATTTTGAGGATGTTCCGGAGAGAAAATGGCAAATCTATTCTCCCCCATTAAAAAGAACGGAAAAAAATACACAAAAAAATAATTATTTAGAAGATTGCCAAAAGTTACCTACATAACATAAAAATTCTTTGAAAAATTCATATATTTTTCCTGAGCTCAATTTTGATTTAAGAAATCTGAAAAAAAAATCAGAATGTTTTTTGGCATAAAAAAGTATGTTCATCAGTTTTTTCAGATTTTTTACATCAAAGGATCGCTCAGGAAAAATTGTTTTCGAAAATTCACATTTTTTTGCGAAAGGAGACCACCCTTGGGGTCACTTATGGGTGCTAAAAATTTGGCTAAAAAGGGTTTTTTAAATATTTACTTTCGAGTATCCAATCCCAAATAAGAATCCAGCACCCGAGTTCAGATTTTACCATCTTATATTCGCTATAGCCTTTAGCAGAACATAATTATTTTCTAAACATGTTTTTAGAATTAATTTTTAAAATTCTGATCGTGTCAAAGGTGTGGACTCACCAACAGTTTGGGCAGGGCCTGAGGAAAGGGCACCCTGGAGATTAACAGCCAGGATCACCGCCAGCAGCGAGTTTCTCGTCAGAAGCGAATTCATCATGTGAGAGGTATTTTTTCCTTTCGCTACAATGGCACTCACGGCAGTTCTCCCAAACAGTCTGGTTTCCTTTCCTTAGTTTGTCTTCTTTCTGTAATTAATAAGAAGTTTATTTTACTAGGCAACAGCCTTAATCCAACCAAAGTAAATCCAGTTTAATCCAGGTCAACCAGGCGTAAATGTACATTGAACGCAGCTACGGTCTTGAGTCAATGTAAACTAAAAAAAGGCTGAGACCGTAAACTTTATTGGCACTAAGTGATAAGAAAAAAACGAAGCCAAAAAAATGTTAAAAAAATAAAAAAGGTTAGGTAAAAGGTTAAAATAAGAAGTATTACTTTTCAAGAGTATTTCTTAACACACCCTAGTGATTGTAATTTTGTTTTATTTTTTATTAATTTTACCATTTAGTTTGCCTTTTGTGTGTGGTTGAGGTATACGTGGGTCACTGTTTCTAAAACATCTCCAAGTGACCTAGTGTGTGTTTCCCATTTCTCCCCTTGTAACTTTTTTTATATATATTTTAATTTTTTAAACTTTTTCCCTTCATTTTTTTCTTTTTTCGTATCACTTAGTGCCAATCAAGTTTACGGTCTCGGCCTTTTTTTTAGTTCGCAAGATCAACCAGCTTCATTTCTCTACGCAAGTACGTGGTTACGAGTTGTGTACAAGTGTTTGGGATCTCAAGTTGAACCTCTCCTGATATCCTGATAATTTCACCATAACAATCATCTCTAAAAGACAATTTTTTCCTAACCATCATGTTTTTAGATAACCGATCTTTTAATGGCAGTTTTTCCATCATCTGTTCTTCAAAAAAGTATGTTCAACATGAGCTTTTATATTGGGCGACCACGTGGGAAATGCTATTTTGTTTTTCTTTGAAAAATTATTTAAAATTATGGTATACCCCAAAAAAAAAACAATGCTGAAGAGATTTTTGCGATATTTTCGATTTCATAACATAACATCAAGCGAAGAATAGCCCCAGCAAAGAAGGCGTTCATTGAGAAAAGGCAACTACTACGTTCAAAGAACATAAGAAACAAGGAACCAGTTCGTCAAAAACGTTTGTATGGAGCATGTCACTCTACGGATCAGAAACGTGTAACGTTGGAAATGCGGGGCAGTGAAGAATAGAAGAAGCCTCCGAAACATGGTGCTCAAAAGGAAAATGATGAAGACTAAATGGAAACACTAGATGAAGAAAGAGGAAGCACAGAGAAGAGCAGAAGATGAAAGGGCAATATGGAGAGATTTCTGCAACAAAGAAAAACTAAATGAGAACTAACTAATGCTTGTTGAGTAGATTGCTGGATGTTGAAGACTGTAATAGAGGGGAGAATGTTGGGCAAGCGAGGAAAGGGCAGGAACAGGATAGGGACGATGGACGGGATGAGGGGAGGAAGGAATTACACAGAGATGAAGAGGGACTTGTTGTAGAGTAGGTTGCTGGATTGGGTTTTCTTTGAAGTCGCAAAATATTTATTTGATAGTTGTGTCCATCCAAAAAACCTACCTTATCTGGTAGATTACCTAAAAATAATTTACATTGCTTGGTCTTAGCAACACAAGGAAAGAGGACGAAATAGTCAACATAAATTTCATTTTCCAAGTCTAGGTCCCTCATCTTTAGTGTACAAGAATCGCTGTTGTGCGCAGTCAAGTCAAGATATGCGGTATTTTGCTGATCACAGATGCCGCTGGAAGGTGAAAACTTACTAGTTGTGATTGCTCAAGAAGTTCGCGCGTAGAAAGACCGATTTTCAAGTATGAATACGAACACGAAATAAGAAATCTTAGAGGGATTCGGGTGACGCCAGTCATTTGAAAATTGAAATGAATATTCGACAAAAGTATTTTCCTAGTGGATATTTTAGTACCATATTTCTCCGTCCGAAAGACGCACCCTGATTTTTCAGGTAAGAATTTACGAAAAATACTTCTCAGGTAGAAAAGATCAAAATAATATTTTTTTCAAGTTTTAACACTTTTCTTATTAACTGACTTAAAACGGTGATATTATTGACATTTTGTAACAACGGCAACCATTTTCTATACCTGATGCGGGGAAAAACAGTAATTATTTTTCCAAACCATTATTCCGCACGCATTTCACGGTCGGCCATTTTGTTGTTTATCGCAATTTTCCAAATGTGTGTGCATATGCTTTCCCCGAAAAGAGCTGATCCGGATAAGGCGCCATCCGGGGTGGATTGAGCAAGGACTCGGGTCTTATCAGAGGGAAGGAGGTGTGGATCGGGAGGGCTATTATCTTCTTTCCTCTCCGAGCGTCTTCCCTCCCCTCTTCTATCCAACCGAGATCTTCCTTCCTCACGGTTACTGGTTTATTTTTTCGGAAAAGCGAACGCATATCTCATTCAAATAGAATTGTCGACGCTAACATTCACATTGAGATAAATTTACAGGTAAGGTATTCCTACATATGGAGCACAATTTGATCGTTTATTGTTTTGAGAAACTTAATGCGACGCAGTTGTCAAGGATACTATTTCGCATGTTTGGTAAAGGAGCGTCGCGGAGCGCAAATGAATTCAAAATCATATTTCATGTGGTTGA
Source organism: Hetaerina titia (assembly GCA_037158775.1). Lineage (NCBI taxonomy): Eukaryota > Metazoa > Arthropoda > Insecta > Odonata > Calopterygidae > Hetaerina > Hetaerina titia. Next base: position 26,478,337 of record CM073775.1, on the reverse strand, counting down.
AAGTGAGGTTAAAGATTTTAACTTTGCGTATGCATGCGTATTGACATTACAGTAATGGAGGGAGGAACATAGACTACAATCAAGATATATTTGTGCTTTTCGTAGATTTTCAATCCTTCCTTCTTTAATATTTTAAGTACTTTCTCTGCATAACGATGGTCTAATTACTTTTGTTTTTTATTACTTCATATTTATAATACAAATATTGTAACATACGGGAAAACATGCTGAGGAAGATGAAATCTTAAATAATTAATCGAATGGAATTTCACAGATTGGATTAGGAGACTAGAAAAGGCACACAGTGGGATATATGTATACATATATGTATTTATGTTTATAAAATATATGTATAAAAAATATATAGTGGGTCGCGGTAGTCCAGGAGGTAGAGCGTTGGCCTACTGACCGGAGAGTCCCGGGTTCGATTCCCGGGCAAGGCACCTGGAGCTCCACCCAAGCTAGTTGATTTTTCAGGTACCAGTTCTTCCTAGGAAACTAGGAAACCATAACCGGTACAGGGAAAGGAACTGGCCCCCATACCCTGATGTGTGAATTTCACACCCTGTATAGGGTTTAGTACATGGGTGTTTATGTATATATATGTTTATGTTATGTTATTTTTTTATGAAGTTAGCACTAGTGGACAGAGACAAAAACACTGACACAAAAAAAGGAAAGAAACTCACTAGGTTTAGAATTTTCGATTGTCCACGCCACCTTTCTCAAGGAAGAGAAGGACATAAGCTTGAGAAAGGTTGCGTGGACCACCGAAAATTCGAAACCTAGTGAGTTTATTTACTTCATATAAACATATATATTATTTCTATGTGAATGAATATTTGTTCGCCGTATGGCGGGATTTCGTGTTTGAATGAATATATATATATATATATATATATATATATATATATATATATATATATATATATATATATATATATATATATATGCATTTCCATTTAGAGCAATGTTTAGGTAAATATCAAAATAGGATTCCATACACTCGAGCAGGTGGACCAGTTTAACTATCTCAAAAGTATTCCGGAAAAAAATGCCACAAGTAGAGTTCCAATAAAAGAAGAACCTCCTATACTTCTATTGACATTCACTTCTCCCCAGTCCTCTTATTTCGTCCAACCACGAGCCTCCTCCCCATCTCCCCCTTCCCATCCCACCGACCCATTTATTCAAGCCTCCCTACTGGACGATTCATTCTACTCTGAAGAGGCCTGCTTAGCAGGTGAAATACCAAGTGTCAGGTTTTCTTTGGGCACTTCCCTACTTCCGCTACCAACTACCTTCCTTAGTATTTGTGCATTTATCTGTGTGATTGACGGGTCACCGGCATAGGAGAAATCCTTGTAAATCCTGAACGAAATATTAAGTCCGATTTACAAAGGCCAAACCTAGTATCCCCGTGAACAATCTTAGTGCAATTCGAGTTTAAGGTCTCGGCTATCTAGTTTTCTATTGCTTCACGAACGTAGGGACGTTCATTTTAAGTTTAAATAGTTATTGAATCAGAATCCTAGGATTGAATGTTTTTGAAATGTGTGGAGAAGGATGGAGAGGGTGAAGTGGACAGTGAGGAAAACAAACGAGGAAGTGCTAGGCATGGTGAAGGAGGAGAGGAGATTGCTGGGAGAAATCATACAGAGACAGGAAAGTAGACGAAAATGATGCTGATTGGCAATGGGGTGTTGAAGACTATAATAGGGGGGAGAATATTGGGAAAAAGAGGAAAGGACAGGATTAGGATAGGGATGTTGGACGGTATTTAGGGAGGAAGGAAGTGCACAGAAATGAAAAGGGGCTTTCTGTAGAAAAGGATGTCTGTTTGTGTTTTGTCAGGAGGGACAAAGGAATTGTTGCTGTACGTTTGGTAGATTGTATCTGTTCAAAACCTACTTTAACCGGTAGATGGCAATTCATTATAGTTATTAGTTCATCGAGACAAATATTGACTGCTATGGCAGAACAAACAAACTTAAAATGAACAAAGATGAAAATTTATATTAACAAATTGAAAATGGCGCATTGGAATTAAAAGTAGGGAGAGATGTAGCTTCTCGATACAATAAAGTTTCAATTTTTGGCAAAACACTACATTAGATCTGTTTTTATTCCTTAATTGTTTCCTTAATCTTATACTCTAATATTCTCTGGTCAGCTATTTTCATGAAAACAAAAGAATAGTCTTTCACAACAGGGGTATCGGAAAACAACAAAGGAAATTCCGAGACAATGTTTCCACTAAACTGAAACGCTTGTGGTCGGCCATTAAAAAAAAGATAACTATGTTTTCATCAGACGAAATTATTTTTGTCACATCTATTTTCATGTCGTTGCTTTATCATACATATATAGCCTTTTTGCGTTTAAGAATATCCCAAGGGCGTCGAAAAATGAACGTAAATCAGAGTGATTTGTGTCGATGGAGTGGATTTGTGGGATGGCTTTCCACCCATAGGGTCTGGGTTCGAATTCCGGAGGCGGCAGGATTTTTTTCAGGGGTTTCCTAATCCATAAGGTGCTACGTGTGGATAGGACGTCAAAGTTGGTTACAACGCCCGTCCAATGGGACGTTGAGTTGTGTGATCCCTTGCCAAATTTCTCGTACCAGAGTAGGTATATAGGTAGTTTAGTAATCCCTCGCGATCCCAGGCAGTACTCAGCGTGCTGAACGGACCCGAAGTCGTATTGAGCACGACAAATTAAAAGAATAACCTCAGTGTAAGTTGGCGGTAGTGTAGTTAAACAAAAGGCGTCCAGCGGAGGCCACGATTAGCTCATTCGTTTATCTTCCCGTTCCACTCTCCGACGTTCCGGAGGTGTTTTTTCCCTGGGTCCCTCAACTGATAACGTGAGTGGTCGGAGTCGGGGTGTAAGTGATTATGACATCGACAATCAAAGAGAAACGGACTTCGACTCCCAACTATATATCAGACAACGCACGAAATGGCGGCTCGAATTGTTTACATTCAGAAATGGCGACATTGATGTTTCATTGAAGCTAGCCCATCGGATAGGGTTGGTTCATGGGACTAAACGCTGCCCTATTAGGACTTAGGTATTACCTATCTTAGTATTAGCTCTACCATCACCTACCAAACCGACCTTTGGGTTGATTACTGTGTTTATGGTTTAATTGTTATATAAAGGAGGAAGGCAACGGGAAACTAGAGTATTCATCCCAAGAATATCATGATCAAAAATATAGAGAAAATGAGTCATGGCAATTAGGGGACTCGTTGGATATATATCCACGACTAGTTGGAAATAATCAAAGAAAAGTCAGGAAAACTCTTATTTGAACCAGAAAAGGCCCAAGAGAGGTGGAAGGAACTTATGGTAAAGAAACTGATAGATAGATAGATAGAAGAACCATATAATAAATTAATGAGACCAGAGGGATTGGACATGCAGAATATGACGCAGATAAAGATAGCTTTGGTCCAGGATTACTCCATAGAGAAATTGAAAGGCAGATTCTTGTCGTTGGCACCACATCTTGTCTTCATTGCTGCTCTTTTCAATTCCTGATATGCCGTAATACCAATTGTTATTTTACTGTCACCCTGGACCTATTTTCTCTCCCTTCTTCTTCCTATTTGGTCCGAGAATGTTTCCTTCCATAATGTTTTCCCGAGATTTTTTAAGCCTCAGAACATGCCCAATAGGCTAATTTTTTCCCTCCAACTCTTTCATCAAATCCATTTAACATCCCTTGGAACTTTTATCTACTGCTTCTATTATCCATCATGGTTGTCATTGTTATTCTTCTCCAAAAGCCATATTTCCACCCTGTCCGTTCGTTCACACGTCTCCAGTTGTCCAAGTTTCCATTCCACTTAACGTGCTCAAAATCAAGGTTTAAGCGAAGGTTTCTCTCACTCCAGAGGTGCTGTCTTATCCTTTTCTTAACTCCAGAGGTGCATGTATTGTCTGTTTTAATTACGCTTATCAGATGAAAGTATTCTTCTTACGCCTTAATTATCTTATCTGCCATTACATCAACCGTGGAGTCGTCCTTGCTTCCAGATGTTACATACAATGAATTTGATTTTCTTCATAATTATTTCCTGTTTACATTGCCGTCGACAAGATTCTGGACATAAGTCTATGCATGTTCTTAACGGAACGGTCAGGATGACAACTGCCCTTGGTATCATGGCTTTCCTTAGTATTTATCGGCATCTAGATACCGATATCCTGTATCTGTCCTCGCTGTGAGTAGCCAAACATCCCTGTAGGTTATGATCGTGAGTAAAGAGTACTGTCCACAGATATTGTAATACCCAAGGTGGCTAGAGTACAAGGCTGTAGGATGATTTTAACATCTTAAAGGAAGTACAATGCGTGTTGGTTAATGTGGTGTTCATTACCACTGGAATCACCAAGGAAGAATTCAAGGTTGATTTAATATCTCTTGGGGAGAGAGAGGGGAAGAGATAGGAGGGGGGGAGGGTTGTTAATCGGTAAGGTCGCGATATTGTAGTTCCTCGACAATACCGAGAGATTGTGTCGTAACATGCGTCGATAATTCCCCATTCTTGAACACGTTAGTCCCTGAGTCATGAAAATTTCGTCATTGTCGATCTTCGACAATACTTCCTGTATGGCTTCCATTGTTTTAATTTATTTGTCTTATTTATTTTTGTACCGTACAAGGGTTTGTGGCAGGGGGTGAATGCATACCAGACTAAATTTGATTTTAATTCTGATTGTCGAGGTGTCTCACGATCGAACTGGCAACTATATGTCCCACAACCTTGCACGAAATGGATGTGAGGGAATTAGGTCTCTAATTACTCGATTCCTCCTTGTATCCAATTGAAAATATTTGTGTGACGTTATGCGTTTTCCAATCTCTGGGAACATTGTGATCTAACAGCGACTTCTTAAATATTATTTCTAGATACGGCGCAATTTCCGAAGCTAGATCCTTAAACGTTCTATTATATTATAGGACTATTGATCAATTTTGAGCATCAGTTGACCGGCACCATTTGGTAAGCCATCGGAGGTATTCTGTGAGATATTAGTGAATACGCTTTGAAAGAAGGAATTTAATAAGTTAGCCTTTTCCAAAATTCTGGTCACTTTTTCGCTCTTATCATTTTTTGAGTGAATTAACGATGGACTTTTTTCCCTGAATTTATCAGAGGTATGTCCAAAATACTTTCGGATTCCCTTTCAAAATTTCCGCTAACCATCTCCTTTTGAATTCGCTTGACGCTTTCCGAAATTCATTCTTGGCATTCGCCCTAGATATCATGTAAGCATAAGTAATCTCATTATTTTTGTCGCCTGAGATATCATCCCTAAAGTTTTTCATCCTGGCGTGACATAGTCTTTGATGTCGCAATGTCTTTTCTCTATTGTACCATCTAGGTTCCGTGTTATCTTTCACAAATTTACTGGGAATCAACTTGTTGACTGCTGAGCGCGTGATCTCAAAAGAAGTGATTCCACGTATCCTCAGTATTTTTGTAATTACTATATTTCTTAAAACTTGCAGATTGATACTGTAAGCCTCCCCTCTAGGCCTGTAGGCCTCTAGACCATTCTAGTTCCCTTCTTAAAAACAAGTAAATTTTCCTTTTAGGCTTCTTATTTCGGACCCCATGCAGCGAAAACTTAGCATTTACTGCCCTGTTGTCACTAATTCCTTTTGGATTTTCTATATTTAATACTTTTTCGGGAATATTCGTTGCTATCAAATCAAGAATACTTATTATCGCCCCCAGTTGGTGAAGTGAAAAGTTGATGTAATGAGTTCAAGGTTAAAGAGTTCAATAGCGATTCGCAGATATATTTGTATTTACTTCCCCTTTTAAAACTATACAGGGTTAGTCTGGAAAATAAGTGTACTGAGCTCAGGAAAAAAAATTTATTACACTTTTACATATCTTAAGCTAATATTCCTCAAAATAGGACCCTTGTGAGTCGATACACTTGTTCCAGCGGCGTTCCCATTCCTGGAACGCTCCCGCGAAGGCATCATCGGGAACCTATCGAAGACACGTCGTCACGGCCCCTTTGACGGCGTCCAAAGTCCCGTATCGCGTTCCTTTCAAACTCCTCGTTATCTTCGGGAACAGAAAGAAGTCCGGTGGTGCCAAGTCCGGGCTGTAGGGCGGGTGCGGCAGCGTTGCCACGCCGTGCTTGGCCAAGAAGTCCGACACGACAAGCGCGGTGTGAGACGGCGCACTGTCGTGATTTTTTTCGCATCTGTAATTGGTCTCTAATAATCTCGTGCACTATTGTTTTTGGCACATTACACTGCTCTGCTATCATCCGAATACTAAGACGACGATCAGAGTTCAGTACATCGCGAACTTTTCGCACATTTTCGTCGGTGAGTGTCGTTGATGGGCGTCCAGGCCGTGGATCGTCGTCGACCTCTTCTCTGCCCTCCACGAACATCTTGTGCCACCGAAAGATCATGTTTCTGGACATGGCTGACTCCCCGTAAGCCTGGTTAATCATACCGACAGTTTCGGTAGACGATTTCCCAAGCTTTACCGCAAATTTGATGGAATAACGCTGCTCCAAAAACTTCGGCATCGCGTTCCGTGACGTGGGTCGAGCGTGGAGGTTAGCAGAGCGTTAACAGAGCTCCTCACTACACCACAGCTAAGAGCCGACTGCCTTTTTCAGCGTCGCTTGCCAACATACCCCCCTCCAATCGCAGCCCGTCAGAGCGGTGCTGGGCGCGCCTGGAGCGGCGGGAAAAAATCAGTACACTTATCTTCCGGACGAACCCTGTATGTGCTCCAGTCAATAGATGGGACATTTAAATCTCCACCGATTATAAAGTCTCGATCATTTGTGTTGGGAAACATTTGATTTGCTGATCTTATTCTATTATTGAATTGACTCTGTCGAATGGCGGTCTGTTAAATGCGCATACGTACATTCTTTTGGATTGAGGACTTTAAATTGAGCTCAACAAACGCTTTCCAAACCATTATACCCGGAATTACCTCAGACCTGCTGACGCAAGAACTTTTAACGGCAATGAAGACACCACCCCCGATTCTATTTTGTTCTGCCGTTTCTGTAAATGGAAAAGGACTCTGGGAAAATTTCAGCGTCGACAATATCAGTGGTTAACCAACTTTCTGTCCCAATAATTATATCTGCGCCTGTGCTTTGAATAAGGTGACGATATTCTGCGGCTCTAGTTTTTTTAAACTTCGGCAATGAACTACAATACAGATAATGTCTCCTTAACATTACGGTGTTTTTTCCAAATGTTTACCGAGGATTGCCTTCTTATTAATATTGAATCCCTTAAACAAATTTTCCATCCGATGCTATCTGATTCACGTTAAATGAACTAGCCCTGAACCTCACTTCATTTAAAGCTACATTCTCGTAATTTGGCAAAGAAGACTTCAGAGACTGACTATTCGACCCACGCGCTGACCTACACTCTAATCTAAAAAATGATCATCACCACGAATAGTTGCCCCAGGTTGAAACATCTTCCACCTACGACAGAAAGTTGATGACCTGCATCCGACTTCGAATACATCTTAGTTTGATCTACAATGACGCATTCCGCGGTCGCACGCACGCACACGGGCAAACAAATGAAAGCGAAAACAACACGAAGGCGACCGCTACATGAGGAAAACATTTTTTGTTTATTCTAAAGGAAAAAAAACACGCTCCAGGCGGAAAAGAATGGAGATTCAGGAAGGCCACGAGAGGTGAAGGGGGGGGGAAGGGGGGGGAAGGGGGGGGAAGGAGGGAGAAGGAGGAAGGAGTTTCTTACAGAGCGGTGCGAGGCTAAAGCGTCTTTTTGTTTCAATATATTTTTTTTTAAATCAGCGCAGCGCCACTCGGGTTTGACCACACATATGAGGCTACGGTGCGAAAACAAACGAGAGGCGTTAATTTATCTCTTTTTTTCAACTTTCTTCGATGGCCATTATCCGCAGATTTGCAATTGTATGATGTAATCATTTAGCACTACTTTATTCTGTCCCCCTATAATGAATGTGTGGGTGTATTAATTAATTTAGAGAGTACCCTACAAGCCACCTCTGGGGTGTGTGGCAGGGGTTGATTATACTCCGGAACACTTTTGACCCATTATATGTTTTCCCCTTAGACAACGTTATTTTGGTCCCATATCGTTCGTGGAATAAATGGCATCTTAAATATATCTGTTTCACACTTAATCTCTCTCATTTTATTGACATGATCTCTCCTACCGTAGTATACGATGGGGGTAATAATAATACATTTTACAACATCACTGCTAAAGAGACCTCCTTACAATTCATATGCAAGGGCTTCAGTCTGTAATTTAACCTTCGCTCCATTTGAGTGATTCCCAGACTAGCTACACTCTAATATTTTGGATACGCTACTAAGTTTATCATAGCAACGTTTTATAAATCTAGCCCCTATTTACGATGCACGCGATCCAATTCGGCAATTAATCCAACTTCGTGGGAATCCCATAATATACTTGCAGCATATTCTATAAATGAGGCCTAACCAGCGAAAGATAACATTTCCCTTTGACCTTTTCGTCACATTTACCTACTATTCTTCTAATATATCCTAGTTTTTTCTTAGCTTGTCCACATATTCCTTGTGTTTCAGCCAGGAGAGATCGTGAGTGAGAGTAACGCCTAGGTATTTAATTGAGTCTACACGTTCCTTTTCGGTATTCCCAGATACAGTAGGCGTTCGGGTGGTAATTGCTATTTTTCCCAAAATTTATGACTACGCACTTTTTTAAGTGTAATTCTAATTGCCAAGTGTCGCACCACCATTGTACAGGGTTCGTCCGGAAAATAAGTGTACTGAGCTCAGGAAAAAACATTTATTACACTTTTACATATCTTAAGCTAATATTCCTCAAAATATGACCCTTGTGAGTCGATACACTTGTTCCCGCGGCGTTCCCATTCCTGGAACGCTCCCGCGAAGGCATCATCGGGAACCTCTCGAAGACACGTGGTCACGGCCTCTTTGACGGCGTCCAAAGTCCCGTATCGCGTTCCTTTCAAACTTCTCGTTATCTTCGGGAACAGAAAGAAGTCCGGTGGTGCCAAGTCCGGGCTGTAGGGCGGGTGCGGCAGCGTTGCCACGCCGTGCTTGGCCAAGAAGTCCGACACGACAAGCGCGGTGTGAGACGGCGCATTGCCGTGATGCAGCCGCCAGATGTTTTTGATCGCTGGCCGGACGTGGGCGACTCGTTTTCGAAGCCTGTCGAGCACTTGGACGTAAAATTCAGCATTTACAGATTGTCGTTCAGGTACAAATTCGTAGTGGACGACTCCCCTTTTGTCCAAAAAGACAATGAGCTTATTACACTTATTTTCCGGACGAACCCTGTATACGACTGAGATCATCTTATAAAGCTGTTGTGTCCTCAGAATCACGGATATCACGATAAACCACTGCATTGTCGGTAAAAATAAATGAATCTTACCAGTGACTACTGTATGAATGTCGTTAACCTAAAGTAGGAATAAAAGAGGTCCAATAACACTTCCCTGGGGAACATCTGAAGCAACTTCTATTGTATTTGAGCTATCACCACTCTTTGAACCCGACCAATCAAAAAGTCTTTGATTCAACCCAGGATTATATCTATCTATGCCATATGCTTCTAGCTTTGCAAGTAGTTTACTATGAGGTACTTTGTCGAAGGCTTTCTTAAAATCTAGAAAACTCGCGTCCACTTGAACATTGCTCCATTCCTAAATAAGAATATCATGAGCAAAAAGCGTAAGTTGTGTCTCGCGGGATTTCGGAAAAGGAGTCTATGAGAAATTAGTTTTTTAGCATTATTTTAAAGTCACTGTTGTGCATTTTTTTGTATTGACAGCGTGGGATTTTTGAATTTGAATAAGTTAGCGAGGTCGACCTAACAAAGATTTTCAGCAACAAAGCCAATTTGGTTCAATTATTGAATTTTAGAATTCCATGGATTGAGACTCGAGAAAATTCGAGCCACACCCTAACTGAGCGACCTTTCGAGTTCCAGATTTTGCCGAGAAACCAAAAACCGTGAAAAATCAGCCATTTTAAGCGTTGGCTGGATTAGGGTTAGATGTTATAGAATGGGGGTGGCGAATCTATGGCACCCGTACTCATAGGGGCACGCAGAACTGGGAATTTGCGGCAAATTAGTAATTAGTCAGTCCTTTTGTATTTGAAAATATCATTACTCTACCAATGCTGCTTCAGTTTTTAGGACATCAACATTGTGGAGAGATTTCTTAGGGGAACACGTGTGACGCCTATAGTTTCAAATACTATCAAACCAACTTTTGATCGATTACTGGCTTTTTTTTAATGAAAAGAGGCAATTAACAAGTCGTGAGTAGGCTGCAGAAACTGTAGACATATCACTCGGCCATGATTGTCCCTGGTAGAAGGAATTCGGAGAGAATTGCTGGAAAAGGAATTGGCTGCCAGACCGAAACGGTCTTCTTGTACACGGGCGTGTTCAGTTCGAGAAACTGAGGGATTGCTTAAACTTAAGAAAACAAGAAAATCAACGTGCTGAAACTCACGTATTCACTGCCACAGACGACTGGAAATTAAAAGAATAACGAGAGCTTTCGAAAGTTAAGGAGAGGAAACTGACTGGCTAAATTCTTTCTTGAGGCGAATGCGAGTAGGGAGAAGGAAGCGATGAGTCGCTATCAATTCCCCTGCTCACATAAAGCGAAGGAAGACCTCTTTCACTTAAACCGCATTCTCACCGGAAAATTTACACATGAGTCCTCTCCCAGAGCAGGAAACGATATCGAAGAATCTCGACAAACAACCCATTGCTCTATCTCAACAAACTTGCTCTACCAAGTTCAGGCAAATCGTTTGGCACGATAAAAATTTCTCTTTCAGTATTTTGGGTAAATATTTGTCGTTTACTCGTTTCCTTTCGCGTATCATTTGTTGTTTACTTTCACGTCGTTTCTATGACGGTATTTGAGTAAATAATTATTGTTTACTCTAATTGTTTACGTTAGTATCTCAGTGTTTTACGGGGTATCCATTGCGTGTGGAGGGTTCGATTAAATCAATCGGAGAAATTCCAGATAAGCAACTCCCTCTTGAGTTCCTGAAGGGTGAAGCCATTCCACGCATTTCAAGACTTAGTGATCAAGGGCACGAAATGAGTTGAACTTCCAATGATAAGGAGGAGAAATGGCGATGTCGTACTTCCTACGTAAGTCTAAGAAAGAATACATTGTTGGATTTCGGGAAATTAATATGGAGGTGTGTATTTCTTGTACGGTTCGAATAGTTACGCACGAGTATGTTACATTCAAGTTCTATAACGAAGAGTTTGGAATGGGCATTGTATTGTATTGTATCTGACAAGCAAAAATTGGGAAGTTTCGGCAAATAACAAATGGCGTCCGCTTCCCGAACAAAACCCGAACGCCATGTTAAGTACCAGGTAGCCCAGGCTCGATTCCAAGTGATGCCTCTGAGCTAACTTTTAGCTTAATTCAAGGTTTGTGGTTTTGTTGTGCATAATAGAGTGTAATTTAATGAATTAATTCGAAAGCTGATGAACAAAAGTAGTTACTTGCAAAGTGACTCCGGTAATTATGTCGACTGTTCTTATTTCCTAATACATGCTATCGACCATATTGGCCAACAAGTGTTGTCATTTTCAATCAATCGCCGTGGAAAATGGGATATAAATTTTGGCTCACATTTCCCGCACCACACGATTGCAGTCACGGTTTTTTACGTTTCAAATAATTTCGTTTTTTATCACATAGTTCACTATCTGAAGTTGTTGTTGAACATTGTGTTCGCCGTGCTTTCGAAGAAATCAAATTGTTTCCCTTCTAATCAAATTGAGTGTTTCCCTTCTAATTAACAACCATGGCTTATAAACCCAGAATATAAACTTTTAAAAATATATTCTAATCTTTTTTTAAAATTTCCTTCCCTATCACTCCTTGGCGCACTCCTTACCTAGACTCTCCTCTAATCGACCGAAGGTGAAGTGACTGTCTAATCATATGTTAAACTAGTTTATTAAATTGAAGTTTTTTTCATTCGGTCAAATTTTCTCCTGTGGGATGGATGTACCATGTAAATTCACCTGAATTTTTGTAATACTGTATGCATACACAAAGCATTAAGATTAAATCATTAGTTTTTTATGCGAAAATAGTGACATTATACCGTAAAAAGCTAAACCTACTTAAAGCTTGACATCGGGATTGTAACACATGATTGCTGCGACTCATCAAAATTCTTCCATATATTTGCCTCTGTGCACTACTTTCAATAATAATGACGTGTCGTTGTATCTATGTACGTATCTAAGTAAACAACTCAACGTCCCGCACCTCTTTTATCGCTGCCGGCGGTACGTAAATAGTTTGAAAGCAATGCTTACCTCTGGATGATTAATTTACTGATTAATTTGAGGAAGTTGCCTTAATTTTTCATACATGCCTCCAGCGACTCCGGACATATTCGAAAAATGAGTTGACGTTTCATATTTAAATAGTGTTGGGTTGTTTACACGTTATGCCGACCAATTCTCAGAACAGGCCTGCCAACGTACAAGTTTATCCAATGCACTAAAGCCGTATGAAAACAACTGCACATAAAATGTGAATCATTATAAATCACACCTTTTCTGAAATTTACGCTCCAAATAGCCAAACGCTCCAATAAGTTCCAAATTTTAAAAAAAATTGGAACTTATTCATTTTCATCGAAAGATCTCTAGACGAACAGAACTAGATCTAGGACTTGTAGGTTGGCATAGAAAACTAGCTCAAGATCTAGCTGATGACATCTGGTACACAATCTGCTGCAGACGGGACAGGGAAAGGAACGGTCCTTGCTTAATTTAACGTGTGATTAAACCACACTAGTCCCACTGTAGATGAGTCAATTTCACATACCGTATTATGTTAATTGATGGGAAGAACTGGAGGTAGGAATGAAAGTCGGAGGGGAATTCGTAAAATCGGTTAGGTTTGCTGATGACCAAGCATTAGTTGCCCAGTCAACCAAGGGGTTGCAAGCATTTCTGAGTGAATTGGAGGGTCAGTGCGATAAATATGGGATGAGAATCAATATTAATAAAACAAAGGTTAAGCGATTTTTCAGAAAGAAAAAGGCTAAGCTAAATATTAAAATAGGCGGGGAAAAAATAGAGCAGGTAGAACAGTTTACATATCTCGGAAGTGTTTTGGACCAATACGGCCAAAGTGGTAGGGACGTAAGGAGAAGAATCGCGCTAGGAAAGGAGGCTTTCTCAAGGAGGAGGGAGTTGATGACGGGGACGTTGAGTAGGGATGTTAAGACAAGACTCGTAAAAACTCTGATATGGAGCGTAGCTATGTACGGCGCGGAAACGTGGTCACTGAAGCAGGAGGATAGACGTAGATTGGAGGCTTTTGAAATGTGGGTGTGGAGAAGAATGGAGAAGGTGAAATGGACCGAAAGGAAACAAATGAGGAAGTACTAGAAATGGTGGGGGAGGAGAGGGGTTTGTTGAGAGAAATCCTATGGAGGCAGGAAAAATGGATGAAAGGCGTATTGAGCGGGAGTGGAATGTTGAAGAGGGTAATAGAGGGGAGAATGTTGGGCAAGCGAGGTAAGAGCAGGAACAGGATAGGGATGTTGGATGGGATGAAGGGAGGAAGGAGGTACACAGAGAAGAAGAGGGACCTGATGTAGATTAGGTTGCTGGATTGGGTTTTGTTTGGAGTCACAAAATATTTATTTGATAGCTGAGTCCATCCAAAAACCTACCTTAACCGGTGGATTACCTAATAATAATTATGTTAATTATTATTTGGTAGTCTACTATTTAAGTTAGGTTTTACATGGACACAAACTGCTGACCCGTTTATTTCTTAGCTTCGTCTAACAAGGCAAAACCTGAAACCCCACCCTAAAATAAACCTTTCTTCAATTCTGGATACCTCATTCCTCCCTTCGTTCCATCCAAAATCACTATCCTTTTCCTCCCTGTACTTTGCTTGCCTAACATTCTCCCTTCTATCAGAACCTTCAACATCCTAATGTCAGTCAAAATAATAGGTCTGCACCCATATTTCCTGCTTAACTTTGGATTTCTCCCAAAAATATTCTCTCCTCCCCCACCATGCCGGGCACTTCCTCGTTTATCTTTATGTCAATTTATTCTTTTCATTTTTCTCCAAACTCTCATTACAAAAGCCTCCAATGTACTATGTCTGCCATCTTGCTTCAATGACCATGTTTTCGAGTCGCACAAAACTACGCACCAGAAGAAAATTTTTGACGAGCCTTCTCTTAAAATATTTAATCAAAGTCCCTGTCACCAATTCCCACCTTCCTATGTGAAAGTTACTTTCCCTTTATACATACACGGTGCCCTGCAAGTCACCTCTGGGGTGTGTGGCAGGGGGTATTACACACCAGACTACTTTTGACGCAAATTAATTTTCCCTCATAGCGCGTTATTCTGACCCCTTATCGTTCGTGGAAAAAATGACATCTTAAATCTATCGGTTCTAAACTGAATCTCTATAATTTTATTTACAATTAATGGTACCCTGCAAGCCACCGATAGGGTGCCTGGCGGGGGGTGAATACTTACTCCACCAGACGAATTTTGACCCAAATAAGACCTACCAAGGTCCTCCCATGGTCGAATAGCGTTATTCTAATCCCTTATCGTTCCTGGACAAAATAACATGTTTAAATCTCTCTATTCTACACTTAATCTTTCTAATTTATAATTTTATTTTACATGATCTCTCCTATGTTATTACCATGGAGGTAGTAATAGATTTCCAACATCATCGCCAAAAGAGACAACGGTTTATAAGGCTTTTTATTCAGGTTAACTCCTTCCTTATTTATCAGACCAACCTTCGTTTTGACGAATATTTCAGCTTCTTATCGTAATTTTAAGTCAAATGGAGGAAGTTCCGACATTTTGAGCTTGAGTTTACGTCAGCGGAAAAAAGTGGAAAAGATGAAACTGTTGGGGAATTTTTTTATTATTCATCGTTTTTTAAAAGTGTCGATGTGTGGTTCTGGAAGGATGGTGACTGAATAATGACGGCCTATGGTAGAAAACAGAGATAATTCTCAAACTGGAGGAAAAAATAACACGAATCCGCTGGAAGCGCAAGGAAGTGAGAACTTCTTAAAATTTGACCCTTACGTACAGTTTATCCTGTAACCACTAAGACGGTTCCGTGCTAAATAAGAAATATAAGATCTGAAAACTGTGTAACTTCTGTGGCTGAATAAGGCTAAGTAAAGGGCAATGATCCTTAAAGCCTTTAAATCCCTGCAGTATTCAATTTTATTCCCAGTAATGGTAGCCTATCATCATTTGGTTCAGCAAACCAAGAGGTACTGACAATCCGGTTACATTTGAACACCCCATTTTTCTTGTTTTTCGCAAATGGTACTTAGTATGTGGATAGTACATGATTTTCAAATATATTAGTAAGCACATAAGTGCAAAACGGCTAAACCGTTTGTCGTTCATGATTTTGGAAATTTTTTCGTAAAAAATTTAATGCCATCTTTTTACCATTTCATAATCCCAAATCGAGGAAGAAACGAATGCCGTTAAAAATAAAATATTGAAAATCTCAATTTGCACATTACAGAATTTCTAATTAATTTTTTCTTCAAGAACGCAGTCGACCTCCCATATTTCGAACGTCCATGAACATAACAGTCGTATTTCTGGCGATTAGTTCAGATTAATGACACCGAAAGAAAGATTATACTGGAATGAAAGTCCAATTTTAAGCACATTTCAAACGTTTTTTAATCTTTATTTTGTTATAAGATGAGGGAATTTGGTTGAAACTTACTTAAATGCCTAGATATCTCAGGAAAAGGTGAGGTTTGACGTGTGGGGAAAGGATTTTCTGGAAGTGTAAGGTTTACTATTTGACGTCGAAAAAATTTTTGGCGAGTTATGTTTTGCTATGTTGACCGAAAAAAGGAAGATAAAAAAATTCACTTTCCGGTCCGTCTTCGAGGGCTATCGTTAGTCATTTTAGGAAGAAAAGTTTGTACAAAATTATCTCCTGATGACTTAAGTAGTGAATGTACGTATGGTATCTTCCGTTCGTTTCTAGACCGAAATCTAATGGATGACTCTCGGTGCTTAGCGAATCTCCGAATACGGATTGCGTGGCAGGAAAATACTTTTTTATTCCAGTTAAGTAGATTAATGTATCGAAGATAACCGGAAATACGACGGTCATAAAAAAGTCCACAGCAGAAGTAGCGACGACTTTCGCCATTGAATTTTTAGTATCCTATTATCTTTTTTTCCGCTAAGTGATCGCTGATGACACCGAAGAGATAACGGAATTCCTTTCTCAGAAGATAATTTTTCAAATAAAGTGGGTTTTCGAATTTTCCCCGCCATTTTAATTCTCGCGAGAGGAATCGGCCGTAGTGCATCTTTTCTCCATTGCGTGTACACAGAAGTTTACCGTTCGGACAACGAATTGAAAAAGGCGTTCTTCGCAACGTAAGTCTTCTATGCGCCAACTTTCATCTTGCCCCTCTAAAACTTTACACGGCGGTTTAATCAACCAGCTTTTAATCAATAGTGCACCATCCCGTCTCCACGTAATTTTATCTAATCCTATCTCTTTTAATTTTATCCACGAATTTTATCGTTTCGGAATTCGATCGCTGCTTCGATCATGTTCGGGAAGATAACGACTATCCATGGTTACCTCATCATGCTCACGAAAATAAAACACTTCCTAGGAGAAGTCTTTTTTTAAGAAATATTGAGGGAAGTGCAATTTTATGTCCCCTGGACCGGTGATATTAGATCACCAGGACAACTAATCATGAAGCAATGAAAGATCAAAATCTGCAGTACACTGGTACAAACCTATTTAAAGTGAGCGAGAGGCAATTTACGGAGACCCGCCATTCTAATTCCTAGTGATTTATTCACGTTTTTTATTGGCAATAGGAAGTATATTTTTTCCGTTTTCAGCTATTTTACGTAGAAAGGTGGAATCAAGAGATTAAAGAAAGAATTGAACCATCATAAAGAGAATAACAGAACTAATTTTCCTCAGAAAGCTAAACCATGTATTTAGCCGAGAAAAAGACAAATGATTGGCGAAGGAAAAATTTGCGTAAAAGGATCGCTGATACGGATTCATATTCTTCATATGATGTGTCGAATCAAAATAATGAAGTTTAGATAGTTGACGACTTATTTATTGCATAGTAAAATTAAGTATTTGCTCGTCTTAAAGCGGAATATGGACTTCTCTGGACTAATGGATGCAAGGGAGAAAATACTGCGAATTTACGATTTTCGCAGCAATATTTGGAGCGATTCAAGAGGGAACCGATCGATTTTGTCTGGCCATTTGCCACCATGGATGTCGAATGGGTCCTCCAATACACGACAGAAACAAAATAGCAGTCGAAGCAGTGGATGGAAGCCGGCAGTTGAGCTCCAAAGAAAGCGAAGTCGATGGCATCAGTCGGAATGGTCATGGGCAGTGTATTTTGGGATGCGAAAGGGTTCCTGTTTATTGATTACCTTGAAAAAGGCAGAAAAATTACAGGCAAAATACGAAATACTATAATAATAAAAATAAAGTTGGACAATCTGACTCTCCAAGCTCGCGAAATGAAAAAAATTCCCGTTAATTGTTGAACACACCACGTACTACTCCAACCATCTTGACCAGTTGGATGCCAAAATTCGCAAGAAGAGGCCTGGCTTGAAAAAGAAAAAAATCTTCTTTCATCAGGACAACGCACCTCCTTATAAAAGTACGTTGGCGTGGGGAATGCAATGAGATTTGGGGTACGATTTGCTCGGCCACCCCCCCCCCCCCAATATTATCATAGATTTAGTAGCACCCTCAGACTTCCATCTGTTCCCAAACTTGAAGAAAGTTGTATCTGGGAGGTAATTCGCGTCTAATGAAGATGTTGAGAGGACCGCAGATAGATATTTTCACAACCTTCAAAGACTCTCACTTTCGCTAAGGAATACTGATGTTGAGGAAACGCTGGCCAAGTGTGTTGAAGTCGAAGGAGGTTATGTAGAAAAATCGAAATCATTTTGTAACTCAAAATCGCAGTATTTCATTGTCATTGCTTGCCACCTTACCCTCGTAGGGATATTACAAAGAT
Source organism: Hetaerina titia (assembly GCA_037158775.1). NCBI lineage: Eukaryota > Metazoa > Arthropoda > Insecta > Odonata > Calopterygidae > Hetaerina > Hetaerina titia. The sequence goes on along the minus strand of CM073775.1, from coordinate 26,460,169 downwards.
GTCTTCAGTGCGCACGTGAATTTCATGCCGCGAAAACACCCATTGCCACACGGTGGGTGGGGGGCAGGAAGTGGTTACCATTGTATGACGTAGGATGCTGTTTACGACTTTTCAGTAAACCTCGAGGCTGCAACCGGACTTGAGGAATTCGAAGCAAATTAGTCATTGACGATAATGAGATTTATGCCGTGTCCCATTCAAAAAAAGACAAACGACTCTAAAAATCTAAAGAAAATAACTATTTCGTAAACATTTTTTGCAATGGACGGTGATTGATGGACAGAATAAGACAAAAGAATATCATTCTTTCGCAAAATAGCCCAAGTCCTACGCTAATAACACGGAATTTTTAAATATATTTCTCGAGAAAAATAAAACTGTCCTCTGAGGAAATTCAGTTAAGTTATCGAAAGTGCTGAGTCTCAACAATGCCGTGTGGTGACGCCACTGAATCGAATATTCCCTAAATTCTTGAAAATGAAACTACGGAATTCATCGTAGCGATTGGCTCAAAATATGTCCTCACTTTCGCGGCAAGATCATTGAAATCCCCTAACTGAATAGCTTAGCGTTTTAAGATAAAACGATTCTCAGATCTCCCCCTCTTTTTGAATTGCTTAATAGATTGCGTTGGCGTCACCGCCACAACATTAGAAAAAAATGGCCGAAAGAGTCACTACGACCAGATTGGTAGATTTTGGCCAAAATCTAATCAGTTTATTTATTCTTAGCGAAAGGCTTTCACTTGAAAATTGCTGGCGATTGAAGAAATAGTTTTGGATCTATCGGTCTCATTAATGACGTATTAAATTCACGCAGACCAACGGGAACAGGCATAATTCGGAAAAGGATCGGAACGCGTTTAAGTGACCTTCGCTTTCTTATTTCCATTTAAATCCCTATTTCGCAATTTTCATATCAAATCAAAAGGTCACAGATCAAAATTAAAAATTAATAGTAAAAAATAAAATCCAAATAAAAAATCCGCACAAATTATGCCCGAATTGTTTTATCCGGCTCAATACGACAACGGTACTCAAAACTCGAGATTATCCGTGTTCGAATATCTTCTTGGAAATACTAGGTGACAAATTTGATCAACTTTTTGATCAATGAAAGTCGATAATTTTACTGTTTTCGTTAGTATTTAAAGGATGTAATCGTTTGAGTTATCGTCTTACATTGGACAGTTACCTAAGGCTAATAATACTGTTTATCATAGAACATGTTTTCATTCTTTTCCTATGAAAACCACTGAAATTGGTCCGCAATTGGTGTAAAATCTTAGTTCAGATTGTATATTTCGTGATAACACTCGATTGAAAGCATTTTTAACTTCGCAATGACAATAAAATTGCAGGATAATATGCCGGCCGCCATAGTAGAGATCTGTTTATTTTTGGAGGCGTCCTAGCAACGTAACGATTTGAAAAGAACTAAAGGGAACCGATATGCTTTTTCATGTTTTTACAGATTTTGACGAATTTCCAACAGTTGCGTATCGCTGTGCGTCTTATCTCGACGTGATTGGCGATTGGTTAAGTCCATTCAGAAGCATTATAAATCGAAGACATTTTCGAGCGGCGTCCTGAACGAAAACTTTGACGGAAAATCCAAAAGGTTCGTGTAAAACATGACCGCGGTCATGACGTCATGTCACGTTTCAAAGTTTCCTGTAAAAAGGGATTTCATGTTAAAACGAAACTTTTTTTTAATTCTTTTAAATCGTTTGACCACAGACGTGCTGACAATTTTCGTTTTCTTCAACAATGCAAACTATTCCCTTCCCATCATTCTTCTTTTCTCATTCCAACTAACCTAGTATGTTCTCATTATTTCATCTAACCTTTATCCTATTGCCCTTCTTGTTTCTTAAAGCTCCTCTCGTATGCGCGAAGAATTATAACTCACTTGGTAGCGTAGTTCATGTACCTGCGGTTATCTGCAGAAAATGACTTCATCCCCTTGGCGTGGTCAGATTCAGAGTTTGTCTTCTGTTTGATTAGTGTTTTTTTTAAATTACACAATTCCGTTTTCTGGTGTGTGCAGGGTTTGTTTATGTTTGCATTTGTTTGCGTCTCCAGTCATTGGGGTGAATGGGGTTAGCGTCAGCTATCATTTATATTCGACTTGTTAGTATAGTCACACATAATATTCCCTACCGCTGTGTCCAGAAACCGTTTAAGAAAGCAAGAAATCCGCACATGTGAAGATAAGAGTAAATGTTTATTGATCTTATCGATAGATATTTACTCTTATCTTCACGTTGTGGCTTCGCCTTCAAAAGTAACTCGTAACTAGAATCCAGAAGAGTCCTGTATAATCGAGCCATGGCATAAAAGAGGACATAGTTGCATTACTAAATTCTTAGTTACGTTTAAGTTTAAAGCAGTTAGACACGTATTCATACATACATATATATATATATATATATATATATATATATATATATATATATATATATTATTTTCGCACATAGTAATAGACATACTAGGAAAGGGGATGCTCAAAACCGCCTTCCCCGCCTTTCCTGTGTTGGTCTTTTATGTGTTTTCCTATCCCCTTTCCTAATATGTCTATTTCTATGTGCGAAAATAATATTTGTTCGCCGTATGGCGGGATTTTCAAGTTTGAATACGTATATATATATAATATATAAATATGTATATATTATTATTAGGTAATCTACCGGTCAAGGTAGGTTTTTGGATGGACACAACTATCAAATAAACATTTTGTGGCTCCTCACCTAGCAAACTAATCTATATCAGGTCCCTCTTCATCTCGGTGTACTTCTTTCCTCCCTTCATCCCGTCCAACATCCCTATCCTGTTCCTACCCTTACCACGCTTGCCCAACATTCTCCCCTCTATTACCCTCTTCAACATTCCACTACCGCTCAATACGCCTTTCATCCATTTTTCCTGCCTCCATAGGATTTCTCTCAACAAACCCCTCTCCTCCCCCACCATCTCCAGTACTTCCTCATTTGTTTTCCTTTCGGTCCCTTTCACCTTCTCCATTCTCCATTATAATATATATATATATACACACACACACACACATATATTCAAATATTACCCTCACTCACAATACTCCCCTCTTCTGGGTCAAACACATGCGGGGAATATGTGGACAAGCTAACAAAAAATTAAGATTTATTACAAGAGTTCTGTGTAAATGTTAAGAAAAGGTCAAAGAAGGTGTGTGTATAGAAAATGCCGTTTCTGAAACACACCATCTTGTTTATTTGGAATTCTATATTTGATGACCTTGTTACCATGGATATAGGATTTATTAGTAGAGTACCTGGTAAATGTGATGGAAAGGTCAAAGAGAAATGTTATCTTTCGCTGGTTAGGCCTCATTTGGAATAGGCTCCAAGTAAATGGATCCTCACGAAGTTGTATTAATTGCCGAATTGGATCGCGTGCAGCGTAGAGGAGCTAGATTTGTTAAGCGTTGTTATGGTAAACTTAGTAGCGTACTATAAAAATTACAAGAGCAGCTACGTTGGAAGTCACTCACTGAACGAAGGTTAAATTATGAATTAAATCTCTTCCATAAATTGGAAGGACGTTTCTTTAGCAGTGATGTTGAAAATGTATTATTACCTCCACCGTACTACGGTAGGAGAGATCATGTCAATGAAATTAGAGAGATAAAGCGTGGAACAGAAATATTTAAGATGTCATTTTTTCCATGAACAATAAGAGATCAGAATAACATTGTTCGACCGCGGTAGCGTCATGTATGGCTAAAAATTAGCCTGGTGTGTATTCAACCCCTGCCACACACCCTCGCGGTGGCTTGCACGGTGTTTGTATATATAAATATTTTTTCTATAAATTTATATATTTGAATAAAATAATAAAAAAGGTTGTTTAAAAAAAACGACAGAATTCGAAGGTGTGTAAATTATTTCAATATTCTATTTTTTATTAATGTTTTAATTTATTCATAAAAACGCGAATATTTAGCCTCATTTGTTCGACAAAAAAATACACAATGGTTCCTTGATAGAAAATAATCAACATATCCCTTCAACTTTGAAAATGCGTAAGTAATCAACAACTGACAAACGTTTTTGAGTGAAACTGCTATTTTCTCCTTCGTGACGAAAAACGCGAAAATATTGTAATTTTAGAAGTTACTACCACGCCAGATATTGTGGGAAGGCACATGCATACTTTCGCAAGAGGGAACAGGTTAGAATAATCTTTTAAACGTAAGTTTTTTAAATGAAAAATGTTCTTAAACCTCAATATATTAAATTCGGTGGTACCTCAAACACGCGAACGTAATCCGTTTTGTCCACAATTCCTATATAGATACTAAATTTTACTTTTCATGTCATGGGAGATCAATTCATCTGTCTCCAGATTTACACAATTTTCAAAAAAAAATTATCAATTAAAACGGTTCACCAATGTGGTCAATTAGCAAAGAAGAAATCCGAAAACAAAAAAATGTAACATGTCTCGAGTGACGTTTTTTAAAACAACAATTTGACTCGCAGGAAAAAAACACTTGGTTTTGGATTTTTTATGATTTTCCTAAAAACCAAAAGAAATCTTCAGAAGTGCATTGTTTCATATGCAAAATGTACAAAAGGAAAACAAAATCCACAGATGCGTCTTTTGTCCGTAGAATATTATGCGTATACATGCCTGTACAACGTAACTAAAGAAAGACTGACTTATACTGAAGAATGTTTGGCCTTTGACGTGCGTGTTCGCCACATTGCGTGAATTTGAGAGCGTCGCTTAAAAGTTTACAGAAATAAATGGATTTCCGCCAACGCCATCGTCGGAAGCGCGCGCAATTGAACACATTTTTCTTCATTGTTACCCACGTGGTCTTGCGATTCGCCGCATTCAAAAATCACTCAAAAGTTCGTTTATGTGGATATAAATCTCATCTCGAAGCCAAAATGAGATTAAAAAACAATTAATCCGTTGGGCGTTTCTTAAAGTTGACTTGTCGGTTAATATGTTTTCTTTTTACTAAACCTTTCTTTCACTCTCTCATACCGTCCCATTCAAGATGGCCGGATTTGACGCATATTTTTTAAGGAATTCAAGCTACGGGAAAAATGAAGATGATCAATACTTCCAAAATGAATAAAAACAGGACTCAGGTGAAGTGTCAACAGACTTTTCGACATGATGGTGGACCGAACGCATTAAAAGGGAAAGCTTTCAAACATACCTTTCGATGAATTGATATTTGGAGTGCAGGAACCTGGTTGAAGTGGGAATGATGATGGTACGCCGTCCACTGGCCGAGCGGTCAACTAGTTCCCCTCCTATCTTCTTCCTCTTCTTCTGAGCAAAGAACGCCTTAAACTCCCAAGGCGTCTGTGATAACAATGACAGGCGAGATATTGCAGCACCTCACTTTCCCACAACCCCACACCAACCACACCCCACCCCTTCCTTCCTTCCCAGAATCCCCCAATCACTTCCCTCCCTACTTCGTCAGCCTACAGTTCCCAGTACCCTCCTCCTTTCATCTTTCCCCTCCACCCACCTGCCTACCACCCCTCCCCCCATTTCTCGTTCCCCTCTCCTCCGCCATAAGCACACACAACCACGCTGTGTCCGCCAATCGGCTCATTAAAAAAATGTTTTTTTTCCAACTCTCGTGGCATATGGCTGTCCCTTTTATCTCTCTCTCTTTCACACACACAAACACGCACTCACACATACTAGCAAACGTTCCGGACGATCGTCCTTAGGCACCCATCGTGTCTTCTCTTTTTAACCTGAGTACTTCTTTCTCAATAAGAAGAATGGCAGGCGTGAATATTTTATCAGGGGAGCACACATTCTTTGGATATTCGAATACGGTCGCGAATTAATCGTAAGATTGAGATTTGTTCTCTTCGTCCAGAACATGGCGAATAATCGTCTCTCATCCTAAACTCAGTTCGTTCGAAAACCGCGATAGCGATGCGAATACTCTAGGCTATATCCGTTTGCTTGGAGGGTTGAAACGAGGCGAGCAGAGATTAATTAACGAGGTTGCGTCGAGGTTTCAGCTATGCCACAATAAAAATAATAGGAATTCTCTGGGAAAAATATATTTATTGATCGTACTTGTACAAATGCTTGAAGTTCTTCCAAATACTCTCCCCCCATGCATTGATACACTAGCGGAGACGTGTCTGCCACGCCAAAGAAGGCACCACCCTGAAACTCCTCTCTACGGGAATGTCTCTATCAGGAACGTTGAGTAATATACTTTTGAATGTTTTCCACGGTCTCCCAATGCTTTCCTTCCAGCTCTCTCTTCAGTCGGGGAAACGTAAAAAAAGTCGCACGTTCCAACAAACACTCTCCTAGAAGTAATTCTGCACTCTTTGCATTTTATTTTCATGATTTCTAACAACTTTACCTATTCTTCTTCTTACGCCCTTCGTAATCTCAATCTTCACTCTTTCTTCTTACTTCTTCTTCATGTATTACTGCTCTTATATCCATATTTTTTTTTGTTTTTCTTCGATATCAACACATTTCCATTGCTCCATCCGCAAAAATGATGAGTTACGGGGTAAGTATACCTGTGGATTACGTCCCTAAATGCCCATTGACCGCCCGAACTGGCAAGCGAAATCTCCCCTTAACCGGTCATTTGTACATATATGACATTAAAAAGAAATAAACATGGCTGAAGTGGAAGAGTTGGTTTGCGAGAAGGATAAACTTAAAACTAGGGATAAAATATGAAATCTTAACCTAACCCTTAACCAAACCCTAACCTTGGTCCATACCCTTCTCTACGCTTATAATTGCAAGATTTACAAGCAAATTAACAACACTTCTGACTGTGTTCACCTTCAACTTAACTTACATAAAATTTCCCTATACAGGCGACGCGGGCGACTCGTTTTCGAAGCCTGTCGAGCACTTGGACGTAAAATGCAGCATTTACAGTTTGTCGTTCAGGTACAAATTCGTAGTGGACGACTCCCCTTTTGTCAAAAAAGACAATGACCATCGCCTTGATCCGAGATTTGCTCATGCGAGCTTTCTTTTGACGGGGTGATGATGGGGTGTGCCACTCCGCACTTTGTCTCTTCGACTCCGGGTCGTACTCAAAGACCCACGTCTCGTCACCCGAAACAACGTTCTCTAAAAAATGTGGATAATTTTTGCAGTGATCCGCAAGTTGTGTCGCGATTTCCAAACGATTGAGTCGTTGATCATCACTGAGCACTTTCGGCACCAACTTTGCACAAATTTTTCGCATCAGTAATTGGTTCCTAAAAATCTCGTGCACTATTGTTTTTGGCACATTACACTGCTCTGCTATCATCCGAACACTAAGACGACGATCAGAGTTCAGTACATCGCGAACTTTTCGCACATTTTCGTCGGTGAGTGTCGTTGATGGGCGTCCAGGCCGTGGTTCGTCGTCGACCTCTTCTCTGCCCTCCACGAACAGCTTGTGCCACCGAAAGATCATGTTTCTGGACATGGCTGACTCCCCGCAAGCCTGGTTAATCATACCGACAGTTTCGGTAGACGATTTCCCAAGCTTTACCGCAAATTTGATGGAATAGTGCTGCTCCAAAAACTTCGGCATCGCGTTCCGTGACGTGGGTCGAGCGTGGAGGTTAGCAGAGCGTTAACAGAGCTCCTCACTACACCACAGCTAAGAGCCGACTGCCTATTTCAGCGTCGCTTGCCAACATACCCCCCTCCAATCGCAGCCCGTCAGAGCGGTGCTGGGCGCGCCTGGAGCGGCGGGAAAAAATCAGTACACTTATCTTCCGGACGAACCCTGTAGTTTGACACCTGGAGGCTTAAATTAAACCCTGGAAAATGCAACATCATTACTCTTGCTCTAAAGAAAAAAACCCCTGATGTTCAACTACTCAATTAACTCAACTCCCTTAAATAGAGTAACAACCATGAAAAGACCTTGGCGTTTTAACTGACCATAAACTAAATTACTCCGACCACATACAGACTGTAAAAAATAAAGCAATGTCCCTATTAGACCTTCTTCACAGCTTCACAGAAAGTAAAGATCCAATTACACTCCATTCGTACATCTCAACGATTGTCCTCCCCACAGTATCATATTGCTCCCCAACTTGGTCCACCTCATCCCCGACTAATCTTAAATCCCTATATTGTATCTCTCAATTCTTGGCCAAAATAGTCAAACACCGAGTTCCCCATTTCTGCAATATGTCCTCAAATGCTGTTCTGTCTTCCTTATCCATTTCTAGTCCCCAAAGCCGCATACTTAAAACTGATTTTAAACTCCTCCACAACACCCTAAACTCGACTATTGATTGCCCTCAACTGCTCTCTCTCTTCAACCTCAGGGTACCAACTCGACCCAACCGCACCCACTCCCTAACCCATCTCTTCCTATTCCTAGGATATCTCTCACCAAGCGCTCACCTATTATTTCGCCTCTCCTCCCTCCTAAATTAACTCCCTCACACTGTCGATCCTTTTAATTTATCATGCAACAATTCCATCAACCAAGCTACCATCCCACCTGTCAATAAATTAAATTTTTCCCAGGTCCATGCTAGGTTCTCGTTGTTATTGTTATGATTGTTATTGTTATTGTCTTTTTGTCCTATTTCATGTTTATTGTATTTTTCACTGTAAATTGGCACTACGGCTGACTATGAATAATGTTTTAAAATAAAAAAATAACAGGAAAGAAAAGTTGAGAGGGAATGGCTTTTAATATACAAGTACAATTAAGATTGTCATTATCAGTTCTAAGTAGGCACAGAATTAAATGAAGGATAGCTAAATTCGTCCCTCTTGCTGCCAGGAGCTTAAAATAGATTAACCTAGACTATAGCCAAGCAAGAGGTTGAGCAGGAAAGTTGGACAATTAAAAAAAAAAAACAATGAACAACTGCCCTCCAGCGCACTCTGAGCATAGAGCGATACAAAAAGAAAATGGAGGTAGGTCTTTTATGTTGGTATCCATGGTGAAAGAATAACAGAATCGGGACACATGACTGGTCCTAAGATACAGGTTGCGTTCCAAAACTAAAGCAATTAAATTTTCCGCGCCGCTTCTATTGGTCGGAGTGGGTTCAAACTACATTGGGTAAATGGAGGGGATGCTAACATTTGCCGCGAAACCGGTCTCAGTGCTCTCCAAGCTGTGGAAACGGCAGGACGTCAGCTTTGGAAACCTCTGCGCGCCGACCGTGTCACGAAAGACCAACCGAGCGAAAATTCCAAGTGAACTTTTACAACTTATTGCAAATGAACCTGATTATTTGAACAAGGTCATCACTAGTGGTGAAACCTGGGTTTTTTCCAATACAACTCAGACACAGAACGCCAAAGCTCTGAGGGGCACACCGACTAGTCTCCCAAGCTCACAAACGCAAGAAAGAGCAAATCAAAAGTGAAAACAATGCTCATTGTCTTTTATGACAGAAAAGGAGTGGTCCATAAAGAGTTTCTCCTTCAAGGACAGACAGTTAACGCTGCACACGACGTGGATGTCCTGGAAATACTCCGAAAAAAAGGTCATCAGGACGAGAATAGACATCTTCGCTACCTGGCAACTCCATCACGACAACGTGCTACGTGTCCGCGAGTTTCTGGCCAAACACCAGGTGCCAACTTTCCCCATCTCCCCTATAGTCCTGAAGTCGCCCCAGCAGACTTCATTTTGTTCACTTGGGTTAAGGCAGCTCTGAAAGGAACCCGTTTTCCGTCCATAGAAGAGATCTAATCAGTCATGACGAAGACCTTGCGAGAGGTCCCCGAAGACGCCTTCCAGGGCGCGTACCGGTCATGGCAGAGTCGCTGGAAAAATGTGTAAAAGGCCCAAGGACAGTACTTTGAAGAATTTTAAGTGTTTGCGCAAATCTGTTCAAAATATTACTTTAAAGGGATAACTGTATTACTTTTGGAACACACCCTGTATGTTGGGAGAAGGGGGTGGTAGAGAGATAGGAGTTTTCTCTCAACCAGTCCAGGTAAAGTAAATAACAGGTCCAAACTTAAACCCAAAATGAACACATCAGGATAGATTCTGGAAAACAAGGTTGGGCCATATTGTGACTCTAAAAAGAGTGTGGGATCCTGGAGAAAACTTGTACGTGTGCGGGAGGAAATAAAACGAGAGGTTCAAAGGTGAAAGTTCTGGAGTGATTACAGTACAGTTTCGGAAAGAGGATTCGACAGGAGGAAGGAGACTGAATTGAGTCCTTCAGGATAGACGGTGCAGTCACTACCAGTAAATGGCCTAAAAAAAAACTACAATTAAAGACGCAGGTCTGACTGGAAAATGTCTAGGGATTCAGAGATATTTGAGTTGGATTACGTTATGTTTATTTGGGACACCGTCATCAATTCAATCTCGCAGCTTCCCGGAAGCGGATGCGGATTCAGGAAATCCATTCCCGGTAGTGACATTAACGTCGTATTCATCCCTTTGATAAAGTCTGGAAGACGGGTAAGGAAATGGAATGTAGAAGCTTTACTCGGGACGAAAAGGAAGGAATTAAGTGAGCAGAGGTAAAATTTCTGAGCGAAGAAAAGAAGACGGGTACACGTTTGAAGAAGGAAGGAAACATCGCAGAAAAGGAATACCGAAATCCTCAAACGAAACATCAAAGAAGAGTGAATAGGAAAATGTTGAGGAATCCACGGATTAAAAACAAGGTTATGAGGAAGATTGAAGAGAGGAAGAAATGGAAGATTGTAAATAATAACGTCAAGAAGAAGGACGTACAGGGAAATAATAAACTAAGGCAGGGAACTAATGAGGTGGAAGACGTAAGGAGAGGATATGGGAAGTTTAAAGAGGAAAGTTTAAATCCGTGCGCTTATACAGGAAAGTTAAAACTCTATCGGGAAGTAAAAAGGAAAAATCTTAGTTAACAGGCAGAGATAAGTTGGGAAAGAACACAAGTTTAACCCAAAAAGATCCTAGAGAGATGGAAGGAATATATAGAACTGTGAAGCTAAGAAATTAGACCGGAGATATTAGACGTGGAGTTACGCAGAGTTAGGCAGAAGGAAGTACAGAGAGTTAAATAATAAATTGAGACCGGTAGCAAATAGAGCAAAAGAGGCATTGTGGAAGACGCGGTGCGAGGATATGGAGAGTTTACAGCGGAAGGGTGAAATTAGTGTGCTATACAGCAAGGTTGACTCACTATTGGGAAGTAAGAAGGGAAGATCTGTGCTAACAGTCGGGTAAGATAATAGTTTACACAGGAAAGAGAGATGGAAGGAATATATAGAAGCACTGAATGGTAGAGAACTTAGGCCAGTAAGGTTAGACATAGAAAAGGAACATGACGTAGAGTAACATAGCTTAGGTCCAGGCATACTCGACGACGAAATAGAAAAGGCATTAAGGGAGATGAAACCAAATAAGGCCGTAGGGGTAGACAACATTCCTATGGGACTACTTAATGGTTTAGGAAATTGCGGGCGGAAGAGTTTTTATGGACTAATTGCTAGCATTTACGAGGAAGGAATTTGGCCGGAGGGCTTCGTCATATCAGTGTCAGTTCCTATGTGAAGACTATGCAGGAAAGGGCATATCGGGAAAGCGAGGAGGAAAAATCCATGCACACTATCAAAGATACAAGAGAACAACTATTAATTGAACCAGGAAAGATTCAAGAGAATTGGAAAAAATATATTGGAGACCCTTATGGTGAAGACATAAGGCCAGCAGCTTAGGCATTGAAGGAGAATATGACACTATTGGGAATAGCTTAGGTCCAGGTATACTTTATGGCGAGATAGGAAAGCCATTGAGGAAATTGAAATCAAACAAGTACGTAGTGAAGTAGGGAGGAAGTAGATGAAGGCACTAGATATGTATTAAATTTAATGAACACTTTGTTACACAGCAAATCATAACTTCTATGCCTTTGAGAGTGAATGTGGTCATCCAGTGGTTTGAGATCTGGGCTACTGACCAGAGGACCCAGGTTTGTTTCCAGTTGATGCTTCTGGGTACCCTATGCTTTACCCAAGCTGTATGGTTTTTCAGGTTTATCAAATCTCCCACAGGCGACACAGGGCAAAGAACTGGCCTCTCTTATAAATACCCTGCTTTTTAATACATTACAATCACAATTGGGCTTAGTATTGAGTGAGCTCTGCCCTCACCTTTCAAACAAACCTTCATGTCGATAGAAACGGTTGGTGGTTTATGTTTTGGAGAGTCACAGGGTATTCACGAGGATGACGTTTAAAGTTAATTTATGCTGGAAGGAGGAGCTGTAAAGTGGATGATGTGAGATGAATAGTAAGAGGAGGGTTAGTGTAGTATTTAGACTTTTAGTCTGACTAAAAATTTCATTGTGACTCTTTCTGATTCCTTAGTTGTCTCACTTAAATCTCTCATTCTCTGGCAAAAAAACAGAGATGCTGCAGAGATAGTTCAGCCATCCTTGATATGCGTCCTGGACCAAGGCATCTAATCAACTCTCCCCTCACCCTGAGTGAGATTAATGTTGAGAGTCGGAGGTTCTTGGCGATATACATAGGATTGGTATTTTTGAGGTTAAGGACGTCAACCATCATAAGTGCCTGATGTGTCTTAATTTATTTCCCTTTCCATCCATTTTAATTTCTCCATTTTCCCGTTAGAAATTATTGTTGTCATTTCAATGCTTCATTGAATGTCATTGTAAGTTTTCATTGAATAATATTGAATAATATATGATATCCTTAAGGAATAGTGTATTTGATAACTAACATTCCAGCATAAAAACATATGAAATTAGCTTTTTAAGGTTTTTGATACTATATTAAGAAAATACAGGATATCGTCAATCACTCTCTGGAACATTTGAATTAAAAAGATTTTCTTTTTGGCTTTGTCATACTGAGAGAAGTGCCAAAATCATAATAATGGTTCACCAAGCTTTAAAACATGTAAAACTCACTCATTTTTTATAAATGGCCTGGTTTTCTGTCTGACATTATTTCCACCAAGATGTAAAAGTGTAAAAATCATTTGCCTTGATTGGGATTTGGAGAAATATCACTGGAGTTGGGATTTCAGTGTGTAAGAGGATGCCTTGGTGGCTTAACTGGCTAAAGAAATTGGCCAGACGTCAAGGGTTCCAGGTTCAAATCCTGGTCACGACAAATAATTTTTATATTTTGAAACTGTTGTATTGTGATGATCATACATTATTTGGTGAAGTTTAGGGGGTGTCTGGAGACAAACCCAGGATTGTGAAACCATGAACCTGAAAGTTATCGATTGGTATATCATGCCAACTCTTGAAAGGAAAAGCTTAAGTAATTTCTGCATTTATCCACTCCCACAAATTTTGTTGATAAGAGACCAAATACCATGATATCAATAGATCCAAATCAAATAGTAATTCTTCAAAAGCAGTACTAGATAATTGAGCATTTTGTTTGGAGAGAATTGTGCATTTTCTAAAAGAAGCTTAGGTGTTTTATTTTAAACAAAGTTCCCACTTTTTCTTACATGCAAAAGCATTATTGGAAGCTAAGTAAAATGTATGTCCTGCTTGGTTCTGCAGGTATTTGGGGATAGTTCATAAAAATCCTCCTGTCGAGATGTGATCTTTTATTTTCAGCTTCACACATTTGTTTTTTATTCTCCCCTAACTGATGCATGAACTTAGACCTTACACAAAATATCTCAGGGATACATAGAAATAAGAAGCCAAAAAGTGGGAAATTGTCTTTGGGATTTTTCAAATCCTTATGCATTGCATTGGTATTTTTGGAATTTCCACATGAAGAAACAGAGAAGGATTTTTCTCCCCTCATATCTGAATCATAAGTTTTGGTTCAGGATCCAAATTCAACATTTAACGGAACAAGTAGTGGATATTTTCAGATGAAAGTATATCAGATGGATTTCATTATAGTGAGGTGATATTGTCAGTTACCATAGTTATCTCATCTTTACATGCACGGAGAATATTCAAAAAGTTAGGGCTGTTTTCGTCCTTTTAAATAGTGGTGGGTCAAAACAAAATCGTATGTGCGCGGTTCCTTATATTGATTTTTTCCGAAAGGCACTGAAAAAGTTGCTGTGATTCAGTAGCCCGTCTGTGAATGCAGATAACAAGGTCTGGGAGAATCATTACTCCAGCCAGTCACAAAGTATATGCTGTAATTTGATTTTTCTGTGACTAAAGGATCATCAGCTGTCCAAAAATTCATTGGGAGGTGTGCCTAATTTGTGAATGTACAGTAATGAGTGAAGAAAAGGTTAGAGAGTCGTGTCGAGACTTCAAAAATGGCTACAAAAGTGCCTGATAAAGAGTTGAGTGGCAGGCTCAGTGCCCAGAATATGATGAAATCATTTAGCAAGTGGGCCAAGAAATGCAATCTGATAGACTCTATCTATCGATCTCTAAACTATAAAAATCTTTTTTTTTATGACTATATCTATCTGATAGATCTTTGACTCATAAATTTCCTCTTGTTGGATGCACCAGTCATTTGCACGATTATTACGGAAAAGCTCAGTGATTGCAAATTGTGCGAAGGTGGTTACCGAAAATTCCTACTCACCAATACAAAGAGTGAAGAGTTTTGTGTGGATGAGCATTTTTGGACCGCTATCGACAAGATCTGACCTCACACTGAGTAACTACTTCCTCTTCTTGAGCTTGAAATATTTGAAGAAAAGAAAGAAATCAAGCAACATTGCCAACTGACTCAATTCCCAGGCAGCAAACTTCTATGCTGAGGGATTAAAGAAACTGGTGCAGGGTGTGGAAAAGTGCTTAGAAATGAATATTGATTATGTAGAAAAGTGAAGCAGGTTTGTAGGAAACTAAAATAATTCATTAAATGTTAAAGTTAATTAAAATAGTTCATTAAATGGGAGAGAGTTAAAGAGCGGGTGGGTAGGGATGGGATTCTGGTTGGGAAAATAGGACATGTTTTGCATTTAACCTAATCCTAACCAGAATCCCATCCCTCTCCCACCCGCTCTTTAACTCTCTCCCACCAATTCCCTACTCCTCGTGTACCTCCAGCAATGTTGTCTACCTACTCAAGTGCCAACTTTGCCCTGCCTTTTACATTGGACAGTGTACCACAGCCCTCAATATTAGAATCAATAATCATAGAGCCTCATGCAACAATTCCTCCCTTATTGGTATGCTCCCAATCCCCAAACATGCCTCCGAACACAACACTGCCTTTGACCAATGTTTTAAAGTATCCGTCTTAGCATCCCTCCCACACTCAGACCCTCCACTGAAACTCAAAACATTAGAGCTAGCTTTCATCTGGCTCTTGGATTCCTGGAATCGCCCAGGTATTAATATTAGACATTAATTGCCCCCTTTATGCATATAATTTCATCCCCCTCCGCCCCCAACAACTTCCATATCATCCCCACCTTTTTTAAAATTCCCGCGCCACACACTACCCCTCCAAACTCCTCACCTCGAATGCCTTCCCCCCTTTTTTCCCCCCTTTTCCTTTCTTTTCCCCTCTTTTCCCCTCTTTTTCCCCATTTCCCCTTCTCCTTCCTACCACTGCTTTCGGGCCCTCCTCTGCCTCAGTTCTGTTCCTAATTCCTCTTGAGAAAGGTGGTTGGACCACCGAAAATTCGAGAACCAGTGAGTTTTCCCTCTTTTGTGTGTTTTGGTTTCTGTGTTTGTTATGACTATCAGTGAATTTATATATATATATATATATATATATATATATATATATATATATATATATATATATATATATATATATATATATATATATATATATATATATAAGGGGTTTGTTGAGAGAAATTCTATGGAGGCAGGCAGGAAAAATGGATGAATGGCATATTGAGCAGTAGTGGAATGTTAAAGAAGGTAATAGAGGGGAGGATGTTGGGCAAACGGGGAAGGGGCAGGAACAGGATAGGGATGTTGAACAGGATGAAGGGAGGAAGGAAGTATGCAGAGATGAAGAGGGGCCTGATGTAGATTTGGTTTTGTTTGCAGTCACAAAATATTTATTTGATAGTTGCGTCCATCCGAAAACCTACCTTAACTGGTAGATTACCTAATAATAATAATATTACTTCACACATAGAAATAGATATAAGGTTAGGGGATAGGAAAACACATAAAAGACAAACACAGGAAAGGTGGGGAAGGCGAATTTGAGCTGATCACAAATGTAAAAATATTTCCTGGATAAGGAAATATCCCGGATAAGGTGATCTGCTGAAATTCGCCTTCCCCACCTTTCCTGTGTTTGTCTTTTATGTGTTTTCCTATCCCTTTACCTTATATCTATTTCTATGTGTGAAGTAATATTTGTTCGCCGTATGGCGGGTTTTCGTGTTTGTAGAAGTCTCGCGGACATGAATAATAATGTAAGTGGAATTAGCACTAGTAGAGAGAGACAAAAACACAGAAGTAAATAAAAAAAGAGAAACTCACTGGGTATCAAATTTTTGGTGGTCTAACCACCTTTCTCAAAAGAAGAACGAACGGAACTGTCAGTTCCATCTGTCCGGTATACATATGTATATATCGTTTGAAAAGCAGGTGGGTCTAAACGGCAATCGATTGATTGCACTTTGGAATACTCATTCATTCGCTTATTCATTCTATCAAATTGGTTGTAGGGATGAAGTGGATTTAGGAAAATGAAAAAAACACCCTGTACTTCAGTTTTTATTAAAAATAACATGGCAATGATAAATAAGTCAAGGGCTCAATAAGAATCCATAACTGAGTGTCAACCACTCGGTTGACTAGCACAACACTTAGTGAAATACATACAGATAACTCTACATGTATATCTGCTATTCTAAGAGGTTTTTGGCATTTGTTGTACAGTTATGAAATCATCTAGGACATCCTGAATGACTCATGTTTCTTCAATTTCTGAATCATTCATCGTGCTTATACAAATAACAACATTTCAAATAAAATAATAATTCCAGCTTTGGAATTACCTCGGGTATTCAACTGCCCAGTATCATTTGCTGTGACCTTTCACTTCCCTCCTCAGTTCATTGCTCTAATTGCTTGCAGGAGCCTTCCTGCCTAAAATTACACACAGTGCCAGGTCAATGTAACATCCTCAATGGAAGGAACCAAGGAAACTGCACATGTACTCCTTAATTTCATTTCACAAGACCTTCTAAGAACACGTGAAAAATATTTGTCTATATTTCATTTCATAATAACAATTCTAAAATATATATACATATATATATGCATATATATATATATATATATATATATATATATATATATATATATATATATATATATATATATATATATATATATATATATATACATACATGTATATAGTTTTTGTTGTAATTAACTGCACACAACTGTCACGTTAAAAACTAAGGCTTTACTGAAAGCAACACCAAACTAATATTCTCTTCTCAACAACACTGAGTTAGCTCTATTTGCGATGGACATACTAACTCTGTTTTTTTTTTACAGGCACTGAAAAATTCAATAGTCAACGCATTCCATAATCACAGCAGTCCTACACAGAAACAGATTGCTTGCATTTAAATATATCACACTTTCCTTACCCTTGTTTGATTCATTCATTTCCTGTGACTCACGTTGAGAGCACTCTTTGTTTAAAAACATCGAACTTATAAAAAATGCCCCTCATTAATCCTACAAGTCATCCAAATTTGATTACCACACCGATCATCAAGCATAAGAAGCAAATTATTGCACACATAAATAATTCACTTCATCACATTCAAATATTACTAATCAAATAATTATTTGCCATACCCTTACAATATTTCTTTTGAGCTTTTTTATAGATACACTTACAACTAAACAATCATAAAAAACACATGGTTAACAAATCAATTGCTGATGAATTACACTTCCATCACATTAAAACTACATTAATGTCTTTCATGACAAGATCATTATAATTTATTGTACTTCAATGAAAATAATAATAATGATAATAATATCTATAGGGGCATGATTTCTGGCTTCCTCCTTTCATTGTAATGTTATTTTTTAGTAGTTAAATAATAATATTTATCACACATTTACTATCATTGTAATTTTTGAGTCCGGCTTTACATGGAGGTGGCATGCAGAAGAACTACATTTACATATTTTTTTTAGGACAAGAGGACATTCAGCAAAAAGGTTAGGGGAGATTATTCATCATATCGTGAGGATATCGGAAAAAAATATATGATCTGGGTTAATTGTCAACATCGAAAACATTAGGAACATCTATAGCATATAATCTCAGAATTAACTGCATTTTGTGATCCCTTCTAAGCTAATTGAGAACACTTTGAGAAAATCAAAACTTCAAATCCATGCGAAATGAGTTTTAAGTTTCTATCAACACTTTCAATTATGTCAGTCTAAAAAAAAGAGGAAATAATTATTTTGTTAAAAAATATCTTAATATTAATTGACTATGAAGATTTTGCAGCATGTAATTTTGCACTACTATTTTAAACATAGATTTTTTGCACATAATTAGGTTTTGTTATGTGATTTATTCCTGGTTTACAAAACTCATCATTGGCAGAACATATGAAAGAGAAAATTTTGTCTAGTCTCTTACCTAGTAAGTTTTTTACTATCATTATTTACATGTTAACTTTCTATTGGGTAAACTAACCTCTGCATTTCTCATTCCAAATTATTGTTAATTTTTTTCTTTTGGTAACATGTTGGTAGCTTGTAGCAAGTTCCATAAACCTCAATAATCAACTCTCAATGCATCCAACTCCTCTTGACAAATATGACAGCAAACTTTTGAATTCCCGAAAATTCTCCTAAATCCCAAAATCAAGTTACACACATCGCCATGCCAACTAGAGCTGCAAATACTCAAAGGGCAGCAGCTTATAATCTAAGGGGGATGGACTCGATAACATCTTCTGCTAACGTATCCCTATGCCTTGAAATAAAATCACAAATGACCTGAAACAAATGGAGTTTTGGGATTTGACTCTTGGGAAAGAATGAATAGATGGAAGTGTACTGACTGGGTAGGAAAGGAAAAGATATTCAGAATGATAAATAAAATTCTGCACCAGATCGGGGGGATATAACCAAACATGGCATGTACTAAAGTGTAACCTACAAATTACAGATCAATATCATCAACAATCAGTAAAATGCGAGAACTCCGAGTGCTTAAAATGGCTATTTTGTATAAGATTCTTGTTAAGTTATGTATTTTTGTGAACATGTGTATGAAGACAAGTCTTTTATACCGGATCACAAAAATAATACATAGGTACTTGCCTACCAAATAATGAGAATTAATAATTGAGCAAATATGAGCAGAGTACAAAAATGTTCCATTTCTAGGAATAGGGTGTACACAAATAGCTAATATTCCAAGCATAAAAAGTATGATTAGATAAATCATTAAAAAAGAAGTTGAATTTGGAAAATCATTGAGTTCAGCATTTAAAAACAAGCGTAGGATATTCATTTCTACAGTTCTAGAAATAAATACACAAGCAATGAGTCTACTTATACCAGGAACCATGGTTTCTTAAATGAGCAAAGGAAAATGGAAAAGTAGAAAGAGTTGGCTAAAAACGTAAACAATAGGTAACTATGTTATGTGATTTAATGGTTAAATACATTAGTCATAAGACATATTATAAGCCTTGTTTTCCAGTAAAAAAATATAATTTTGTCTATCATGAAAAACTAGAGATAAACTAGCTGTATGTATGTGTCTTTGAGTTAAAAATATTTCACAAAGAAAGTAATGAGCCTTGAAACACACATATCTTTGGATAAAAAAATTTTTGTGCACAAAATTACCCATAAAAATAGATTAATGATGCAGCATAATAGCTGACTCAGATGATCCATTTTCTACTAAGAGAAGAATATTCATTTATTTCATATAAGAATGTAAATTTCTCATTACAAGATTTATGACAATATGTACTCAAGTGTCTTTGTAGAGTGAAGCTGGTGGTTGACTTTCTCTTTTGCTTGCTGGTTTTGATGCCATTGAATCATTAATGTGAGCTGATATTTTTTCATAACCTGACTGATAGATGGTTAGATACTTGTATTCATTTCCTAGCTATAAATTTTTGTGAGGTCATACACACTTATGTATATTATATATATATATATATATATACATACATACATACATATATATATATATATATATATATATATATATATATATATATATATATATATATATATATATATATATATATATATATATATATATAGACCATTTTCCTGAAAAACTACTGCCTTTCTCAATGTCTCAACACCAGAGAACTGAATTGGTAGGTGTTATTAACCTTTGCAAACCATTCCATTTTCTCTCTGGAAAATAAAACCCCATAGCAATGAAGAGTTTAAAGGGTTAACCTGTTAATGAAATCATTAGTATGATCTCCAGGGTCAGTATTAATGTTGAAAACATTTAATAAATATTACATTTGCTAGTACTCAGTCATCTTCATAATCTACATTTTGCATAAAATAGAGAATATACTTTTATTTATGAAGGAAGCCTGAAAAGATTAAAAAATCTCTCATATATTTCTAATGGGGGATGGATCATAAATTACTATTACTTTTCTGATTGATGAGCTAAGTAAAAACTTTGGGAGAAATGAAGATGGTGATGCAGTTGGTGCTGGAGGATAAATGTTAGTTTCAGGGTTATTAACTGTGACAGTGGGGAGAATTTTCCATGCATTTTGGCTCTTATGAAGCCAAAGAAATGCTCTAAATATGAAAAAGGAAGTAAAATAATTGTAATTTTTCAGAATAGACCATGACTTGCAATGATAGTGATTGAATCAAGTTATTCAAAAAATGAAAGAGAATGGAATTGTATTATCAAGTTAAAATGATTGCATAATACAATTATAAGGAGCATGAGAGAATATTCAGGCTCCTGCTAATAAACCCACATAGTGTTGAGTTATGAGTATTAAAACAGTTTGGTGGGTATCCCATGTTCAAGGGTCATTAATGCCTGTCATTTGCATTCAAAAATGAAAAAAAAATCAATTTTGACTTTCTATCATAAGTTACATTTTGGCTTTCTGGAGACAACATACCTATCATTCTATCACATCACAAATGATTTTTTATTTTCTTGTTCTGAAAACCGCTAAGCACATCGTGAAAATATTCTTTCACCACGATAATGGCCATCACACCCAAATATAAATGAGTTGAGAATTTCTTTACCATGTCTTGCCAAGTACATAAATATTTTGTGTGGTATTCATTGTTTAAGGACATTTAGAAACATTTCCCTAGTCTCACAAATATAAAAAATATTTGGAATTTGATCAAGGTTGGTTTAATTTGATCATGGTTCAAGAGGTGGCGCAAATCAGCACAGCTACCCTAATCTTCATCCATTGTTCAAGTTCAGGCAATATTGTGAAGAGAAGTTAATAATTTTGAGGAGCAGGATTTCGCAGAACTGAAATTACAATTGTACAACTTTCAAAATAAACAAAATATTAATGCTAAGTAAATAAACCTAAACAGTTTGCATGTTTTTATTTTGGTTTGGAAAAAGAAATAAGATCTTATCTTCTATGATACTGAAATTCAAGGGTGCCCACTCGCCCCAAAATCTCTGACTAACACCTCCATACAGATTTCTCCAATCTCCTAACCGCAACAACCACCCAAAATACTGAAACCCATCCTTGACACACACACATGTAAAATCTTTTTGCAATTGTATGCTGTTTTCCTTTGAATGAATCATAAATCGCATGTTAAAATGTTCTATTTAAGCAATATTACACCAATAGTCACACGAGAAGGTAAATATATTATTCCTACACTGCACTGGTATGAAAAACTGTGATGAACAATAAATATACTATTTCAATTAATCAACCACGTCAAATCAACAAATGCAGTCATTTTTATTGCATGTTTCTTTAGCTTAAAACTCATGGGTCAATTTACTTAACTTTACCTCACCCCCCTCCTCTCTCACTAATTTTAAATGGTGCAGATGTTTTTTTCCTCCATGAACCCTCCCTCTGAGCATCCCTACATAATGAAAAAAAGGCCAATTCATACTTTCAAAAAAAACTTGCCAAAGTTATTCTCAAAGCCCTTTTTCTGTCCCTGGGGTCGATATCACAACTACATGCATACTAATCTGATTGGCTCCCATGAAGTTGAGAGTAATAACCTTGCAAGAAAGAGATTTTTGCTGCTAGACCCCTGGAGATTTACCATCAGTTCTCTCTTAGAATCAATTAAAAAGGTTGTCAGATTGAGCAGTTGACCAAGATTACATGGGGAGAGGAGGGAAATTAATTAAATTTGGATTAAATAAAACAGTTTGGGTCAATTTAATTTTAAAATCAATAAATCAGTAAGCTGTGTGGTGAAACAATTCATGGTCTTAGATTTTCTTGTATTGCAATGCCCTGTTGATGTCAATTCTCAATTTTAAACCTGTTCGGTCAACTATTTGCATTGCAATTGGCCTAGTGAAATGCCTAAAAAGGCAAAAAATAGCATTTTATTTTAAATCTTAGCAATGAAATTTCATTAAAATTATACTTGAATGTATTGGACACAAAAGTGAATCAGTGGTCACAATACCTTAAACATATATTGGACAATGGATATCACCATGAGTTTTCATAACATGGTATTACATGTTGTAATCTAAAAATAATGGGTTCAATTATCATTTTTGTATATTAGATGAGAGTAAATATTCTTCGAAAAAGTAAATTTTGAGCCATAGAAGTCCTAATTGGAAAAAAGTACCTTGTATTCATGATATGCTCCTTCATGTTCTTTTTTGGGGTATAGTTACATGTTTTTTGATCAGTTATCATTTAATTGCAAACTCAAACCCTCAGAATTTTCTTCTTATATCCAGCATCTTCTGTGCTTTTTCCCACTTACGTCACTTGATTCATCATCATATTGTTAATTTCTCTTTTATGAAAAAAATGAATGAACATCATATCTAATATGTACTATATGCACAAACAATGTAAAAAACATAGCTTCATCACAGAAAATATGGAAGTAGTTGAGTTTTAAATGATTTTTCATGGCGAATTACCTAGGTAGTTATATTGAAGAGGGAAGAGTTGGAATCCATAGAACAGGGATGAATATCAAAGGAATTATTATCTTGAGGGCTTATAAACACATTGTGAAAGGGTGATCATCCCTTCTCATTTCGTTCTCTGTCCTCTGTGATAGAAGCCTCTTTACTTTAGCCAATGCTCAACTTCCTATGATGGCGACCTATCTTGATTGCTTCAAAAATGCAAAGCGCATCCTGCAAAATACCTACTACATCTTGCTGCTTCTTCCTTCTATCCTAAGGGATGTGAATGCATTCCTATTCAATTTATTTAATTTAGCTCAGAGAAATTATCTGCATACCAATTCCAATTTTAAGCATAGTGACAAAATCAACTCTGAAATATCATGGCTGCATACACCTTTGAGCAAGACAAAACAGTTTCTCAGTTCTGCATTCGATGAGATCGGCATTAATGAAAAGGTTTTTTTTTCTTTTGAGCTCCACTGTTACCAAGGAATAAGCAATGTAAGGTAATTTTATTATGACTTTGATAACTTACGGAAAACTTTAATATTATTGCTGATCTGTTAGATACGATAATAATGGTACTGACAAATTTTTAATTTATCATTTATCCAAGTTTACCATTAAAACATATATTCCTAAAATAATTTAACTACTTATTCTGTATTCATCTCTTAAAATAAACTAATGTGGGCAAATTCGACTGAAAATTAATGCAATGAAAATATGCATTGCTTGTTCAGTCAGTAAATCATTCTAAACACTTCAGTTTTTGACTTAATAGTCAAATTATATCATCATAATTCTAATGTTTAATGTTTAGGTTTGTTGCTGACCATAGTTCTTTGTTGACAGCAATCCAAATAGATTTCGTAGGTGTTAACTGGATTGCCACAGTGTTTATCATACACCTTTCCGTGGATCTTCTGAATTTACCTCACTGAAAATCCTTTCATTCCAGAACAAACATTTGGATTAGGGTGATTACTCATTAGTTTCAATATTTATGTGCAAATGACACTTTAAACTTCTCACAGCACCACTTCAGTGTATTAGTCACATTGTTCAGTCTCTCCTGTTTTTGACAGGGGGATATACTTCCTTGTATTTCCACAAGACAATTCAAGTAGGTAGCCATTTTTGAACTATCACAGTTGGATCTATGATGATCCTTACCTCAAAATCCTTATTTTTCCAGGTACATACTACACTTAAAAAATAAAATTACCCAATTCTTCCAGAACAACAGAAAATTCTCGTTACTCTTTAAGCTAGGAGTTCCATTGTTTTATAAACTTTCAGCAACCCTAATGAAACATCAATACATCTTATTAAGTTACACCTATATAAAATTTTTATTTTAAATAGTTGATTATGATGCTTGAAAGCCAGGACCACCACAATGTTTTCAAGAAAAGATGAATTTTTAATGCTGTAGCCAAAATGATGATAATGCTTCTGAGTGCAAAAATGGAGTAATTGAGGGATCCCTTAAGATATATCCTGATTCAAACAAAAGAAAAGTTTGCTCTTTATGCCAGAGGAATTTTCAGAAAGATCCAAAAAAATTAACTAATATTATACATAGCATGAAATTAATTTTGTTTAATTTTCATTTATCACAGTCACAACAATTTCAGAGAAATTCATATATATATATATATCCATAAAAAAATTGAAGGATAATTTCACATTGATGTCTAAAAATTGATTCAAATATAGAGTTATTTGGTCAAATACCATTTTAAAGAGGTTAAATTTTTTTTGAGGAATTATGGGATGACAAGTAATGAGTCCATAAATATATCATTTGAGACTTATACATTCATGGATACATAATTTCAGATACCATCATAATTAAAAACGACAATTTAAACTTATGCTCAAGCCTACAATTTGGAGGGTTATGTTGTGACAGTTGAGTTTGGAGATGAGATTATGTAACATAATAGCTGAAGAGTTATGTCATGTTCACAGAAACATATATTATTTGATTCATCAAAGAAATTGTGTGGACTGAAAACCAATTTCAGTTGTTTATATTTTGCAGTTAAATAAATCTGCTCAGATCCAATTAAATTACTGGTTGATATTGATTTTCAGATTAATGATGAAATACAGGGTACAATCAATTGCTTAATTTTACTTTGTAATAATTATCTTTTAGAGCATGTATCCATTGAGAAGGAAAAAATTTTGAGCCTACATTTTCATGCATTCAAATTAGGATAGATAAAGAGAAACTTAGCAAGTTTTCTAAACTCCCTTATAATCATACCCTGATAGTCCAAGATTGTATTTGAAGTTGACTCATAATTGACAACTTACACAAAAATTGTTTTAGTTATGTGTTAAAACTTTTGAAGCTTTTTAAAACTTTTTGGGAGAAAATGACAGTCATTAATGGCTGAAATAAAAAAACCAAGTCGGAAATGACTACAGCATTCCCATATTTTCATCTTTTTTGGGTGTCATGGAGGTCCTTTTTAATTTAATACACAATCCATATTCACAGTACATCCAATGCCTCTCCCTGAGTTGTATACACAGTCCACAATGGATTTACATTTAGTGCAGACTATTAATCTCACCCCGACATGGAATAAGCATCAATAAAGATTGCACACCTACAAGGGAGTAGTGTTTACTTGTAGGCTTTTGCATGCAAGGTGTACAGTTCCAATGTATGTATATTATAATTATATGCACCTGTGTGGTTGCCTGTGTGTGTATGTTTGTGTATGTATATTTATATATATATACACACACACTCATATATATATATATATATATATATATATATATATATATATATATATATATATATATATTATATATATATATATATATATATATATATATATTTATATAATTATCTATAATGGTAGTTATGTATAATTTCCACAATTTGAGGATTACACACCAAAATAAAAAATCTACAATTTCCTTCATGAGGTTATTGCCCAGACTTCACATTTCATATGCACTAATTTTCCATGGCTTGCAAATTAACAATTGTCATATAGTATGTATGCCTTAAAATATTCATTCATTCCATATTGCTTTCAAAAAATGTTGCACAATACTGTGTCATTCACCAATAATCCAACCACCTCAAATATGTGTTCTCATTGGACACATACATATATACACATACATACATATGTAAGTATATATGTAATATATATATATATATATATATATATATATATATATATATATATATATATATATATATATATATATATATATATATATATATATATATATATATATATATAGATGATTTCTTCGAAGTAACACGGAAGTGTTGAATAAAAAACTTAGACAGTAACACACAGCACGAGAACACATAATTTTATGTGTTCTCGTGCTGTGTGTTACTGTCTAAGTTTTATATATATATATATATATATGATACATACATACATATGTATATTTATATGTATCCATACAGATTAAACTTTCATAACTTCTAAACCCTCTGTTTCAAGTAAAATTAAGCTCCTTCATTGAACACAAAACAAGTATTTACAAGTTGATTTTGGACCAGTCATGATTATGAATGAGATCAGGCATGTCATATTACCTGTCACATCCTTATTCTTACTTTAACTGAGCATCATTGTATATCTTACCAGTTTACATTTTATATCCAATGGATAACTTCACAAATATCACTAAATGTGTAATATTACACTACATGCTCCCTTGAATATGCTGTCAGCGTTTCCAGGGATTGTAAACACTTTGAAGTATACTAAATTTCTTTCTCTCCTTTCCATAGTTTTATTTCTTTACAAACCTCAAAGTGTGTTGTCTTCCTGTGACTCAACATGCGTCTCTTGTATCACTGGAAGTCCATTCATTAGAACAATCGTGTTTCGAATGCTGTCATACGTTGGTGGAGCTGAGGATCGCTTTAGTGAGGGACCCCAGTCTGGAGTGGGCTGCAACAGTTTCCTTAATTTCTAAAAGAATGAAAATCAATTTAGAGTTGCCATTTTTGAAATCTGTGAAATTTCAAGCAAACATCAATTGGGGAAGATAAGTTCTGCACCTTGATTTTTCATGGTTAAACCTTTAAATGCCAAAGTCACTGTTGATTGACACCGGCACACACTCTTATTTACTTCCATTCAAATCCTTAAAACATTTTCTCTGAACATGGGGGTCAGTGTATTTTTTTCCTGCTCATTAATCCAAAAACCCAATCAATTCCTGAAAATTTGTTGTTAAAAACCTTTGCAGATACTTTGTTTACTGTTCAAATAAGTTTGTGTGATGAAGTTTTGAAAGAATGTACACTCATTGGTAACCCCTAGTTAGTATACTTTAAGGGCCCTTCTACATGTCTTGTTCCACACAACTTCTTTTTAATGGTGAAATACTACTTGACTTCTGACCATGTTTCTGATGTTTGTCTTAGAGTTTATCTTGACGCATGCTCCTTGGGAACTGATTCTGCCCCACTGTTCTTCTGATTGTCATTTTCAGTCTCTTAACTTGATTCAAATACTCCCTAAAGGTGATGTTCATCATCATACCACAAGCATAAATAAACACCACAGACTTCTTGATAACACCTAGGCTTGGTCAAAGTAACCCAGTAATATTTAAAATTTTTCCTAAAAGGTCATAGTATTTTGAGTACAACATCTTACCTTTTAATTTTCTGATTATGAACAAAATAATGACACTGTAAGTTATATATATATATATATATATATATATATATATATATATATATATATATATATATATATATATATATATATATATATATATATATATATATATCCACTTACATTGGATATTTACGTTTCGACGGCCGTGCCGTCGAAACGTAAATATCCAATGTAAGTGTCCTTCTTTTATGTTTCTATGTGTGTAGTGTTTTTTGTGTTAGTGTTTGTGTGTTTGTGCGTCGCCGGAGAGCGTCTTTTCCAAGTTTATATATATATATATATATATATATATATATATATATATATATATATATATATATATATATATATATATTATTTTATTAGGTAATCTACCGGTTAAGGTAGGTTTTTGGATGGACACAACTATCAAATAAACATTTTGTAGCTCCAAACAAAACCCAATCCAGCAACCTAATCTACATCAGTTCCCTCTTCATCTCTGTGTACTTCTTTCCTCCCTTCATCCCGTCCAACATCCCTATCCTGTTCCTGCCCTTTCCTCGCTTGCCCAAAATTTTCCCCTCTATTACCTTCTTCAACATTCCACTACCGCTCAATACGCCTTTCATCCATTTTTTCTGTCTCCATAGGATTTCTCTTAACAAACCCCTCTCCTCACCCACCATCTCCAGTACTTCATTTGTTTTCCTTTCGGTCCATTTCACCTTCTCCATTCTTCTCCACACGCACACTTCAAAAGCCTCCAATCTACGTCTATCCTCCTGCTTCAGCAACCACGTTTCCGCACCGTACATAGCTACGCTCGATATCAGAGTTTTTACGAGTCTTGTCTTAACATCCCTACTCAATGTCCCCACCATCAACTCCCTCCTCCTTGAGAAAGCCTCCTTGCCTAGTGCAATTCTTCTCTGCGTGCACAATAATGTAAATTCACTAAATAGTCATAGCAAACACAGAAACTAAAACATATAAAAGAGGGGCTCACTAGTTCACGAATTTTTGGTGGTGCAACCACCTTTCTGTTCTGTTCTGTTCCTAATTCCTTTTGAGAAAGGTGGTTGCACCACCGAAAATTTGAGAACTAGTGAGTCCCTCTTTTATATGTTTTAGTTTCTGTGTTTGCTATGACTATTTAGTGAATTCACATTATTGTGCACGTTCGTGGGTTTTCCAAGAAAGTGACTATATATATATATATATATATACTTGGAAAGCAACAAACAATATAAGAACACATTAAAAGAACACTCACATTATTTCTTAATAATTTCGATGGAATTTAGCTCCATCTTCCTCAGAAGAAACAGTTGTAGGAAGTAGGAGTAAGACAGAGCTAAATTCCGTTGAAATGATTAAGAAATAACCTGTGAGTGTTCATTTTATGTATTCTTATATTGTTTGTTACTGTCCAAGTTTTTTATTCAACACTTCCGTGTTCAAATCCCGGATAAGGAAATATTTTTACATTTGTGATCTGCTCAAATTCGCCTTCCCCACCTTTCCTGTGTTTGTCTTTTATGTGTTTTCCTATCCCCTTTCCTTCTATCTATTTCTTGTGTGAAGTAATATTTGTTCGCCGTATGGCGGGATTTCGTGTTTGAATGTGTGTGTGTATATATATATACAAACACACATACACTGTGCCCAAGAATATGCTAGTGCCCAAGCTATGCTGATTTGATTATCACTCATGCTGGTTGTACCATGGTAACAGTGGCCTACTTTCCAGAAAAATAAGATGCCATGTTCCAAGAAGGAAATTTTCTACACACAAGAGTAGTTGCAGTATACTCACTTCTCTTAGGGTGCCCTCTGGAGCTCTGCAGACTTTCACCACAGCCACAAGGAATATAACCAAAACCGGTAGCACTCCAATGACCCAGCCTGCTGCATCAGCCCACATTGGGTAAATGTATTCCCCATACGAAGCAGGAGCGTACTCGACCCAGTTGAAGAACAATATGAACTGCAAAATGAAAATGAGGCAAAATATACACTTTTTGCATGTTGAAATCGGTCCATCCAGAATTGCTTTAAGGTGAAAATGAGAAGGATGATATTGAGCATTTATGTAACCCTTTTCAGTATTCTCTTCCTATTTTATTGAAATCCTCTTTTATAATCTTAATTCCTAACTTTTCTCTTGCTTTTAATGATGATCCAGGTTGTGTAATTTACGATAAGTATATGGAGGAAATTTGATGGGCAGTGTGAGGTTGATGAATCCATGATGTAGAAGGGAGAGCAATGGGAAAGTTGGACATGGAGGTTGGACGAGAGTGAGGTTTGGTGTGTGCATAAGTCAGGAACAAGTTATGTAGGATTGATGAAAGAAATAATGTACGGTAAACTAGAGGAAGTCCACATGATATGCAGAAGATAGTGGTTGTTGTTGACAATGTGAAACTTATCCTCTCAAGAACTCTACCTTGATATTGAGGATTTAATGGTGGCATGAGCAAGAGTGGCTGTGACTGATGTTTTGACTAAGCAGTTTTAAAATATTAAAATTGTGATTAATGAAATTATGGACTCTGCTCTCCGCAAGGGATGTCACAGTGTCACATACCAATAAGGTGGCAGGGGTGACAAGTTTCCACATCCAGCACCAGAAGAACATCCACAGTCTTGATTGGGGTCCAATCATTTCCTGGACATCTCGAAGAAATCTTCCAGCTCCATAGACCCATGCGATTAATATACATTCCGAAATGGCAATGAGTAACACAGACCAGTTTGCAGCATACTTGTCCATTAGCTGAAGCCAGTACATCCCACTCTGAAATGAAAATGAGCATAAATTAATTTATAGGGCATGAAAAAATCACGGCAGGGAAATAAAAAGATCCCTAATGTAGGACATGCTAAAGGTTACTACAAAATAATTCAAATAAGAAGTAATGGAAATTCACATAGGTAGTTGAAGGTGGAAGTTTCAGTCAAAAGAAAACAATATATCAGCTGTTTCTGCAAGGTTCTGAACAATGTTGAAACTGGCAATGTAGTTCTCAGATTTCCTCCTAAAGCCATTGCTGCACCTTAACCATCTCACAGAACATGAAAATCTCACAAATTATTCATAAAATATGTATGAACTAGGTTATACAATACATTTTATGCCCCTAATTATGTATCTACATATACATACACTAGAGATGGGGGACTTATTTGAAATAAATTAAGTTTTTTTAATAGCAAAACCAGCAGTGGGCATTGATACTTACATTTGTTGTGAAGATAAGGCCCCCAAAATAACCAAGTATGGCAACAACAAGCACAACCCAAACTTTTTTCTCTCTCAGGTTTGGAAATCTGTCCAAAATGGCTGTCGTAACAGTCTCCATTAACGCAAACTGTAAGGAAAGAGATTGATTAGACCATTGACATTAAAATACAGCCAGAAATGTTGAACTTCATGGTCACAGGCATTCGTTAAATTATGTACATATAAATTCATGGGCAGAGAATGTGTTTAAACAATACTGTCCATAAAACATGAAAGTCATTGGAAGGAATGTGAGAAAAGTTGAGAACCAAATTTCTAAAGTTTATGCTAATCAGGAACTGTTGCCATTTACCATTTCTCTTTTTTTATAGATTTGTACATTCAATGAATGAGTGATAATTGATAATCCTCCCACTGGTCTAAGTTAATCGAAAGATTCTTTGAACACTAACATAAAATTTAACTCATATATTTATAGGAGATTATGTTAGATGAAATGGAAAGGGAAAAAATGAAATCGATATTGTACATAAATTAACTAATGAATGCAGGAGGGAGAAACACAGATGGAACGTGGATGTCAATTGAATCTCATAAAGGAATAGCATTAAAAAGGAAGGAAGAGGGTATAATCATAATGCTGTACCAGGGAGAGCATGTGATTGTAATGATGCACAATATAAATTTCACAAAAATGTTATTAATCTCCATTTATATAATTGGCTTTACACTTGACAATGGGGCATAGTAATCCAGTGGGTGTAGTACTGGAGTACTGAACAGAACTGATTGTAGCATAAGGCCAAGGACATGGTATAATAATGATTATCATAATGTCATTACTTTGCTCAGGAATGGCAATAACAAATTGATAATGAGAGAGCATGGTAAGGGAATGGAGGATGACAGGAAAGTTCTATCTTAAGTTAGGAAAAATAGAAATTTCATCACGAACCTGTGAGTCGAGGCCAAGAGTGAGCAGCATGACAAAGAAGAGCAGTGACCAGACAGGTGACACTGGTAGACGAGTGACCACCTCGGGATACACGATGAACGCAAGTCCTGCTCCCTGATCCACCACTTTCTTCACTTCCACGTTGAGCTCGTGAGCAAGGAAGCCGATTACGGAGAATATAACAAAGCCGGCAAAGAAGCTGGTGAGGATGTTAGACACTGCTACAATTAACGAGTCCCTGTTGACAGCCAATGAAAAATGATTGAAAGATTTTGTACAGAGTTTGGTTTTGTGCGGAGCAGAAAAACAGTCTTTGAGACACGAGTCATAAATTGGAGGCTTTTGAGGCGTGGGCATGGGGAAGGTTGAAAAATCTGCAATGGATGGGAAGAAAAATAAATGAAGACTGTGATAGAGGGGAAGAAAATTAGGAAAGTAGGAGTTAGATGGATTAAAGGGAGGGAGCAAGAACAGGCAATGGGAAAATGGTTTATTTTACTGTGTGCTGTGTCAGGTTCTTTTTCGTTATACAAGACTAAGAAATGTAGTTGTGTTTGGTCTGTGTCCATTCAAAAACTGTGATAAATGGTAGAATATCAAATAAAATTAGTGGACTGAGCATTATTATAATTCCAATAAACAATTTCTTCTCTTCCCCTTCCAAGTTTTTATCATTTATAGTGAAGATCTAGCATTATCAGTGGAGATCAGGTGGCACAGTATTATGCATTCATACCCTGTAGACTTTGGGTAAATAAGTTACAACTGTAAATGTAAAAACTTGCAAGTTTTGAAAAACATTGGGGTTAGCTAATTCTTCTCTCTTTAACCACAAAGAGTACATGTATTACCCCAAGTCAAAAGTTTAGAACAGATCTTTCTGGTTCCCTATTTGTGTCTGAATTTACAATGAAAATTAATGCAACAGCCTTGGTCTTTATATTGTAGAATTTCTTCATGATGAGGGAAGAGGAGTACTACTTTCCACAAAAGTACTTGCACAAAAGTAAAAGGAATAGCAGCAGTTTTGATCTACTTTCATAATAAAATATAGGACAGTTTTTCTCCTTGGTGACATAATTTCTTCTTATCACACAGGACTCTGGTGATTTACTTGGATTGTTGGCAATCCAGGAATACATGTTATTCTGATAAAAAATCCATTAAAATTATAAAGTTTTTAAATTTTAAAGTTAAAATTTAAAGTTCCAAACCATATGCAAATTATTTCCAATCTAATTCCTATAGGACTTGGAGTTTAAGATCAATAAATCTATACACTGATTACTTGAACCATTAAAACTAAAATATTATTGAAGTAAAATCTGAGAATTTTACATGGTAATGATATTATAAGAATGGTTGAATAGTATCTAATTACAATTAAAAAGATAGCAAGTTGGCACTCATTTGAAAGCAACTTTTGCACATCAACTTCCCACTGGAACTATGTATTTGTAGGATGAGATAAAGAAAATAGCACTTACTTGTAGCAGTTGTTGGAGAATTTGTTGTACGAGGAAAGGGTGATCAATCCCCCCCAAGCAGGGCTAAGTGCAAAGAATATCTGCACAGCGGCATCTCCCCACACCTGCAGACCATTTAAGGAGGAAAAAATTAAAGTCATAACGGAGAATAACTGTTGAAAAGCCTTAAATATGACTGGAAACGCAATGTATAAGGATGTGATGTTTTCCCTGTTCATGATAGACTTTTCTTGAGGTTTCCACCAGGTTTTCTTTTGTGTTGCTACCGACATTTTAAAAGATGACTGTCCCATCATCTTCAGGGTTGAATCATTCAGTAATTAATTCAACAGCAAATAATTTGGCCCTTAAGATGATGGACGAGTCCATCTGTTGAAATGTCAGCAGCAATACAGAACATAATTGGTGGATATCTTGAAAAGAATTCATCAGGACAAAGAATAAATGATCATTCTTGTGGGTTAGACATTTCAAAAACTCTAAACTCACTCTCCTCATTTCGTCTTCCTCCTGATCCATCTTATTAAATCCTTATGCTGAGTAAAATAAATGAATTGCCAGGGAATGTTACATTTCCATGAGACCATTTAAGCATGGGAATACTATTCTTTCGGAGCAGTTATTTGGGTAGGTGATTGATGGCTAAGGTCAGTTGCACCATCTGAATGATAGGTGAATGATTCGGTTAAATGATGGAATTTTCAGGCAATGTAGGAAGGAGGCATGAAAAGAAAGAGGGAGAGAGAGAAAAATAGAATAGAACATTGGCCTACTCTATTAACGAGATGATTAGAGGTCATACAGTTTTAAGATCCCATCAAACAGATAACATAATCCATTTTTAAGTACTCTCCACATATGGCACATCAAGTAGGAATCAATATACCTCCGAAAATTCTGCTACTGCCTGGTTTTAAAAATAGGCCCTCAGGGTGGGAAGCCAGTACAGCACCAACTAACTCAACTTCCATTTTCTATCATAGAGTGAGAATACTAAAATTTTTAGAGATTAATACTCAATTGTCGATGGGGAATAATGACTGAGATCTCTATTTCCCGAATTTGCATCATGTTCAATGATCTGAATCAGGCACTGAACAAATTCAGAGTTATTAGCGAGCTGAATGATTGCAAAAGGAATGTTTTACAGTTCGGTGAAATCAGATCAAAAGGAAGGGAAAAGGGTGGGTTGGGGACAAATTTTTAAGGAATAAACCATCACATTTTTAAAATAGGTATGAACTTCTTAAAAATAATACCAATAGAAATAGGTGACATGTATCATTGACAAAAATGAGATAATTTCCTCTTTTCTGTGGACCCAGCATTCTTACAAGGTTGGGCCATAAAATATAATAAACCTGTGAGATCAATAAAAATTTCCATGCATGATTTCAAATGATTACTTAAGTTAATATCCTCAAATACTTGTGAATTAAAAGTGTAGGTATTAGATACATTTTTTTAAACGAGGGAATGCTTATCATTAGAGCATACCAAGTCTGTTTTTTAGTTAATACATGTATTTTGCTATTATTTATTCTTTTAAAATCTTTAAAATTGTTATCATTGGGTGATGGTTGTCCACTTCTTGGAACTTAACTGTTGAGGTTTGTCCAGACTGGAAGCAGCTGCACGAACGAAAACACTGTGCCTCACCCATAGATTCTTTGCCGAATACCTATTGAATCATTGCATTAGTTTAAGTTGCACTTTTCCTGAGGTTGAAACGAATTTCAATGGACACGGACTGCTTCCCTGACACCTTCATTCTCAATGACACAAGAATTTGTACAGCAAATGTGTGCAAGCTCAGACAAGAATCGCCGTTGTAAGGAGTGAAGTCAAGATGGGGTCACAAGCAAGGCAGTGTTTTACTTCTCACTGACTCCACTAGGAGACAATACATAATTGATTGTGATCCATTCAGCAGTTAATGCGTAGAAAGACCAATTTTATTTTTTTTGTACATACCTTGAATAAAGTGGGATCTCAGATTCAGTGGCCATAAGAAATAGACTATTCATACTTGACCAATAGGCAAGGCAATAGGCAAAAGTTACCTCTTCAAAAATATTTCAAAATTCATTTTAAATTATTTTACCAAATTAAAATTAGGTTTTGGTTCAGTCCCTAATGGCTATCTTCTGAAGATCTAAGTCTTCTGGGATTCACTCCCATCTTAGTCCAAATTCCTGGGACAACATTTTCACTGGCATTGCAGTTTTGTGACAATGGGGTTCCCTGGAAGACTTAGTTCAATATCTTCACACCATAGAAAATATCACAAGGGATTCTTATTTTCAACATATCTTGAGAACTTCCTTTTTTCGTTACCCCATATTGTTTCCTCCTTCATTTCTTTGCAAATTCTGTCTTACTTCATGTTCTCTAAAAAAGAGTACTCTCTTCCTCACTCTACCCCATTTTCCCATAATTCTCCTCTCTATAACACATATCTACTACCCTTCAGTATTAATCCCAAAAGATTTTTCTCCACCTTCGTTGGATTCTCACTTCTTGCAACTTTAATACTTCTTGCAATTTTAAAAAACCTAGGCATATGTCTTCATCCCTCTCTCAGTCCAGTATTTATTTTCTCTCCATTTTTCTCCACCACTTGGTAAGAGGTTCTTTATTGGGGGGCAGGGGAGGTCCTCTATATGTACCTGTGCGTTGGATAGCCGCTTCCAGTCTGGCGTGAGGTAGAAGAGGATGCCCGTTGAGGCTCCAGGAAGGGTGACACCGCGGATGAAGAGAATAATGAGTACCACGTAAGGGAACAGTGCTGTGAAGTACACCACCTGAAATGAGTATTGGGAGGGAGAGGAAGGGTAGAGAGAGGAGGAGTCAAGGGAGAGATGGATTATGTGTCATTGTTTAACTGATGGCAACAGTTCTAGCACTTTTAACGAGTTCATTGGAACTGTAATGTGAATATTTTAGTTGAAAAAATTAGACTAATTGATTGAAAATTTATCTGTACAATTAGGCTATAAGTTATTCATGTGAAATGCGATCTATAGATCCCTATATAGATCTCCATATTACTCTTTGTCCTTAATGTACATCATGTGCATTTTAACTGTGAAATAGACACTTATACATTAATAGGATATTTACCCATAACACATGCACAAACAATGGAAAATAACTGCCAAAATTTAAGGTCTATAGAACATATATAGTACTTTGGTACAATAAATCAAAGCAATAACAAATAAAATTTTCTGAACTACGTCTCTATTGCTTGGCTTTGTGTGTGATGTCATTGCTCAATTGTAGTGCAGTTGAGGTTTTAAATTATACAAGTAAATAGTTCGTGAACTCAAGTTTTTTTTAGAGCTAAAAAAAGCATTCATTCATGCTCTCATTGAAGGGGTGCAATTAAAAAAAAAATATTCAATTCAAACTTAGAAGTTAAATTTCCACATTGCATGCCTTTGTGCTTAATTAAGAGTCTTTTATGGAGTATAACTGAATGAGAGGTCACTCAATTTAATTAAGACAGCTTGGCTGAATAGATAAAAGATAAGAAGAATAGAAAATAGGTGCTCACCTTGCCCGAGGACTGCACACCCTTGCTGAGGCATAGGAAGACAATGACCCAGGCGAGTAGTAGGCAGAGGGCCATGGAGAGGCGAATTTCACCTGTCTCTTCGATTCCTTTGGACAGCCCCAGCACGTAGTTGCTGTGTGGGGGAGAGAAGAGAGAAGGAAACTGGCTTATTATACATTGATACTGACTTATTACATGCATACATATGTATACATACGTGCACTACGGCCGGTGTGGGTCGTGGTACCACCCTGTTGATGCCAAAAGACTTAAATGTCATTTTCCTCACCATACTCTTCCATTTTAAGAAATAAAAAGGCGAATGATTTTTACTCTCTGAAATGGTTGCATTGTAATGCACACGTAGCGGATGACTCCGTTAAAAGTTACTGTTGCGGCATCTCCCGAAGTTTCTTGAAATTTAAATAAAAAGTTCTCCAGCATCTCAAAACAGCGTACAGAGTTCATAGTAATAGTTGAACCTCGAGATTCAGAAATGTTAGGTCCAATGATGCCTATGGAGGACACAGCGCACCTAACTGTCCAGTCGCCCAGTTACGAAACATTTTGCTTAATGAATGAGCAGGAGAGGTCAAAATGCGCTTCATCATGTTCCTTCCCTTTCCTCTTTTGCCTAACATTCTCCCCTCTATTACAGTCTTCAACATCCCAGTGCCGATCAATATGCCCTTCATCCATTTTTCCTGCCTAAATAGGATTTCTCCCAACAAACCCCTCTCCTCGCCTACAATACCTAGTTCTTCCTCATTTGTTTTACTTTCGGTCCATTTCACCTCCATTCTTCTCCACACCCACATTTCAAAAGCCTTTCAATATACATCTATCTTCCTGCTTCAATGACCATGTTTCCGCGCCGTACGCTCCATATCAGAGTTTTTACGAGTCTTGTCTTAACCTCCCTACTCAACGTCCCCGTCATCAACTCCCTCCTTGAGAAAGCCTCCGTGCCTAGATACCTACGCCTTTTGTGATGTCTAAACCATGTGTTGGTGATGACTAGCCCTTGTCTCCTGCAGAATTCAATTGCTTTCTCCCCGTTTTCATTCCTCGTGCCTAACCCATAGTCCCCCACCTCACCACCATCTCTCCCTTCGCCTACCGTCGCATTCCAATGTCCCATCACTATCAAATGTTTCCCTGCAGGAACACACGCGATTATATCCTCTAACTCATCGTACATCCTATCGACTTCTTTCTCTTTATGGTGGAATGTCCAAAGTGACCTAAACGTCCAAGTGACGAATGACCAAGTTCGTCGATTCTGTTTTTTCTCTACTAGTAATATTTTGTTCGTTGCTCGCTCCATGTTCACTACGCCTCTTCCTGCCTATTTATTCGATATAAATGCCGCCCTTCGTTTATTCTCGTCCCCATCGCTATATATTATTCTTTAACTATCAATCTAGTAGTCCCCGCTATTCTTAATCTCACCTCGCATAGACCTAAAATTGACATCAGCAGGACAGAAGACGCAGAAGAAGAAGAAAATTTAGTTAGAATAGGAACTTGGAATGTTAGGATAGCGTTGAGGACAGGAAACTTAGAGGATATTAAGCGAAAGATGGAAAGAGAAAATATAGATAAATATCTATATTTTCCTGTCCTCAACATTGTCCTAACATTCCAAGTTCCTATTTTAACTAAATTGGGCTTCTTCTTCTGCGTCTTCGCTGTCAAATTTCTTTATATATATATATATATATATGTATATATATATATATAATCTTTGCCTCGCATGGAGGTTATAATTCGACGCCGACAACCCTCCCTATTTCCATGGTGGGAGGAGGGGGAGGTTGGCAATTTCGACGGGGAACGGTGCACGCGACGGTGGCATAGGACCTCCGGACGTCGTCATGAGAGAGTTCCGCTCCTACGCGCTTTATTTGATTTCAGAAGCTCGCGTTCCTGGTGTGGGAACGAAGCCTACGACGCGATATGCTATGATCACTCCGCAAACAGAGTGGAAAGATTAAATAGGCATTCGAGCGACTATGTCATCTCGTGGATTTCGTGATCCGTGAAACCTTAAATCACAGCAGTAACCCGGAGTCTGTTTATTTTCGCACGGATTAGAGTGTATAGCTCACGGTCTACTAAGCGCAAATACTTGTATCCACTCTTTTGATGACTCTTAATTCAGCTTGAAGTA
Organism: Hetaerina titia; assembly: GCA_037158775.1. NCBI lineage: Eukaryota > Metazoa > Arthropoda > Insecta > Odonata > Calopterygidae > Hetaerina > Hetaerina titia. Next base: position 26,421,051 of record CM073775.1, on the reverse strand, counting down.
GGCGTAGGGCAGAAAATGTAGTAAGTGGGAAGTAATAGTTATGTCAACGCAAGTGAAGGGAATTCTAGTGGTTATATCATAGCGGACATTCTCTTCGCATGGATTTTTAAAATCAGTTTCCCGCAACATTAATTACAATATAATAGAATTTCTTTAATTCTGTCCGAAAATTAAAATATGAAATTCATGGCGATTGAAGGGATAAGGAGAGGAGTCAGTATATCCAAGTTATAAAGGAAAAAACGAATATATTAAACAAATATATGATATAATAAATGGTAGACATAATCCAAAGGCGAATACTCCTAATTACTTGCCTTTTTCGAAGAAAGGACGAGGATAGATGGCCAAGGACCCTATTTAAAATGTTTACCATAGTAAAAAGGAAACTTGGGCGGCCTAGGAAAACATGGAGTGTGCAGAAATAGTCTTAATATTGAAAAATTGAGAAATTTACGTTGGCTATGTCGTCTTCTTTCCGTTCGTTGCTAAGGCAAACAATGTAAATATTTACGTTCAATTAGTTATCAAATGAATATGAGAAACATTGCTAACGAGTAAATTAAGGTGATTCACCCGCCATTACAAGGATATGACGTTTTACCCCAACTGGACATGGGTGTATCGTCTTCATCATCAGTTTTACAATACTAATATTGGTTTACTGCAGTTCTCCATAATTCTTTCCATTCACTGTCACGCGCGTCCATCTTAATTTATCCTATTTGTCTTTCGGCCTTCCTTCACAGGATCCTTCCTTTTAATTTAATTCGTTCTATTGTGTTTATAACTAATCAAATGTGCCTCAAGCTGTGCCCAAGCCACCTATAGTTATTGTCCTTGCTCTAGAGTTGCCTCCATATGGTCCTTTGGCCTCTTCTATATACTCCTACTTCATTGTTCCTCCCGAGGTTTTATTACGTTCTCGGGTGTCACCTTATGACATCCTAGTACATTTATATTTCCTTAAAGAACGTCTATTTTCTCAGCTACACATGTGTAAGTGTTAGGTGGTGGATGTTTGCTAGACGGGGTATTAAAATTTAGTAGTGATTAGACCCCATCGAAAACCTACCATAACCAGTGGACAGTCAATAACAATAAGAACTAATTGTAAGGGAATAAAATTGTTTAAGTTTTTTTTTTTAATTTCACATTTAAAAACAAAATCAATCAAACTAAATTGTTGTTTTTTTTAGGTGATAGGGGTAACTCGATGCGAATTAATCCATGGAAAGCCGGAAAAAATTCAGCGTAATAAGATACGGACGGCTGTTCCTAACTGTTCCAGAATTTAGTTTTTCATGAAGTTGTGGAAAAAAATGGATTTCAGAAAAATTCGTTGGGTTAATTAAAAACCATCCTCCTCACTATTTTTCGATAAAAATGCTCTATCTTCATCATATAGAAACAGATTGGCTTGATGTGTTCCTAAACAAAGAAACATTAATTTTAAGTTATATGTATATATTTCATATATTTGGATTGGAGGATTTTGAAATGTGGGTGTGGAGAAGAATGGAGAAGGTGAAATGGACCGAAAGGAAAACAAATGAGGAAGTACTGGAGATGGTGGGTGAGGAGAGGGGTTTGTTGGGAGAAATCCTATGGAGGCAGGAAATATGGATGAAAGGCGTATTGAGCGGTAGTGGAATGTTGAAGAAGGTAATGGAGGGGAGAATGTTGGGCAAGCGAGGAAACGGCAGGAACAGGATAGGGGTGTTGTATGGGATGAAGGGAGGAAAGAAGTACACAGAGATGAAGAGGGACCTGATGTAGCTTAGGTTGCTGGATTGGGTTTTGTTTGGAGTTACAAAATGTTTATTCGATAGTTGTGTCCATCCAAAAACCTACCTTAACCGGTAGATTACCTCAAAAAATATATATATATATATATTTGAAAAAAAAATGACGAATGATGAGACAGAATTCTGATGATGATGGCCGTGCCATAGAAACGTCAAAATTATATATGTGAGTGCCCTTTAGTGTTCCTAGGGTTTAAAAATCTATATCAGGGTTTATATATATTCGTGGGTGGTCTGAAAAGTTCCCGACCTCAGAAAATTAAAAAAAAATGCCTTGTAGCTTCGTTGGGTCGGAAACTTTAAAATGGTGATCTGATTTGTTTCCGACCTGACAAATTACAGAAAATTTCCAAAAATTTCAGGAAACATGTCTTGTATCTTTGTTGGGTCAGACCACCATTTAAAAGTTTCCCACCTAGCAAATTTCCGAAAATTTCACAAAATTTCAGGAAAAAATGCCTTGTATCTTTGTTAGATCGGAAACTTTTCAGACCACCTTTGTTTCTGTATGCGTCTTTCGTCTTTATAAGTCGCGAATCGTTTTGTGAACCGCCACGTACTCGTATGTCTTGCACACGCAAACGGATCACATTGAGGAGGAAGCAATCCTTTTTCAGTCTTCGTACCACCGAAGAAAATATCAAGAGATGGAGAGAATGTAATCTCTGGTTTCACACACACACACACATCTTTCCTCGAAGGATTGAGCTCTCGGCTTTAGGGCCCAGAGAAAGGTAGCACCGCACGGGGTGGCGGGGTGGAGGCGGGAGGGGGAAGAGATAGCCTTTCTCCACTCCCCTCTCCATCCTTCCTTCGTTCCCGCCATCGACACACGCGCGCGGCAGTCCGCAGGGACGTCTGCCGACGCGCGCCAGGGGGGAGTGGCACCACCTGTTGATCTCCTCCCTCCCCCCCCCTCCACCCGAAGACTCCGCCGTGCGCCGCAGACACGGAGGGAGGCCGTAGGCAAGGACGTGCCGGCGCACGCGTGCTCTCTCGGAGAGAGAAAGAGGCGGGGGAAACGAGGTTTGTGGGCCACGTGTCACGGAAGGGGATAGAGGTGCTTCCTTTAAAGCGAGGGCAGGGAGAGATGAAGTAAAGGGGGCCATCGAGGCGTGGTTTGAGATTCAGAACTAAGCCAGTCACGCCCACTATTAGAAGCACCAAACCACACACTTGGCCCTTCTATATCGTACTATAAATGCGTATGTGTATATATATATATATATATATATATATATATATATATATATATATAATATGTATACCTGTATATTTTTGTAATATATAAAAATATTCATTCACATAGGAAAGGAGATAAGGAAAGGGGAAAGGAACACGCATAAAGGACGAACACATGAGAGGTGGGGAAGGCGGATTGAGCAGATCACAAATGTAAAAATATTTTCCTCGACCGGGACTTGAACACCGGATCTTTTCACTTGCCGGGTGGATGCTCTAATCACCTGAGCTATCGAGAAAATGTACTTTACACTGAAATCTGCGATCTTATAAAGCGCCAAAGTGCTCCGATTCATTGCCCAGGAGATGGCGTTAGGGAGCTGTTACACCCACCAAAGGAGAAATAGACAAACACAAGAAGGAGAAAGGACAGTAGGCTAGCAAGCATACAACATTATAAAGGATAGAAATGGTGCGTTTCATGGCACGCATAGCCAGAAGAAGAGACGAGCCACATTGGCCAAATACACATTCAAACACGAAATCCCGCCATGCGGCGAAGAAATATTCATTCACATAGAAATAGAGATAAGGAAAGGGGCGACTTTTTCTGAATCTATCCCCTCATAAAGCGCACGAGTCCCCTCCGTCTTCTTACTAAGGTACTTCTGTTCAAATCCGTGATACGACCTATCCAGCCTGGGGATAAGTAGCTGCAAAAACCTGAACAAACTGACACGCTTTCAAAATAAAATCTTGCGAACTCTTACTAACGCCCCTTGGTTCGTCCGAAACTCAGACATTCACAAGGACCTCAAAACACCAAACCTACCAACCTATCTAAGATACCTAGCCCTGTCATTTCAGCAAGCAATAGGAAATACTGGTAACCCTCTCATAGAACCTTTATGGGACTATTCTGATAATCCCCATTTTAAATACAAACGTGCAAAAACAAGTCTAAATGAATCCTAATAATCACCAAATAGTATACTCGTTAGCTTAATTTCGCTCTTAAGCCACCTATATCACACAACCGTTTATCAGCATTGCTGGGTATCGGTATAAAATGCGCCAAACGGCGCAGTACTTAAGCATCAGTCAGTCAGAAAGGAAAACACATATAGGCACATAAATAATAAAGAAACATAAGATTTCAGTGTAAAGTACATTTTCTCGGTAGCTCAGGTGGTTAGAGAATCCGCTCGGCAAGTGGAAAGATCCGGTGTTCAAGTCCCAGTCGAGGAAAATATGTTTACATTTGTGATCTGCTCAAATCCGCCTTCCCCACCTCTCTTGTGTTCGTCCTTTATGTATTCCTTCCCAATTTCCTTGTCTCTATTTCCATGTGAATGATTATTTGTTCGCCGTATGGCGGGATTTCGTGTTTGAATATATATACTACACACACACACATGATAAATAAAAAATCCCACACCACCCGTTCTCCCCTTCCCCCGTCCCCGTCTTTCTCTCACTCACTTACCCGGACCAGGTTCGATTCTCGGGCAAGGCACCCTGGGCACCTGCAGCTCCACCCAAGCTATGTGATTTTTCCGGGCACCAGATCTTCTTGGGAAACCATAACAGGTACAGGGAAAGGAACTGGCCCCCCCTACCCTGATGTGTAAATTTCACACGCCGTCGTGTGTTGTTGAGTGAACTCTACCATCACCCATCATCATCACCTGAGCAATTATTATTTCAACCCTTTGGTTGACTGGCTAAATTGCCTTGCATCTTGCATCAATCAATCTAACTTGAGGAATTCTCCACATATTTTCACTCCAACTTCAAGTTCCTGTCATACCCCTCTTAACATTAATCCCCTCATATTTATTCAACATGAAACAGGTCGTAAGGGACATCTCTGTAATACGCTTACATTCCCTGCCTAGCATTTGTCCATTCTCACTCTCCTTTCGGTTACCATTACCCGTGAAGTCTGAATCATGCGATACAGGTCCCGGATAAGTCGCCCAACCCTCTGGTCCATTATAATCTTCTGATGAACGTTAATTAATTCTGTCAAGCTTAATCTGTCGAACACCTTTTCAAAATTTACTAGACATGCTATTTATTCATCTGATTTTATATTGTATTCCTTTCTATAGGTGATCACATCCCAGGCAACTGAAATAAGCGAAAGTGTGGCTTAAGTGTACGGGTGGTCCCGTGAGATGGAATTATATTACCCAGCTGCATACGGTTTGGGAGAAATGACCAGCTTTTGGGGGAATACGACATGAAGGAGGGCCCTTGGCGCGAGGAGTTAGTGGACACTTGGACCGGGTAAGTGTTACTCTTGTTGCCATAGCAGCCGTTCATTTGTCTTTATCTCCACGCACGCATCTCAGTCCTAGTTACAGCAAAGCCTGGTAACTTAAAAAAAAATAATGGATGCGCGCGGTTCTTTTGACGCTCAACCCTTAAGCTAAACAACAAAAGTGAATTATCATCTTCGGTGGAAAACCAAAGAGAGAAACAAAGATTAAATTGGGGAATCGATTGATAGAATTGAGGGACGTGTTTTGTTCTTTTGGAAGCAGCGTTAGCAATGGTAGCTAAAGCCTGAGATCTCCTTCAGAACTGTCTAATCAAAGACAGCATATGGTGTCGTCCCATGCCGTACACCCTAAATCTAATATGGTGTGTGGTAGTGGGTGTTTTAACACCTAGTGTGTGGCGTCCAAAAATTAAATTTTTTTCGAATTTTCAGTGACAAATGTAAAATGACTCAAATATTGTAGATAGTGATAATTTAATATGCATACAATCTCATTGCAGCAGATTTGTAACCTCCCACAGTACACGTCTGATAATAAATGATAACATAGGTCTGGAAGTTCAGAAGCCCTTTCGTTAGAACATAACAAGAGTTTGGTTTGCTAGGATAGTGAAGCATGGACAATGACAGCAAAAGAAGGGTGATTATTAGAGTTTTTGGGAAACAGGAGAATGATGAAGACCAAATGAAATGATTTGAAATGGATATTATGGGAATTTTGAGAGTAGTAGTATATTTAAAAATCTTTAAAGAATGGGATAAACGTATTTAAGGCATAAAGAGGCGTATGATGATGTGAGGGTGGTTGTCTTTCAAAATGAATCTGCATATACGTCTAACACTGCATAGAGGTGGGTGGCAGGGAGTGTTAAATCACCACCAACCTTCAGTAACTTAATGGATGAATGTACGAGTTTGCAGTGGTTTGCAGTAAGGTTCATAATCGGCTGTAGTTTTTTCGGGGTTCGTCTTTGTTTTGGTCGGAGAACGCGAATTTGGGAAAAATGTAAAAGTTTATTATGCGGTCACTAATTAGCTGGAATACGCTTGGGCTGGACTAGTTTTACATCACTATTAAAAGATCGGATTGCACGCCAGCCAATGATTGCCAGCAACACGACCGTTTTCAATGATCTCTTATTTCAGGCTAGCCGTTGACTCTCTACAGACTTTTAGAAATAAATTCACGATTCACCGTAGTTTCAGCATTTACATGTATTTTATGTATAATTGAAATAATGGCTAAGTGCACAAGGAAAACCACGTTGCATGTATTACAGTAGGTTCGATTTTTTGGCAACGGTTCGTTCCAATAATGGCGAGAACTAGTCATAGAGTTAATAATAGGGGATTTGGCACTTCTGCGTAAGATTTTTACCACAATTCTGAGTCAGAATGAAAAAACGAATCCTAAACCACCTGAAGAAGGGGAAGGGAACGTCGTTGAAACATTTGCTTTTCAAAAGTTTAACACAAACAAAATCCAGAACAAAAATGTATGTACCATCATTCAAAGAACTTATTATGATATGAGCCTTGTGTGTTTTTGCTTTGGAAGTTAAATTGAAAACCAAGCCGTGGATAATAGATCAAATTGACCGCCTTGACCTTTTTTCGAATACGTTAACCTTGAGAAAGCTTTGACAATTTTTAATGAAATATAATGCATTCTAAAAGTATCTTGGAATGAAGTTTATTGACCGGAAACTGAATAAGTTTTTCATACGAGATAGTAGCCAGCATTTGTTTGTTGAAAGCAGAGTAGTGGGTAGAATAAGGATCCCATGTAACTCCTTGAAAGAAAGATTACTCGAGTCTCTTGATGTCCAATGCTCACATTACTAAGGCATTGAAAGTGATGAAGGAAAGAAAAGAAGGCATCTTGGAAATGCTCGAAAAAATTTAAACGGACTAAAAAGCAAAGTTTTTGAAAAAAACGAAGACCTAACGAGGATACAGATGAAGGATAATTGATAATTAGTCGGCACGATAATTATATATTTTAAAAGTAAGATGGGTGTAGTTATCGGATATTATTGGCGAAAAACGGTGTGCTCGTATTTCCGAAATAATGATGCATTGGGAATTATTATGAGGATGAATTGTTGTAGTATCTTCAATAATGAAGCCGTAATAATCTTCAAACTTTGTGAATCGAATCTGAATATTTATAAAAGAAGTATTTGTTTCTTTATGTGGTACTTACTCTCACCATTTTTGCTAATTGGATTTGCGAAAGGATACCGGTAAGGTTTCACCTAAGATTTAAATTTAATATTTATTTCCTAACCATTCGAATGTAATTAGTGTTGAGGGAAGCAAAATATGGCGGGGAAGGACTCACTTGAAGTATTCCTCCGCGGGCGGTCTCTTCTCCGCGATCTCCGCCAGGTGAGTGATGTTACCGGCCGCCGCCTCTGTCTCGTTGTAGCAAGTCCTCTGGTAGTACGTGCCGTTCGCCTCAGCACACTTGTCCGCTATCTCGTAAGAGTAGCAGTCTACGGAGAAAATGAGTAGGGAAAGGATCAATATAATAAGTCGAACTTGAGAGCGTGCGCGTGATATGCCCGCGTATTTTATTTTAAACGAAACAAATCAGTACGTAAGATGACAGTTTGATCGAAAATGAAATACCACACTTTCTAAGGTTCAAGATATCGATATAAAGCTTTCCCATCGTGTGTATTTGAAGTCCCTTAACGATTACAATTCCGGAATTCAGTCAAGAGAACAGGAAACTATAATCATGTGGTAGATTTAATAACGCAAAAAAAACCTTTTAACTAATTTCGTAATCCCGTTCATTTGCCAATATCTAGAAACTTAGGCAGTGCAGTAAATGTATAGTGCAGTTAATTAAAGACTAGAGACGTCATATTGAGAGCGTATTGAAAAGTAAGATCTTCTCTTTTTTTCATGGACGCCGGTATCGAAAAGCTGATTGCAAGGATGCAAAAAGTGACTGATCGTTAAGCTATGTAGAAAAGTAGCTAAATGCTCAACCTTTCTAATGATGTTCGCAAATTTCAGAATAAACGTGATTGTCCAAGGAAAAAAAATAGGAGACCTTACTTTTCAATGCGCCCTCGTACATGATTTTTTGTTACTGTGTTATTTACAACGAACGATTTCTTTTGACCATTCAATATGAAGATCCCATTTACATTACAATTGCGGAAATACTTATCAAATTGAAACCAAAATTTTACACACGAAAAACTTTGGGATTTTGTTCCTTATAAAATGTTCGGTGTTAATGACAGAGTAATAATACGCCAAAGCTTTCAAAAATACATAAAAAAAACCTCGATCAATAAACCCTGAACTTGGGGGATTGAAAAAATGACGTGAAAAAATTGGTTTTACTCATTTTAAGTTTCTTATACATCCAGTACCTCGGATTTACTAGGCAAAAAAACAATTGATCGATTGATATAGGGTTGAGCAATATCTGTTGCTTCACCGAAGTATTTTTTTATAATGAGGAAATTAAAGGGTAAGGAATCGTAATCTTACACAGTGAAACAATTTTGGTGTGAATACCGTTCTCGTTTCTAGAATACTAGACTGTGAAACCAAAAGACTAATGTTGGTAAAAGCTTACCGCAATATAACTGCAAAAGCGTTAATATAAATTTATTGAGGAGAATAAAACAAGCAGTATATAGATTTAACGTCTCACCAACACCGTTTCACCTTAAGAAGGCAAGTTTTCATAGGATCATAGCAATCAAAATGAGAAGGAGATCCCTAGAATAACAAATAATATTAACTCCATGACATAGAATGAGAATGGAAATATACCAGACAGGAAACTTCGATCATTACTTCTTGTTTCAATGTAATGAGATATGGAAGAATATTATTTAGTTATTTCAAAGGCGCCACTATGCAATGTATTATATTTGAAATAATAATTCTCAAAAGACGGTTGCTTTGAAAAGTTTTATTATTCTGTGATTAAATTTAAGATTTGGTGTAATTGAGCTATTGAATTCTATAGAGAATTCACGAGAAATTTATCTTATTATTCTTATCAATTCAAGGAGCATCAAAAATCGACAAATTAAAATTTTTTCCTGAAAGTAGCCACCACTAGTTCTGCTCCATTTCCAAACTAAAGTCTTTGCTGTGTTAATTATTGTGAAAAATTTGGGAACCGCTTATGCTATTTTGGAGACTTACAATTTGGAGAATTTATTGATTTTGTGACAAAGTTTTTACTTTTGTCATGCTTTCCCAATTTCGCGAATTTGGACAGGGTTTTTGTGATGCTGTAGTGACGAGTTATGTACCTCATTTCATATAACGTACGTAGATATACAATCTTGAGTCATACGATTTATTTGCAGCATTTGTAAGAGAATGTTGTTCCTAAAACACACCAAAATTGAAATTCGAGTTTATTTGAAATTATTTAAATCTTTTTACTATTGACAGAACTGAGAGTTTAAAATGCAAATCAATGAGGATTGTTTTTCTTTTTCATTTCTTAGCAATAAGAAAAGAATCCTCCTTCTTTAATCTTTCACTTGGAACATTACGAGTTCATAAAGTGTCATCAAATAAATTTTAGCAACAAAACCTTTAACCAATCGGGTATTTATTCCCATATGGTTCGAAAAAATACTGTGCTCGTAGAGAAAAAGGCAGAGAAAGAGAAAGCGATAACAACCAGTCCCGTGAAATTGGTACATTTTGCGTTTAGGCATTTCAAAAATTTGCTTCCTTCGAAAGGTAAATTTTCAACTAAGTTACAATAATCAGTTATTTAACTCTTCAGGAAAAAGAAACGATATTTGTTTATTGAATCCTCAGATGTCTAATAAGAGAAAGCTTAAACTAGTCTCAGAAGCAGACTGAATTATCTAAATTTTACGTAAACCTAAATGATTACCATATAGTATTTTGTTTCACACATTGGTCACTTACGCTTTAGTATGTGCATAGTCTACCATTCCCTGAAACGCAATATAGTAAGTGGTAATGGCAACACAAATGATTAATACTCGTACGCAAGCCACAAGAAAACAGAATAAAACAAACTCGATAAATTTTCTGGAGTTTCCAGTGCCTGGAAAATGGCTGGAAGTCAAGTGACAATGTTAAAATTTAACACCAATGTTGTTACCACTTCGGGTGACGTAAGGCACAGTCTTAAACTTTTGTGAACGATACGTACACATATTACATTTTGATAAAAAAAATGTTGGCAAAGAGCTCAGGTCTCGTTCGGACTCATGACAGTCCAATACAACATTATGACGATTCACCCAACAATAATGTTAATCGCGGTTTCGGCAGGGGTGCGCTGGGTTTGTGCGAGTATCTCTTTCCCCTTACTCCTCGGAGGGTGTAATCCTTCTCCCACATCCCTCTCAAACCCAAAACGCACCCAGGGTGCTCCACTCCGGTTCGCAGTTCTGCCACGGCAGCTGCTTGTTGAGCGAGGCGAACATGTAAAAGATGGTCCAGGCGATTATGAGGTTGTAATAGAGCATTACGACCGTTGAGACGATCACCATGCCGAACCCGAGGCCATGGAAGAGAGGGCAGAACTTGGCGTAGATGGCGGCTGGACCGAGGTTGGCGTACTGCCCGAAGGACAGCTCCATGAACATGAGGGGGAGGCCGGCGATGACGAGCATGATGGTGAAGGGGATGAGGAACGCCCCTGGAAGGACAAGAGAAAAGGGAAAAGAATGTTAGGCGGATAAAAAAACATTAGTTCTCATTTCTCTCGCCGCAAAGCCGCAAATTATGTAAAGAACATGGCGCGAAATTCATACTACTTAGTCTCCTGATATTAGGCACTATATATATATATATATATATATATATATATATATATATATATATATTCACTTTCTTGGAAAAGCCACGATCGTGCACAATAAAATTCACTAAATAGTCATAGTAAACACAGAAACTAAAACATATTAAAGAGGGACTCACTAGTTCTCGAATTTTCGGTGGTGCAACCACCTTTCTCAAGAGAAATTAGAAACAGAACTGAGGCAGAGGAGGGCCCGAAAGCAGTGGTAGGAAGGAGAAGGGGGGAAATGGGGGAAATGGGGGAAAAGAGGGGAAAAGAAAGGAAAAGGGGGGGAAGGCATTCGAGGTGAGGGGTTTGGAGGGGTAGTGTAGGACGCGGGAATTTTCAAAAAAAGGTGGGGATGATATGGAAGTTGTTGGGGGCGGAGGGGGATGAAATTATATGCATAAAGGGGGCAATTAATGTGTAATATTAATACCTGGGCGATTCCAAGAGTCCAAGAGCCAGATGAAGGCTAGCTCTAATGTTTTGAGTTTCAGTGGAGGGTCTGAGTGTGACAGGGATGCTAAGACGGATACTTTAAAACATAGGTCAAAGGCAGTGTTGTGTTCGGAGGCATGTTTGGGGATTGGGAGCATACCAATAAGGGAGGAATTGTTGCATGAGGCTCGATGATTATTGATTCTAATATTAAGGGGTGTGGTACACTGTCCAATGTAAAAGGCAGGGCAAAGTTGGCACTTGAGTAGGTAGACAACATTGCTGGAGGTACACGAGGAGTAGGGAATTGGTGGGAGAGAGTTAAAGAGCGGGTGGGAGAGGGATGGGATTCTGGTTAGGAAAATAGGACATGCTTTGCATCTAGGTTTATTGCAAGGTCTGGGAGTGATTTTGGAACGGGGCGAGGATTTAAGAAGTGGATTGGTAGATTTTAGAAGATCTGATAGATTGGCGGGGCGTTTGAAAGTGACAGAGGGGCATTTGGGGAAAAGGTTAGTGGTGGAATTGTGGTTTTTGAGGATAAGATAGAGGTCCTTTAGGATAGAACGCAGAGATTCTAGGCCAGGAAGAAACGTGGTGAAATTGAAAGAGGGTGGTTTCTCACGGTGGTGGAAGGTCTGGGAGTGTAAGTATGTCTACGGATCCTCTTATTCCTGAATAAGAGGATCCGAGTGAGTCCCTCTTTAATATGTTTTAGTTTCTGTGTTTGCTATGACTATTTAGTGAATTTTATATATACATATATATATATATATAACATCTGTGGTTTTATTAATGCATAATTATATTACATATTTATATGAATAGGGGTAAGTGGTATAAAGCGTTTAACTATTGAGGAGGACCCGAGTTCGACTCATGGAAAAGCAGAGGTATTTCCATGAATCGAACGTTTTGGGCACCCTCAGCTACACCAGAGCGGTGTGATTTTTCTGGCACTAGATATCCTCGGGAAACCACAGCCTGTGCAGACGAAGGATCTGACCCCTTTTTACCCTGAAATGCGAATTTCATACGCCGTCGGGCTTAGTACTGGGTGAACTCATCACCTTCCAATCAGAGCTTCCGGCTGATTACTGTTTTTTTATGGTGTATAAACATATGTACACACACACATAGGTTATATATATGTATATATATAAAATGTATGTGTATATATAAATATAAAACTTTGACAGCAACACACAATATGTGAACACATAAAAGGAACACTCAAGTTATTTCTTGATAATTTCGACGGAAAATTCAGTCCTGACTAATCTTCTGAGGAAGACGGAGCACAGTTCTGTCGAAATTATCAAGAAATAACGTGTGAGTGTTCCTTTTATGTGTTCTCATATTGTGTGTTGCTCTCAAAGTTTTTTATTTCCACTTCTGTGTTACTTCGAAGAAATTATATATATAAAAAAATATATGTATGTAAATAGTATATAGTAATAGAAAATTCAGACGGCACAATAGAACCCAAAAATAAAATTGATAACACCTAAAAGGGCACTCACATTTCAGAAATTTGAAGCTTTCGTCCTTCTATGACGCCTTATATGTACCAAACTATGTATATTTATTTATTTATACTATAAACCAGAAAAAATAAACACGGTTGGTGGGGAATAGCCGAACAGTTGAATGATAAGATTACATCACGTGGTGCCTCCATGACCTTAAAAACTGTGATACCACTGGAATTAAAAGAGTTTTCAATATTAATAATTGTGCCTTTAGTGCTCATGAGTTACTTTCAATTATTAGATTTCTCTATATTTTGCAGAAAAAATTTCCTATTCGAAAAATATATTTCATATTAAAATAAAACTTTACCTCTTCTCCCTCGAGTTAAGGTAATTTAAAGGTGAGGTAGGTGAATTTAGGGGTAGGATTCATTTATTCCGTGCTTCGGTGGATTCCGGATCTAATCTGAGATATGGGAAAGTTATGAGTAGTATGATGTTCTCTTCTTCTAGTATCAAGGCAGAGTTGTTCGAGTGCAGATTTCGTTTCGTCCTTCGTTCTTTCCAAGTCGGTGCATCGCCGTTTCTCTTTTCGTTGAAAGATGGCTAATTCACGAAACATCCCCGTTCTCCCGCGTCATTCCCAAAAGTTAAAACTACCGCTAATCGCTCATCCATAGAGATTGAAATGACCTTCCTATCTGTGGGTTAAATAATGACTACTCTTATGTGAAAGAGCGCTCTCCGATTGATTTCTGCCTTAATGATTCGAATGAAAAAAATTATACCCTTGCAAAACTGAAAGCAATTTGTATTAAACTGAATTCAAAGAGAAAAATTAAATTCGTTCTCGTCCACCATTCAATTTGGTGACGGACAGAGAGAGGGCCTAAGGAGTTCTATAGCATGCAGGATTGGTCACAACCGAATAAAATTCAAACGCCCTATGCATTCTGGTATTTTTTTCGTTTTATGGAAGAGGTCAAGGTTAGGGGGTAAACCTAAAAAAAAAAATTCTCGACAGAAAATCCAATAAATATACATTAAGGATATACTCTTGCGTCAGTAGATTTAAGGACCTTAAACCCTTTACATTAAGCGAGAGAAATAATGCAACCATACTCCTGTGCGTTGACGCCTATGCGGTTTAGGGCGTCACAAAAAACGCGTAAACGAGTCCCTCCATTTTTCCTGGAAGGGTTCATTGTTTCAAACTTGGTCGAAGCGGGGGAGGACTGAGGGATGGACTGCGGGCGTTTCCCAGGGTAGCCAGGGTACCAACGTGGGCTATCATTCCTATCCAACTTAAAAATTGCATTTATTTTGATTTTTCCAGAAGTGTAACACTGCGTGATTCATAATCGTGTAAATTAATTCTGCCAAATGTGACCTAATAATTTTTTAATAATAAAAACGCTTCGCAAAATGTTGAAAATAGAAATATCGGCTTGAAAATTTTTAATGTGGCAAAAAATTTGAATTAAAATAAATTCCAAATTTGAAACAGTATTGTGTTTTGTTACTGACCGAAGGACCCGGGTTCGATTCCTTGCGAAGTCTCTCAGCACTTTCCCCTTTACAATAAGTAGTGTTATTTTTCACCTATATACTTTTCGGGAGAAACCACAAGTGGCACATGGAAAGGAATTGTTCTCCATAACCACCCAATTACAGTGTTTGACTTTTTCATATTGTGTATAAAACGACGACCTCTATCTTCACGTATCAAATAAAACATCAGGTTGATTACCCTGATTTGTGATGAACTTAATGAATTGCATATCAGTAATAATTATTATTAGGTAATCTACCGGTTAAGCTAGGTTTTTGGATGGATACAACTATCAAATAAACATTTTGTAACTCCCCACCTAGCAAGCTAATCTATATCAGGTCCCTCTTCCTCTCTGTGTACTTCCTTCCTCCCTTCATCCCGTCCAACATCCCTATCCTGTTCCTACCCTTACCACGCTTGCCCAACATTCTCCCCTCTATTACCCTCTTCAACATTCCACTACCGCTCAATACGCCTTTCATCCATTTTTCCTGCCTCCATAGGATTTCTCTCAACAAACCCCTCTCCTCACCCACCATCTCCAGTACTTCCTCATTTGTTTTCCTTTCGGTCCATTTCACCTTCTCTATTCTTCTCCACACCCACATTTCAAAAGCCTCCAATCTACGTCTATCCTCCTCCTTCAGCGACCACGTTTCCGCGCCGTACATAGATAGCTACGCGAGTATTTACTTTACCTCTCTACTCAACATCACTAATTATAGAATTTAAAATATTTAAAGAATGATAGTTATTTTATTTACCCTGTAATGCAACGTGCAAAACAACTCGAGCCACAATTAAATTCTTTGAGAAATGAAATGAACTCTACAAAGACCTCTTTTGTTTACCACCCATTTTGAAATGCAATTGTTTCACCAAGCAACGTCTGATGATGCTCATTTTATCTTCCGTGTAGTACTTATGTTCAGTGAAAGTCACTGCTATAAACATTTACAAATATTTATTCACAAAAGTAGATCGGGATGGTAGCGGTGATTGATTTGCTGGCTTCCCATCATAAGGGCCAGAGTTCGAATCCTGAAAGTGGCAAATATTTTTCAGTGGTATCCCGATCCCTACTTGAAGTGCTTTTGATTAAATATTTTCATTTAATACGAATTTGTTGCTATGGAATACCTTTTTCGCGAAGGCTATCATTATTTGCAAACTTTGTTATGAGCTGGGAATATTGTAATCTGCCTCAGTCTCTATCCGAGGTCATCAATAGTATTTTATCTTCCTTGAATAATCATTAATTATACTATCTCCTACGCTTCCTCTGTGATCTCCTTTATCCTGTACGTAAGTTCGAGAAAATCAATTCTTCCTCATTTTACGATAAACTCGTAAACCAATCGATACCCCAGACCTCTTTGGTACATCTATCGACAAAGTTCACAGTATTTTGACAAGTGAATCGCGTAATAATAGACGTGTGTCTTCCAAATTAATACATAGATGCTTGTTTTGAATGAGGATATCTGCATTAATAGCAGTAAAATGATTTTGTGGCGAAGGTTTTAGGCAGGAAAACAATAGATTCTGATTTCTAGATCTATGAAAAAGAGTGCTCTGAGAAGTTAATGATTTTTTAAGCTATTTTAGCGAGGACAGAATGAATAGAGCTAAAGAAATTAAATGATTCAAGTTCAAGTCAGAAATTAAATGACTCTGGCAAGAGGGAAATAAAGTACATACATCGTATCCTTAAGCACGCGCAACACGCAGTACGTACATGTATTGCAAAGTCCTCTATCAACCAGGCGCTTATCAAATTCAATGAAATGGTATTCTTTTTTTTCTAAACGGAGTGATTTAATCAGAAGAATTACACTCATTAACGGACCAACGATGGATCTTTTGACACGTAGAGCCTAATTATAGGATTGACTACTTACTTCTTGGGTCGATCAACAACGTACATAGACCAGTAGACTACCGGGGTAGAATGATAATAATATCCTATTTGACACCGTGTTGATAAAATTGGAGCCATAGGTTAATTGCATTTTAATTTTATTTTACACGTCTCACAGGTCTCCGGTTAAAAAAAAACTCATTTATTCATTCTTCAGGGGTAATTATTGTATCGAATTGGCTTGTTTTACTGCTGGGAAAAATGAGAATGGCAAAGGAAAATAGCTAAATTGAAAAAAAATGAAAATTACATGTATATTGTGTGTACAATATTTTAGATCAATTTTTTTCTCTCTATATTATCGTTTAATTTTCAACTTTTGGTATAACATGAGGACCTGGGTTAGGGTATGGACAAGTGGATAAAATATTTGGCTACCTGGGTTAGGGTATGGACAAGTGGATAAAATATTTGGCTACTGGCGAATGAAGAACAAGGATTTAAATTTTGTTTGATTCCTCAGGACACACCCTTAAATCCATCAAATATGATTTTTTTAACACCAGATCTTCCTGGGGGAGCAAGATGAAAGGAATGTACCCGTATACCCTGGTATATGAATTTCATATACGGTATTGGTGCGGCGTAAACCCTTGCATTACCGATATAACAAACCATCTCGGTTCGATTACTGTTGTCGACTTTTTGGCACAACTTATAAGAGTGCGTACGCTAATTTGATTAGATTACACAAAAGAGTAAAGATTCTTCATGAAAAAAATATTCAATAGATTGACTACCGTCCTGGATCTCTCACTTTTCGATCAGCCGCATTAGCGAGGTGATTAATCGCGCCTTTGAGGATGCTATTGTGATTTTAAGTGGATTGGACTGTTTCTATAGTAAAGAATTGACTCATTTTTTACGCTTATCATGTATATCCTCTTTTTTATCTCAAAAGACGTTAACAAAAATAAGTTAGTACGTTGGAGACAGAAAGTGAACAGTGAGTACTACGTTAAAGTCCTCGAAAGGCTAAGTGAAAGAGTGTAACGCATCAGGAAAGATATATTTGCCAACTAGATTCTGCACCATGATAACGCAATGCCATCTCACATGCCCTTCGTCGTAACCGAGTACGTGCCCGACTACAAAGTGACATCGCTGCCACATCCATTGCACCAAAACACCGATGTGACACTGTTTACTGGACTTATTTTTTTCCCAAGAATAAAAAGGAGCTTTAAAGGAAACCATTTTGTGACGCTGGATAACGTCAATGAGGCCGTGACGAGGTGTCTGAGTACAACTTTCTCGTCGATATCTTTCAGGAAGCTTTCCACGACTGGCAGAGGCGCTGGGATCGCTGTGTCGATGCACGTGGCTGCATTTTTTAAGAATTTCAGTTATTTTCACTTAGATCTGCAAATAAATATTTTCCGGATTAACTCATTTATTTCCGGGGCAGTCCATATGATATCAATGTCTTATGTCCCTTTACCAATCCCTCATGTCCGTATTTTGATCTGAATATAATATGTCAAATGTCAACATTTATAAGGCAAACTTAAACATTTATTTTTATTTTAATTGGCATTTTTTTAAGGAAAGATTTACCAGCGCTGTCTTTACATTCACAAATTAGGAATAAATTTTTTTTAAAGGATACATAGAAAGAGTATAAGCGTGGGAAGCGTGGTTCTTTAAGGTTTACAACGGAAAAAAATTTCCCTCTTGGGAATTTCAGGCGAAATTTCCGGAACATCTTGGGTCGCCCAGCTCGAGTGCCGACTGAATTGATCTCCCCTTTCACGGCATGGGAATATGTGCCATTTTCCGGGTATCGCCGAACTTCCTCCATCTCACCCCCTCCCTTCCGCTCCCACAACCCACCAATATCTCGCCTCCCACTCACCGCTCGCCTTTGCGGAAACTTTCCGACGGCCCCCGAAAAAAAAGAGTCGATGGCTTCGCCCCGAGGAGGGCGAGGGTTTGTCCCCGCTACCTGAGGGCGAAAGGGGAGGTTGACGGACGGGAAGGTCCGGGAACTAACGGGACGACCCGTTTGCATCGATGCCCGTCTAGTCTTCTTTCTTTCCTAATTCCTCTTGAGAAAGGTGGTTACACCACCGAAAATTCGAGAACCAGTGAGTCCCTCTTTTATGTGCTTCAGTTTCTGTGTTTGTGTCGACTAGGTAGTCCATTTACATTATATATATATATATATATATATATATATATATATATATATATATATATATATATATATATATATATATATATATCCATCAAAATGACGCTCTCTGGCGACGCACAAACACACAAACACTCGGATAACAAATATTCCTCACACAGAAACATAAATGAAGGAAACTTACCTGTACAGTAGATATACTCAGACGCGGTGCCGTCGAAACGTCAATATCTACTGTAAGTGTCCTTCATTTATGTTTCTGTGTGTGGAATATTTGTTATTTTATTAGGTAATCTACCGGTTAAGGTAGGTTTTTGGATGGACACAACTATCAAATAAACATTTTGTGACTCCCCACCTAGCAAAACCAATCTATATCAGGTCCCTCTTCATCTCGGTGTACTTCTTTCCTCCCTTCATCCCGTCCAACATCCCTATCCTGTTCCTACCCTTACCTCGCTTGCCCAACATTCTCCCCTCTATTACCCTCTTCAACATTCCACTACCGCTCAATACGCCTTTCATCCATTTTTCCTGCCTCCATAGGATTTCTCTCAACAAACCCCTCTCCCTCCCATGGACTACAACCTTGTCGTGGTGGAAGGGCTTGTGTGTTCCGATGACCCCTAGAGCTGTGCTGGCGGGAATAATAATAATTACTCCTGGAAGGGTCACCCATGCCAGATAGGTCGGAGGTTAGAAGCCAGACGAAAGGTAGTCCACGCAGCGTCTGTTCCTCAGTGAGGCGGCTGCAATGGCGTCTGACCCCAGTGGGGCGGCCATTAAGTGATGGTGTCACGTTAAAAACACTATTGAGGAAGGCAACGGGAAACCACCTCAATTATGATTCCCAAGAATATAATGATGAGCACTATAGATAATATTTGTTATATATATATATATATATATATATATATATATATATATATATATATATACTCTGATATGGAGCGTAGCTATGTACGGCGCGGAAACGTGGTCGCTGAAGCAGGAGGATAGACGTAGATTGGAGGCTTTTGAAATGTGGGTGTGGAGAAGAATGGAGAAGGTGAAATGGACCGAAAGGAAAACAAATGAGGAAGTAATGGAGATGGTGGCGGAGGAGAGGAGTTTGTTGAGAGAAATCCTATGGAGGCAGGAAAAATGGATGAAAGGCGTATTGAGCGGTAGTGGAATGTTGAAGAGGGTAATAGAGGGGAGAATGTTGGGCAAGCAAGGTAAGGGTAGGAACAGGATAGGGATGCTGGACGGGATGAAGGGAGGAAAGAAGTACACCGAGATGAAGAGGGACCTGATATAGATTAGTTTGCTAGGTGGGGAGTCACAAAATGTTTATTTGATAGTTGTGTCCATCCAAAAACCTACCTAAACCGGTAGATTACCTAAAAAAAATATATATATATATATACTGAAATCTGCAGCCTTAAAAGTAGCCAAATGCCCCGATTCTTTGGCCAAGAGATGGCGTTAGGGAGTTTTTCACCCACCAAAGGAGAAATACACAACACAAAAGAGGAAAGACAGTAGGTCACCAGTTAGACTATCCGCTCGGCAAGCGGACAGATCCGGTGTTCAAACCCCGGTCCAGGAAATATTTTTACACTTTTGATCTGCTCAATTCCGCCTTCCCCACCTCCTCTGTGCTCGTCCGTTATATGTGTTCATATATATATATATATACATATATATATATGCATTTTTATATGTATGTATTTCCGAAAGAATTTGTATTTAGATGATCGCTGGCATTCCTTTTCACCCAAAACTTCGAAATTTCAGGCATACACTGTTTACCAGCAAAATTATGGCAAGTGTGTTTTGGGATCGCAACTCGGTGTATTTTTGGCCGACGTCAATGCTTCGAGGACTGCAATAAACGCATACAGGTATTCTGAGACACACTCCCCGTCGCAAACTTTCTCTATGACAACGCTCGCCCCCCACGGTAAATCGTCGCTCTCTAATAACAATTTCAATGGGACATCATTATCCACCCACCCTATAGTCCTGACATGGCACCCACTCTTTACCTAAGTTGAAAGAAAATTTTGGTCTTTGGCCTTTAGAAGACGCTTCAGCGAAGAAGACACTGTCAATGATGAGATCTTCAACAACAGCGGCACCGAGCTGGTGTGACATGGACATACGAAAACTACCCTAACACTTCCAAAATTACATTGACCCAAATGACCGTTAAATAAAAAAATAAAGAATTACTTAAGGTTTTAAATGATGCCTAAATCATTGAAAATTAACTTTTTTTTTATTTCTATAAAAGTTGAAGGCTATCTATCTTTTTAGGGTTACCGTCTTAAGTTGTCTTCATTCCATACTGTAGTAAGTGCACATTCTCTTAGATGCAATGACATGTGTTTGTATGGAAGTTACACTCCATATTATATTCTGCCTTTTTTAATCGGAACAATTTTTACAAAAACGTAAATTAGTTGATGTATTTTTTTTCTAATCGTCGCTTGTATGATACTATTTTTTGGTTATATTTTTAGTTAGACATTTTTGCTATTCAATTAGACACTGCTGTTGTGTCCAAAACATTGGGATGCAATCTCTCACTTCAGACACGATAACAGGGTAAACCTTTAAGTACGGTCAAGTGTATCTCTTTCTGAA
The DNA here is from genome assembly GCA_037158775.1 of Hetaerina titia. NCBI lineage: Eukaryota > Metazoa > Arthropoda > Insecta > Odonata > Calopterygidae > Hetaerina > Hetaerina titia. The sequence continues at coordinate 26,399,805 of CM073775.1, read as the reverse complement.
AATTACAGCGTCTCCAGATAGGGAAAAAACTGCAATTAGTTTACGGTGGTGGGAGGGGGGGAGGGAGAAGAAATTAAGCGAGAATCGGACTTTGTGAGGTGACTAATTTACTGAATTTCCACTTTCCAATGTTCAGGTTTCGAATCCCAGCGGTGGCGATTGATTTGATACACCATTATCACGATCCATACATTGGTGTCATAAATGTATGAGATATCTTCAAGTTGGAGTGCGATGTCCGTCGGATGGGACGTTTAATTTTGTGACCCCTTGGCGATTTTCCATGATGGAGTAGGCTAATGGCGATTCCCGATTGTCTCCAAACTTCCCTCATTCTTTCTTCTATTGTCAAATCAACTCCCAACACATTCCAAATGAATCAAAAAACCACAGTTGTCCCTCCACTTCCCCCTCCCCCTGATAACTATGAACACTGAAAATAGAATTTGAACCACATGGTCAAAGCGTGTCCAGTCAAATGGCTAGGGTTCTTTTCAGATGCGACAATACATAAAACACGAACAAACAAGCACATTAATCATACTTAAGGCTGAGTTCAACCAAATATGAGGGACCAATACTTTTAAGTTAGATCCGTTTTGGTCATTAGAAAAGTGTATACGCCATTAATAATTTTTATTGACGGTTTTAGTTTCCAAGCAACCCTACTTCACTTTTCTAAATCATCTCCCTTCACTTCTAAGAACGTTTCGTAATACTACACTGGCTTCTTTAATCCCTCAGAATATAGGAGTTCGCTTCCTGGGAATTGAACCAGTTGATGACGGCGGTCTTGAATTTCTCTTCGTCTTAAAAACCTTTGCCCAACAAGTTAATGTCTCTCAAGATCAAGAAGATGAAATGGTCGCTAGGCGCAAGGTCGAGACTCAAAAATGGCTTAAAAATACCTGTTCACTCAAGATTCTTTGCTCTTTGTGTTGGTTGGTAAGCATTTACAGTCTCTACCTTCTTGCAAGACAAATTTCCCTCACATTAGAAACTTACCTTAGTCCGGCCAATACCCAAGAAAAATCCTTCTGCTGATGTGACCGAACACAGTTTCTTGCCTTCTATCTCCAAAGCATTGGAGGAGCTTGTTTTCCAGCAAATATCCCATTTAATCAATAATAACAATATACTCGATCCTTTGCAATTCGGCAATCGGAAACAACACAGCGCCAATCAAAGTGACGTAAAAAATAAGATACGCAGTTGAAAAAAGACTAAATAGTGTCCTTGGCCTAATTGACTTCAGTAAAGCTTTTGACTTTTAATGAGTATGCCGTCCGTCGTACGAGACGTTAGACTGCGGACCCCTTGGCGCCTTTCGATAAGAGGCGATAAGATAAGAGGCTAATGCCGACGCCGGGTTTCCTCCCACCCTTCTTCCGTTCTCATCCATCCTAATGGCGCCAATGACCTTAGCTGTCGGTCGCCTCTCCTAAAAAAATACTACTACTAGTACTGAAATCAAATCAAAGCACGCAATTTGCAACTGAAGGGAGTAACAATTTTCGCGGACATTGTCATCTGCATCCACCGATAGGAAAAACGACCACAACGCAATAAATTCAGTGGGTTCGAAAACAATCAATAGATGGCACAGCACACGCAAAATTATACACTGAACCGCCCAAATTTAAATAAAAGAAAACGGCCTTTTACTTTTCGAATATTGCTCATAGATTAGTGTTAGTAGAGCCAAGCTTCAACACTTTTCCATTCCCTATACATTTACCACGGAGTGCACCCTACCACGTCCAGACCTCTCCATCCCTCGAGCTGATCGTTGCGCTTCTTCTCTCCAACGTTTTCTCCCCCATAATACCCATTTCCGCTCACCTATTGTCCTCGCTCAGTCTGATCAGCGTGGATTCAATGAAGGATGTGTGCATGGCCTCGTTTCAGCCTTTGCACAAAAAATTACGGCTTCCTGGATGATGTACTCCTTTTTTTTTGCTCATGCATAGGCAGTGATGAGCGGTTTACGGGATGTATCACGTGTGGCATGCCTTGATGATTGCTGAGGGAAATACGGTTTTGGCGTTCATGATTCGGATGAGAACTGAAGAAAATGGGCAATGTATATGGATCGTGCCCGGTTTTATATTGTTTATTTAAACTGAAGTGTTTTAAATTTATCTATCCGTTTAAAGCCATTAAAACTGAGTGTTATAGTCTTTTTATAGGGTTATTTATAGGTTTTTAAAAAGATATTTAAAGTTTAAATCAACTTATGCTTTGTACAGGATATTCACCTGACCAGGCAAAGAATTCGGAATAATTTAGGAAATCGAAACCCCACTTCAATCCAACGTCCATGTTTGTTAAAGATTGGAATTAGCGAGACATTATGAAGTAGAGCCTTAGTCTAGCTTATATCTTAAGTAAGTTTCCTATTTTTTAATATATATGGAACCCTGAACCACCCTGAAATAACTAATCATGCAATTTTCTTACAAGTGCCGGGCCTCCATTTGGGCTTTTACCTTATATATTGCATTACCTGTCCATTGTTAACAACCTTTGTCTCTGTGCAACCCTGAACCACTTGGATTGTTATTACAATCTAAGAGGCCTATCCGGAAAGTATCCAGCCATTAAATCTTTTGAGAAAAATAGCCTACACAGAGCAATGAGGCCTTAGTTCCCTTCAAAGTACTCCTCTTGGAATCTCACACGCTCATCCCAGCATCTCTTCCTCTTTTAAAAGCGATCGGAATGGATTTTATCGGATTGATCATCAGCTGCCTCGTTCCCCGCATTCTCCCTTATCTATTACACCGAATATTGAATGAACTGGGCTTTTGTTTTAGGGTCATAGCTGTACACCCATGACTCATCTCCATCTATGACAATTTTTAGAAAACCTGAGTCATCGTATGCTGTTTGGGGCTTGTCCCCTTCAACTGCAACATGAAATTCTTGAAACTAAACTAGCTTACTAGAACCTCAATAAAAACATTTGATATTATATTAAAGTGAATACTAAAATCTCCACCGCGGATCTACCTATGGTCTTTGGAAACTCAGGACTCGAGAATGCGAAAATTTACTCTGACATAGCGACTTTGAATAGGCCAGAAATACGTGACCCAAGATATTGTACCGCTGGCAAAAACGCGGAAAATCTGTACTGGAATTACGTAGCTAATACTTATAAAAATTACTCTGTTCATGCGGCCTTATTTGAAATACACTTTTAAATATTTCGGGAAGCCAAATAAACACCGATATTTTTATTATACAATAATTTTCAAAATACTAACTTTAGTTATGCTCCATGAAGATGACATCTCGAAACGTGTTGTAATTCAATGACAAACAGAATATTCGGTAAAATGCTATCTCCATTTTCATTTAGAATGCATTTACTAACGGTTCATAATATCTATTTACGGTATATATAGCTCTAATCAATGTAATTAAGGATTCATTACCAACATGCAGTCATATTTGTACAGGTATAATGCTGTTCTAAGTGTTTATATGGATTTCTTACTCATAAAATACTCTGCAGTTTGCTTTGCGCTTTATTGATTCTCAATGGGTGTGAACGTTTAAACCAGCAAGAAATTATGAACACTGTAATAAGAGTCAAAGGTCATGTAAGTCTTTCATTTAAATTGAATAAATATGGTTTATAAGTTTATTGCCAGAGTATCCCTCTTCTCTCTCTCTCTCTACACACACACACACACACACACACACACACACACACACACACACACACACACACACACACACACACACACACACACACACACACATATATATATATATATATATATATATATATATATATATATATATATATAGATGATTTCTTTGAAGTAACACGGAAGTGTTGAATAAAAACTTAGACAGCAACACACAGCACGAGAACACATAAAAAGAACACTCACAATAATATCTTGATAATTTCGACGCATTCGAACTCCGTCTTCTTTGGAAGATAAGATTTGAGTCAGTCATATCTTATCTTCCGAAGAAGACGGAGTTTGAGTCCGTCGAAATTATCACGATATTATTGTGAGTGTTCTTTTTGTGTTCTCGTGCTGTGTTGCTGTCTAAGTTTTTTTATCTATATATAACCGGCACAGGATGTTGTTAGATTGTGTGTTGCTGTCAAAGTTTAATATATATATATATATATATATATATATATATATATATATATATATACACACACATATATATATTTACATACACCTAGAGAATTTTTAAACATAGACACACAAAGAAAGGACATTCACATATGTAGTCGACCTTTCAACGGCTCGACCGTCGTCATCAGAATGGAGTTGTAGGGAAAGAGCGGATAGGACATGTGCATGAATAACCATCGCTATTCCATCAAATCTCCCACCATTCTTAATTATCCCATCCCTACTGGCACTGCTTCCCACAACCAGTCTTTCGATGACTGCTTCTCGGTTTCGGTGATTGAAACCCTTCCCAATTCCGCTAACAGCATAGAGGTGAGAACCCGCGAACTGGCGCATATCTGGGTGCTCCATTCTTTCAAACCCCCCTGACTGAACCAAGCCCACTGAATGCATCCAATAGCTGCCTACATTCCCCCTCCCCCACGTTTTCCGTTTCCTATTGGTCCCTTACCTCTCCTCCCCTCACCCTTCCTCTGCACATGTCCTCTCCACTCTTTCCCGAGAACGCCATTCTGATGACGACGGTCGAGCCGTCAAAATGTAAACTACATACTGGGTGTCCTTTCTTTATGTTTCTGTGTTTTGAATATTCTGTGTCTGTTTGTTTGTGCGTCGCCGGAGAGGGTCCCATTTCAAAGACACTTATATATATGTATATATATATATATATATACACACACACATATACACACAAACTCACAGACAAATTTCGTAATTAATATCAAATGCTTTTGTGCAGATTGCCTACCAGATATTAATTAGGTCCCTTTATGAGTCAATTAAATTGAAAATCATATTTCTACCTTACCAGCGTCCATGTATCCATACACGCTATCATGAAACTTAACACAAAATGGGAACTCTCTCATCTTGCAAATCCTATTTGACACAAGGCATGTACCTCCGTCGTCAGCGATTTCCATCCAACCCCATCGTACACCCAACCCTCACCTAAGGTAGGTAGGGTTTTGTTCTTATGAGGAGGTGGACGGGGAAGGAGTTAAGGGAGAAGGGAATGGATTTATAAGGCTGGGGGTGGGGTCAAGGAAGTAGGCCCCTCGCCCAACGTCAGCGAACGGGGCGGGATGTGCACAGCACACACAGGGGCGGTCAAGGGCGATTAAAACGTGGCCCTTAAAGTCGTTGCGTCCTACCCTCCTCCTATACCCAACGTTCGGTCGCTCTCTTGGGGATTGGAGGGTGAGGGAGGGGGGAAAGAAGATGGGATGAGGTGGAGAAAACCCAACCTCCCTCTTTTTCCCCATCCATGCAAGGGGTCTGGGGTGTGGGAGTAGGTACGTCGGATGAAGGAGGACGATTACGTAACCAATGGGGGTGTATATATGTGTGTGTGTGGGGTGAGGGGGTTGATCCTCTCTCCAATGAAACTGCACCATCCCCCTTCCTTCGCCCATCCCCACCCTCGCGAATCACTGACTCCCACGAGTGCGCGCCAACGAGAGGAAAAAGGAGGGGTCGAGGATGGAGGCGCATCTATCCCCTTTCCTTCCTCCCCCAAGTTCACCGAGTAGCTCTAACATGCACACGAGTACTCTCTGTGCCCTCATGCTACATACATACACACATGCGCGAACACGCTCCGCAAGGTCGAACGCGGACGGATAGAGGGCAGCATCGTCTGCGGTGTGCTCCTCCGCGGGTGCCCGAATCCGCGATAAGTCGGGTGTTAACAAAAACTCCCTTTTCCTATCTATTATTATTATTTTTTTATAAAGGTTTAAAAAAATAATAACAAGACCTCTTCACGCAAGTACGGTACTCGTTAGGCAATCCTGCCGGAGGAAACGTCCAATTCGACTCCCTACCGTTCGGGGATACGCGTGTAAGGGAGGGAAAGGTACACCTGACATCGTTGAAACCACTTGCTTAAGAGTTACAATTGACAATAGATTACACTTAAACAAACGTGTTAAAACCATAAAAAAAGTTTCTCTGTAATAAAAAGTATACTAAAATAGGGCGGAAAAAAGTATCTGGGAAAGACTTTAGACCGATCCCAGTAATCTCAAGCTGAGGGAAATAGCTAGAAAGACTGATAACACCTTAGATATTAAGACATACCAAATGAAAACAACATACTGTCACCAGAGCAATTCAGTTTCAGAGATAAACATTCAACCACTAATTAGATCAATAGAGTAGTAGACTTCATCAGTGACTTATTTAATTAAGAGGAGTGGACAATAGGAATATTTCTTGATCTCACCAAAGCATTTGACAAGGTGTGGCACGATGGGGTACTACAAAAAATGGAAACTGGAATATTTTTCCGAATGGATTCTAACATGGACCAACTCTTATTTAGATGAGAGGAAATCTCAAGTAAAGGGGGATAAGGAAACAAGTGGCGAGAGAGTGGCTAGGGCGGGTGTCCCACAGGGATCTGTTCTCGGTTCACTACTGTTTAATTTATTTACGCCAGATTTCCCAAGAGAAGAACAGAATTGGCAGATATTAATCGCAAAATAGATGACGCGGCGATCATAGCCAAGGGAAAAAAAGTCAACAATTGTCCAAGAAAGAGCTCAAAACATGCTAGATCTGGTAACTAAATGGTACTCCAAGTGGAGAATAAGCGTTAACCCGACTAAAACAAAAGCCATGATTTTCACTCCCACCGACTTTATTGTGTCTAAAAATCTAAGAACACTCTATAGAGGGGAGCACAGAAACCACTTACTTAGGAGTTACAATTGACAATAGATTAAACTTTAGCAAACATGTTAAAACCATATTAGGAAAGGCTTAGGCAAGTCGAGCAGAACAAGTCCCTATCTTAAAGAATAATCCGACGCCTTTAAGCACTAAAAATTATATATATATATATATATATATATATATATATATATATATATATATATATATATATATATATATATATATATAGACAAGGCGGTAATTCTCCCCGTTTTGGCATATTTAACTCCAGCTTGGATGGGACTCCTAAGTAAGAATAGCTATAAAAAATCAGAAATAACCGAAAGGAATATTTTGAGAGTCATGTACCGAATTAAAAACATATATAGTCAAATAGAATTACATGGTGAGCTAGATAAAACAATTAAAAGACTATGCAGAAATTAATGAACTGAAATTACTGAAGGCTTAGTTCTGTTCCTAATTCCTCTTGAGAAAGGTGGTTGCACCACCGAAAATTCGAGAACCAGTGAGTCCCTCTTTCATTTGTTTCAGTTTCTGTGTTTGTGTCGATTAGTTAGTCCATTTACATTATTGTGCACATTCGTGGGATTTTCAAGAAAGTGACTTTATATATTATATATATATAAACAAAATATTTTTTAAAAAAGATATAGAGCAAAATCCGGTGCTAGGCATACCCTGAAATAAAGCCACCAAGGCGGCAAGTAACTCGACATCTTTCGCCATGCTCAATGGCAGTCATAATTCGAATGACTGAATAAAGACGCTGTGCAAATAGTTGGAGCGACAGTAATAAGGAATGTGGGGCAATATGAGGCCAAAACCTGGTCTTGTAGGCAATAGGATGTTTCGTATGCAACTAAGGGTTTTGAAATGTGGGTGGTTCGAAGAATTGAGAATATAAGTTAGACAGAGCGGAAGACAAACAGTTTTAAATAAATATGGTGGACAAAGGGAGGGAAGAGGCTGTATGGAGAATATATTCAGGGGCGGAGTGGGATTTTAATGACCTCGAAAAAAGAGGGTATATTAGTATATCGTGGTAGAAAGGGAATAGGATTCTTGAATTGAATGGATGGAGGTAGGAAGACACTAAGTACTAGAGAAAGGTCTAAAACAAATCTTAAGAGGGTGATGCGATAGTGACTGCGAACGTCACTCCAAAGTGTACCTAAAATACTATTAAATTGTTGGCATTCTACCGATTGGATTAGATATTGTTTTTGTATTGAATATTATATTCACATCGACAAAAAAACTTATTTAATAAAAACATACTCTGATGACACGACTTTAATTACTGCAGATGACATAAATTTTTCAATATTTTCATAACCTATATTTTTGTCGATTTTTTAAAGAGTAACGAGGACAAAATAATTTTTAAAAATGAAAAAATAAAAATGATAGTGAATAACCCTTCACTAACTACACATAACTTTGACTACGCTGCTATTATATATGCATGTAATTTTTTAAAAGAGATTACACCTTTTTCGCATTCGCCAATGTTCAATGCACACGACTATGTAGAGATAATAGTATAAAAAACATATTAACTCAGCTACCAGTTACACAATAGTAGTTATTCCTCGTACCCGGATGGAGGTGAGTGGGATCGTTGAAATGAGTGTTCAGTGATTTTTATTTATCTTTTGTAAAATTATACTTTACGCTAGTATTTATACACAAGTTCTCTCCTAAAGTAGTGGGACAGTGTCAATTTAAAAAAAATGCCTGAAGTGGTGCGTTCACTGAAAAATCTTCGAAGTAGCATCCTTGTGCCTCCACACACCACTGCCAGCGGGTTTTCCACGCTTCGTACGCCTTCTGGAAGGCAGAATCCTGCTAAGATCATCGTAACGGCTGTTCTAACGCATCCACCGAGGCGCAGTCACGTACTTTTTGCACGAAATTAAGTAGAGTATAGATGAAGAAGTCTGGTGGGGCATTGTCTAAATAATTTAAATCCTCACTCACATAGTGGAGAAGGTCTTGGCAGATCCGCGTGAGAGTTTCCTTTTGTTCAGAGAGTCTGACCTGAAAAAGGCCGAAAGCTCAAACAATCTACAATGTTAGTGTCCTTTCAAGTGTTATATATTTTATTTTATGTTGTATTGTGCCGTCCAAATGCTATATTGCTCTCGTGAGTGCTTCCACATCATCGATGTACATGTGTATTGTTTTTTTTAGAGAGAAGATATCTAAAAGCTATCTAAACCTGTAAATAACCCAACATTATAATAATGTATGCATAATAGTATATATATATATGTATATATATGTATATATATATATATATATATATATATATATATGTGTGTGTGTGTGTGTGTGTGTGTGTGTGTGTGTGTGTGTCTGTGTGTGTGTGGGTGTGATTTCTGGACTCTTAAGGAAAGCATTTGGCTACTCTAGTCCGAGGGGAGTATTTCCAGTTCGCAGAGAGTTTGACCGCCTTTAATTTTAACCAAACTGCTTTAATTTACCAGATATACCTGGGAAGCCTCAGGAATCGCAGGAAAAGGGCTATCTGAGAAATTTCAAGCATAGTAACAGGTGACCTATAACCTCACCAATCAAACCAATCTTCATGTTAATATTTTTATAGTATTTTCCGTTTAACTGGATCATCACGCGGTCAATTTGACTGCTGAATTGAATAGCTTACAGCGAAGAAAAGTCACAGAAATATTGCCAATTTAATGTTAATACATAATTATTAGGGTAACTGTATGATTGAGAAAAGATAGGAGTCACAGCGAATTGAATTATAAGTCATATACTAAACATTTTGCATAAAATGGAGAGAGGACTCTTAAAAATGTATTGTCAGTCTTGCCGGATTAAAATTTTTTCCGGACGATGGAAATGGAATGATAGAGAAAAATGTAAAATATAACAGGTAAAAAATTTAATATTTTCCATAATCAAGGAAGGGACCAGAATAATGTTAACAGGTACAGATAGTAAGATATGGTGGCCCAGGATTGCAGAGAAAGAGAGGAATCCGCTGGGTGCAGTTTGAAAAAAGATCAGGCAATTAGATAAATGAAATACTAAAAGGAGGTGGGATTTTGAAGACCGTGGTGGCCCTTGAAGCCATGGCGGGGTTTTTCAGATAGTATGGAGCCAAGCAGACAGTAAAAAGATCTGAAGAAATAAATAATGCGTTTCCAACAAGAAGAGACCTAAACGAAATACAAGAATATCAACACAGCATGAAACCAATGCTTTTTTTTTGGAAACTCCGCTTTTATTCAGACGCCATGACCATGTTAATGAGATATCCTGTTCTGATGTATGAATATAAGGTGTGATTAAAAAAAGACCGGACTGATTTTATTCTGTGCAAACTGTTCAACGGATCGAAACGAGACACAGTGCGCCATCTAGGGACACATCTGACGACAAAAACGAGAGGTGTTGCGTTTGTTTACGCCGAGTCGTTACGCAGCAGCAGCGGTACGTGTCATTAACCTGTTCGTCGCCGCGTGCAACAGCAGCAATGATGGAGCTAGAGGAAGAGCGCGTGTGCGTGAAATTTTGTTTCAAAATTGGCAAAGTGCTATGAAGACATTTGGAATGATTCAGCAAGCCTTTTTAATGAAGGTATGAGTCGAAGGCAGTTGTTGTTTTGGATCCTGTCAGACGCACGTCGAATAAAATTCGTCCCGCGGGTATTGACTGATGAACATGAGTTTTTCGCCAGAACCGGAACTTCCTTGATCCCAAAGCCACCTTAATCTCTCCAGTCGTGGCTCCATCAGACTTGTCTCTGTTTCCAAAGTTAAAATCAACCGTGAAAGGGTGCCGATTCAACTCTATTGCGGACATTAAAACACTAATTGTACGGAGGACCTGAAGAGGATCCCTAAGGCGACTTACGAGGCAGGGTTTGAGAGCTGGAAGAAACGTTGGCAAAGGTGTTTCGCCAACCAAGGCATGCACTTTGAGGGCGACAAGTTCGATTAAGCTGAATCCGTCGAAATGTACAAGTTACAAACTCAGTCCTGTATTTCTTTGATCACATCTTGTGTATACAGCTGAATTGAGTCGTATTGTTTTCTAATAATGTTTATTCAATGCAGACATTGCCACCTAGCGGGATCATTTGTGTAATATAATTTGAGGAAATGTGCTTAACTTTAATTATTCTTCGTATTGGGAAAGTCTTAAGGTACTAATTTCCTTCCTACTTCTTTACATTTTTAATGTGGTGGTCGATCTAGGAGAGAACCAACCCCTGTTGGAGGTCATTGTAGGCGAAGAAAGTCTAGCTATTGAACGGTGGTCTCAAACATCCCTCCGGGCTAAAGATGCCCTCTCGGCTGAATCGTCGAAAAATTCCTCCCTTTGAACGTGTCGCTGGAACGGCGGATAGATGTTGGCAGAGGCGTCATATTATTTCGCTGGCGTAGTTCCAGATGGGTTCTAGGATTTTTCCGTGTTATCCCTCCCTCGAGGGTGCCCTGATTCGTCCACCGCAGGAGAGAGAGGGGGGGAATGAGGGGATGGGGGTAGGGATACGGCGTGGAATGGGCGCCGTACTGCAGAGGTCCAATCCTCCTCCGAGATCCGAGTGGCTGGGAGAATGTTGGATGTTTGAATCCGCGCGAAAAAAGGCACTTCTAACTGTTTGACCTGCGGATCGAAGCGAACATAAAGCCCTAAAAATGATATAACTTTAATATGTGATGAGGGATGGAATCAACCGTGAGAAAACCAAAGTGACCAGATTTTTGGGAAGACAGAAACTTAATTTAAACCCTAAAGTAGTAGGGAATATTATTGGGAAGGAATGGTCGGTAAAGAGTTTTCAAGCATTTTTTCATTTCCATAATAATCTGTGGAAAATAAAATTATTTGTCGTACCGAGCACTCGCATTTAGGAACTATGTAAGCATTCCCATTTACAGAGAAACACGAATTTCTCGAAACCAACCTCGAATGAACACGTCTTATGTGCAATGTTTCTATTGAAAACGAGTAGAGATCATTCGATTGAAATGTTATATATATATATATATATATATATATATTATTATTATTAAGTAATATACCGGTTAAGGTAGGTTTTTGGATGGACCTAACTACCAAATAAATATTTTGCGACTCCTAACAAAACACAATCCAGCAACCTACTCTATATCAAGTCTGTGTACTTCCTTCCCTCTTTCATCCCGTCCAACATCCCTATCCTGTTCCTGCCCTTTCCTCGTTTTCCTAACATTCTCCCCTCTATTACCTTCTTCAACATTCCACTACCGCTCAATACGCCTTTCATCCATTTTTCCTGCCTCCATAGGATTTCTCTCAACAAACCCCTCTCCTCACCCACCACCTCCAGTACTTCCTCATTTGTTTTCCTTTCGGTCCATTTCGCCTTCTCCATTCTTCTCTACATCCACATTTCAAAAGCTTCCAATCTACGTCTATCCTCCTGCTTCAGCGACCACGTTTCCACCTAAAGCCACACGCTTCATATCAAAGTTTTTACGAGTCTTTTCTTAACATCCTTACTCCACGTCTCTGTCATCAACTCCCTCCTCCTTGTGAAAGCCTCTTTTCTTAGCGCAATTCTTTTCCTTACGTCCCTACCACTTTGACCGTGTTGGTCCAAGACACTTCCGAGATACGTAAACTGTTCTACCTGCTCTATTTTTTGCCCCCCTATTTTAATGTTTAGCTTAGCCTTATATATATATATATATATATATATATATATATATATATATATATATATATATATTTCCCGGTGGTGATGAAGAGGGACTTTGTTGTATAGTAGGAGGTTGGATTGTGTTCTGTTAGGAGAGAGAGGATGTTTATCTGGTAACGTTGTACATCCAAAATCTACCTTATCCGGTAGATTGCATCTAATTATATATATGATACACAGACTCAATTATTTCTTTTTCGTTGAATTACCGTGGTAACTATTTACACTCAGTATAGACCACTGTCGCATAAAACGTAATTTTTTGTCAAAAAAAATATAGACACCATTCATTTTCTCTTAAATTTTTTTGTATGATTCATACACATTCTGTCCAGCACTGTATATAAATTTTATTACGGATAAGAATCGATGCCATTATACGTACATTCCGGTCGTCCCCAGTCTTTCTTTAATTGATGGTTACATTCTAAAGAAAAAATACTGTACATTTGACAATCCTATACTTTACAATATTCCCACTAATCTGTCTTCTGCTAACCTACCTTCGCCTTGAAGAATGCGGAACATATATTTTTAATTTACACTCAGTATAAACCACTGTCGCATAAAACGTAATTTTTTGTTAAAAAATGTTTTCTTTTGTGTGCTTAGGAAATATGCTAACTCGTTATTTAATTGATCAGGAATTCTTAAAAACAAAAGTGTCCATCACAAATGTTTATTTTCCAGCTCCCTCTCTCTTTGTGTAGTGAAATTTAAATCAACCATACAACCTTGATTTTTTCCGGTTCGGTCAAATGTCAAATCGGGAAAAAAATGTCGAAAAAATTTCGTCGCGACACATTGAAAATTGTGTAAATTGATGTCAACTCGAAATTTGGGTCATTCATATGGAGCGAGGCGACAGAATGCGATTTTGAGCGGACGGGAGATAAATAAACAAATGTAACGGAAGGAATGAATCAAGCTGCTCGGCTACCGGAACGAAATAATGGCGAGCAGACGTGAAGTTTCCAGGTTGAATTTCCCCTTTCAGTATTCATAACTTTCCTGCAGAATCAGTGATCTGATTCTCCATGGCTATTTAATCATGCATCACAGATAATTTAATTGATCCGTTAGAATGTTCCACTTGAAATACGTGATCCTATTGTTAAAAAAACATTCGTGAGGAGTTTTTGTTTTTGAATTTTCGTATGGAAATAGAAAGATAAAAGATGTAATGATTGAACGAAGGACCGAATATAAAAGTCAAATGCCCGCAGGACATTTGTAGGGGAAATAATATATTGTGCTCCTTGACAATGGATAGCAAATGAAAATTATATTCTAGGAAAATATTCATATTTTAATTACTGTGAGCGCCGCAAAAGTAATGCCATTATTTTTCAAGTAATTTATTGAGCAGATTTGCAAAAACCCTCAAAGTTCTTCAAGGTCCTATCTTTGGACCTCTACACATTTTTCCAGCCACTCTGCCATGACCGGTACGCGCCTTATATCTCCTATCCTAATCTTCACTCTCTTCCTCATATGAAGTGTCCTCACTGATTAGAAACCAGCCTATCTGTTATTAAAAAATAAGTTGAATAAATTCGGGTAAAAAATGTATTTGGTTTAAAAGTACAAATCATGAAAATTCCTCAAAATAATACCCTTGTGTATCGACACACCAATGCCAGTGCCATGGTATGCTTATTACTTTATTGGAATGTATCGATGGGAACCTCATTTAAGCGCTTCATCACGGTCACTTTGACGTTATCCAGCGTTCCAAAATGGTTGCCTTTCAAGCTCCTTTTTATTCATGGGATAAAAAGAAGTCCGGCGGTGCCACGTCGGGACTCTAATGGGGCAACGTTGCCATCTTTTATGTTCGGTTCTCGGTCGCATAGAAGGTGGTGTAGGAAAGCGCTTTGTCTTGGTACAGCATCCAGTTGTCAAAGGTCTCCTTCCTGAGGCGTTACACTCTTTCCTACAACCTTTCGAAGACTTACATGTAAAAAGTTCACGCACTGTCTCTCAAAATAAATTTTGGTAAACTCTTTTGAATTAAAAAAGGACGATTAGCATAGTAATACTTATTTTTAGAGCACCCCCAGTATCTATTTTTTGAAGCTGGATGACCAATAGTTTAATTATTTCCAGAAGACTTGTCCTGATAATTGAAAAACAACATGTCTCTCAACACGCCAATCAAAACCAGACTTTAGCGGTAGCGTTAATGAATGTAAAACGTTAATAATGGTGTTGATTTATTGATAATTCTTAAATAGATCACTAATATTTTCGTTAATTTTTTCGGATAACGCATTTTACATATTAGAAACATGTAACGCACAAATGATCATGTTAATAGTTAATTCAACATAGGAATGAAGATACTTTCGGTAATAACCAAATTTTGTGATTTAAATGAAGTTAAATGGGATAAAACAGACAGATATCTTAAGCAGTTGACTCTGTCTTATTAATTGAGAAATTTAACCGTTCAAGTATGGAGCGTAGCTATGTACGGCGTGTAAACGTGGTCACTGAAGCAGGAGGATAGACGTAGATTGGGTTTAACTACGGGGAAATGATTGATGACGGGGATATTGAGTGAGGGTATTAAGAAAAGGCTAGTGAAAACTTTGATATGGAACGTTGTTTAAGACAACGCGAAAGAATGGCCATTGAAGGAGAATGATAGACGTAGATTGGAGGCTTTTGAAATGTGGGTGTAGAGAAAAATGGAGAAGGTGAAATGGACGAAAAGAAAACAAATGAGGAAGTACTGGAGATGGTGGGTGAGGAGAGAGATTTGTTGAAAGAAATCCTATGGGGGCAGGAAAGATGGATCAAGGGCGTATTGAGCGGTAGTGGAATGTTGAAGAAGGTAATAGAGGGGAGAATGTTGGGAAAACGAGGAAAGGGCAGGAACAGGATAGGGATGTTGGATGGGATGAAGGGAGGAAAGAAGTTTATAGAGATGAAGAGGGACGTGATGTAGAGTAGATTGCTGGATAGGGTTTTGTTAGGAGTCACGAGTTAATTATATGATAGTTGTGTCCATCCATAAACCTACCTTAATTAGTAGATTACCTAAAAAAATAAAAACTCGTTCAAGCCAAATGTTTCCATACTGAATCACGTATTTTTTTGACAGTCGCACACATTTCTTGCGTAAATTTTACGTGGGATTTAAATAATATCTGTAAATTTAATTTGATAATGAGCTTTAGGATTAATTAAAGTGAAATACTTTTTTCGATATTTATGTTTTATCTCGAAACGGTTTTGAATATAAATGACATTCAACTCAGCCGAGTCGATCTTTACAGTCAATTAATTTGTGCTGGAACAACCTCGAAATAACTCCAAGATGTCCGTGAAAAAACTCCCTCTTAACATTTCCTACACTTTAGAAAGTTAGCGGCGAGAGTAAGTGCAAGTTAGGTACTTCATTTAACATTAATACCATTCGAGTGCCGCCAAAGGTATTCTGCATTTTTGTGCACCCTCAAATTACCGTACTTTTAGCTACGTGAGTTGAAACTCGAATGCGCATCACGTATGATGTGCATTTACGTGAGATTTTAAGGATTCCTGGACCAGTAATTCGCTTATTATATATATATATATATATATATATATATATATATATATATATACATTCAACCACGAAATCCCGCCATACGGCGAACAAATATTCATTCACATAGAAATAGAGATAAGGAAAGGGGAAAGGAAAACACATAAAGGACGAACACAGGAGATGTGGGGAAGGCGGATTCAGACAGAAACACGAACGTAAAAATATTTTCCTCGATATATTGTCTTTTTATAAGATCGCAGAACACTCACACGTTCTTTTATAAGAACACTCACACGTTATTTCTTAATACTTTTGACAAAATTTAGCTCCGTGTTCCTCAGAAGAAACAGTAGTACTGCCTGCTGGTATGGTTATAGGTACCAGCAGGCAGTATTACTGTTTCTTCTGAGGAAGACGGAGCTAAATACTGTGATAAGTATTAAGAAGTAACGTGTGAGTGTTCTTCTTTTGTATTCTTATATTGTTTATTGCTGTCCAAGTTTTTTATTCAACACTTCCGTGTTACTGCGACGAAATAATCGAAATATATATATATATATATATAGTATATATTATATTATTAGGTAATCTACCGGTTAAGCTAGGTTTTTGGATGGACAAAACTATCAAATAAGCATTTTGTGACTCCCCACCTAGCAAACTAATCTATATCAGGTCCCTCTTCATCTCTGTGTACTTCCTTCCTCCCTTCATCCCGTCCAACATCCCTATCCTGTTCCTGCCCTTACCTCGCTTGCCCAACATTCTCCCCTCTATTACCCTCTTCAACTTTCCACTACCGCTCAATACGCCTTTCATCCATCTTTCCTGCCTCCATAGGATTTCTCTCAACAAACCCCTCTCCTCACCCACCATTTCCAGTACTTCCTCATTTGTTTTCCTTTCGGTCCATTTCACCTTCTCCATTCTTCTCCACACCCACATTTCAAAAGCCTCCAATCTACGTCTATCCTCCTGCTTCAGTGACCACGTTTCCGCGCCGTACATAGCTACGCTCCATATCAGAGTTTTTACGAGTCTTGTGTTAACATCCCTACTCAACGTCCACGTCATCAACTCCCTCCTCCTTGAGAAACCTCCTTGCCCAGCGCAATTCTTCTCCTTACGTCCCTACCACTTTGACCGTATTGGTCCAAAACACTTCCCAGATATGTAAACTGCTCTACCTGCTCTATTTTTTCCCCGCCTATTTTAATATTTAGCTTAGCCTTATTCTTTCTGGAAAATCGCATAACCTTTGTTTTATTAATATTGATTCTCATCCCATATTTATCGCACTGAACCTCCAATTCACTCAGCAATGCTTGCAACCCCTTGGTTGACTGAGCAACTAATGCTTGGTCATCAGCAAACCTAACCGATTTTACGAATTCCCCTCCGACTTTCATTCCTACCTCCAGTTCTTCCCATGATATATATATATATATATATATATATATATATATATATATATATTCATATATATATGTATATATATACACGAGAGGTTCATGGGAGATGAGCTCTCCATTGTTGTGTTCGGCGCTAATTGAGGAGAAGGTGAGGAAGTCCGATTACTTCCCCGCTTTGAAGACTCTCGCTTTGAACCCTTCGCTCTCGGATGTTCAAGGAGTTATTGATGCCTCTCCTGCATGCATTTTTTTCAATGGAGAAAAAAGGGTGTTTTTTTACACGCTATTTGTTCCGATGGTTTCATGGGGGATGTAGAGGGGGGGTTCAGTCAAGGAAATCCTTGACAATGGTTCGATAATTGAGGGAGTAATTAGACTAGGACGGATACCCTCAAGAGATTATAGATAGAGTCAATCAATTTAACGTGATTATGGAAGATTACGTGAGGTTCTTGGGATACAAAAAATATCCATTTCATCGACTTTAGGATTATCATATTAAAAATGGATCCGTCAATTTAAAAAAAAGTTCAGGTGTGTTTTACTGATTTTTGTACGATATTACTCAATTTTCATAGAGTTAATTTGTAAAATACTGTCATATTTATTGATTTTTCTGACAAAATTTCCTTCCAATTAAGGGAATATTCACGGAAAAAAGATCAGCATTCACTACAGGTTAAAATTATCATGCCAAATAATAGGTTGTTAATGGGCAGCGGTTTGTTGTGGTAAATAGCTCATTGGCTTCCAATTCGAAGGGCCAGGTTTCGAATCTCGATGATGGCGAAACTTTTCTTTACCATCGCGGTTTGGGGGTACCATGTGAAGGGATAAGCTCAAGTGACAATCGCCGTCCGTCGGATGGGACGCTATATTTTGTTACCCATAGGCGCCTTTTATTTCATAAAATGCGTAAATACTTCTTTGCTGGGTTTCTCTCTTTCTTTCTCCACGCTTCTTCCTTCAATCTGTAAATATTTGAACCCTACCAAATTACTCACACATCCCCATTACCAAGTAAATTACCTCAGCTTTCACTTCTCATTATAACGGTGTGCTACGAACCATTTTCGAAATTCAGGTTGGAAATTGCTTCTAGAAAGTTTACAGTTTGACTTGTTTTATTCCTGTACATTCACAATAGTTATTTTGGAATCGGTAATCAAAAAATCACTGTGCCCTAAGATTAATCTAATAAATGCATTACAGGAAACCGAATTCAAATCGTAACTTACCCCCGCACCAAGACAGAATCATAATATTTGCACAATTTTTTTAGTGAAATGGGATTCTTATTTTTTACGGGAACAAAATTACTGTAGAGCATAAAAATTAGCAAATAAGATCTTGGATACACTTAAATGTTTAAATGATATTCCCTGTAGAAGATATCAGTATTTTTTCAATGGAGGTCACGTGACTGCTATTTTTATGGGAGAATCGTAGGAAAACTTGAGTGGAATCCAGGATTATTAAAACTTTCAAAGAGGGTAAAAGTTTCTCCTCTGATAATTCCTTGAGTGGAAATGTTCTTGAATTGCTCGGGTGTTCCTTTTTGAATGCAGAAACGACTTAAGTTAAAAAAAAAATTGTTTGCAACTGCATTTGATGCGACGAGAATGTATGCAATAGCTTCATGTGATTTCGATATTAGACTATGATTATTCTGTTCTGTGCATTGCGTTGACTCACTTTATATTTGATCCTATTAAATTACATTACACAAGGAAGAATCGACTACTGTCTGAAGTGTTTCCGAATCAGATTTTAATTGCCATTTATGAAAAAAATTAAGACCAAAAAATTATGACTGAGGGATTTTAGGCGGTAGGTACAACTAAGTTTATGGGAATAATTTATTGGGTAAATTTACTAAACTTGATTTTTTCATGGAAACATAAAAAAGCGGGGATAATATATAATATGGAACTATGTCTTTTTTCTAAATCCAGTTGAGTAGGTAAAACTATTAATATATACATATTTTATTGTTATAAGGTAATCTACCGGTTAAGGTATGTTTTTGGATGGACACAACTATCAAATTAATATCTTGTGACTCCAAACAAAACCCAATCCAGCAACCCAATCTACATCAGGTCCCTCTTCATCTCTGTGTACTTCTTTCCTCCCTTCATCCCGTCCAATATCCCTATCCTGTTCCTGCCCTTTCCTCGCTTGCCCAACATCCTCCCCTCTATTACCTTCTCCAACATCCCACTGCCGATCAATATGCCCTTCATCCATTTTTCCTGCCTCCATAGGATTTCTCTCAACAAACCCCTCTCCTCCCTCCCACCATCTCCAGTACTTCCGCATTTGTTTTCCTTTCGGTCCATTTCACCTTCTCCATTCTTCTCCACACCCACATTTCAAAATAACATTTTTTTTAAATACATCTATTTTCTAAAGATTTAGAAAGTGTTTTGGATCAGAGTGGGCATTGAAGGTTCACTTAAAGAATATTTGTATTTATTTAAAAAAAATTCACTTAAAAAGTTGTGGGATTTGATGACCTACACATTAAGCGAAGATCATTGAAAATATCAGATCAAAGAGAAGACACGTGCAAATTTGAAATGCAGTTTCGTATGCCTTGAAAACTTGGGTTTTTTGAAATGAGAGGAAAAGCGTAAGGTGGAGGTTTTTGAGAGGTGTTGATATTGAAGAGTGAAAAAGATAATAGACAGAGAGACAAAAAACAAACGATAAGTTTCGTGAGGTTTTGGAAGCGGAGAAAGGGTTGTATGGAGAAATTCAAAGATGACAGAACAAGTGGATATAGGAGAGATGCCAATAGGAAGCAACGTGATACTGGAGACTGTCGCAGAAGTGATAGAGAATTCTGGTAAAGCAAGGTAGTGGGAGGAAAAGAAAAGTTCTTTTGATTGGAATCCAGGAAGCTTGAAAACATGCAGAGTTGAAAAAATGGGTCGTTGAGGTTTAAGGATATGTACTGTCTCGTGTTGGTTAGTACTTAAGAATGCAGTAGTGTTTGCAGCCAAGACCAACGAAAAAACCTACTTCTCTCACCGCAGATTATTGCCAATAACAATCGCTAATTAAAACGTTTTACTTTTTAACGAACGGTCTTAAAAACTTTCGTTTTTCTCCCTGGGGAAACCACCTCTTTTCATTTCGATGATGTGAATGAGAATTATATAGAAACACCAACATTAATTTCAAAAACCTTCATTAATGGAGATTAATCTGGACAAGTAACTGAGCTGACTCGTTTTCAAATCAAAGCGAAAACTCACGAGAAAGAAATCAAACAATTCACTCATTCCCACATCATTCCTGGTGTTTCTCAACGCGCAATGAGCGCTGATTTTCAATTAGGTTGAGGATCGATCGAATGGGAGAACTTTCAGGGTTCGTTTGGGATAAAAAAAATGTAGGATATCCTCCCCCGCCGACGGGATGAGTGTGCGGTGATTTCGGAAGAAGATCGGGACAGTTTGGGGAAACTTTTGAGAACTTGGCCGAACTCTATAAGCGATGAAATTTTCCGGGGAACGCGAACGAATTTACCCTTTAACTTGCTTATGCCTCACTAACGCGTCAACCGCAACCCGAAGCGATATAGCTATGTTACGCATATGAACGCAAAACCCCAATTGCAATGCATACCAAAGTTTCTCCAAAAACACTTGGGAACTAATTCGTACCTTTATACTATCCTTAACGAGTTTCTTTACTCTTTACCATTTAGTAATTATTGTTATAAGGTAATATACCGGTTAAGGTAGATTTTTGGATGGATACAAACACCAAATAAATATTTTGCGACCCAACAAAACACAATCCAGCATGTTACTCAACATAAGGTCCCTCTTCATCTGTATTTACTTCTTTCTTCCTTTCATCCCGTCCAACATCCCTGTCCTTTTCCTGCCCTTTGCCCGTATGTCATACATTCCCCCTCTATTACCTTCTTCAACATTCCACTGCCACTCAATAGGCCCATTATCTATTTTTCCTGTCTCCATAGGATTTCTCCCAACAAACCCCTCTCCTCACCCACCATCTCCAGTACTTTCTCATTTGCTTTATTTACTGTCCATTCTCCCCTCTGTTACCTTCTTCAATATCCCACTGCCTCTCAATACGCCTTTCATCCATTTTTCCTGCCTCCATAGGATTTATCCCAAGAAGCCCCTCTCATCACCCACCATCTCCAGTACTTCCTCATTTGTTTTCCTTTCGGTCCATTTCACCTTCTCCATTCTTCTCCACACCCACATTTCAAAAGCCTCCAATGTACGTCTATCCTCTTGCTTCAATGACCATGTTTCCGCGCCGTACATAGCTACGCTCCATACATTGAGTAATATGTGCGCACTATTGATATCCGCGTACTAACGATAGCTATCCTACTTAATACACATATTTCCCTTAAACGAATACATTAAATTTAAAGATTTTAAATCATTAAGTCTTTTCAAATTGACTAAAATTATGCCATTAACTATACTGATAATGCCATTTCTCACGTGGGTACAGATTCAAACCGGTTAAACATTTCAGGGGATGGTTGTCTATATGTTTGGTAAATACCAGCATAGTTTGAAAGATTCATGGAATCACCACCAAATGTTACCGCAAGCGCAACGAGTTCACTGCGGAGTAATACGCACCCTATATGAGTAATCACCTAATGTATTAGTGCTCAGGGAAGAGATCCATGGTGCGGCCGACTCTCTGGTGTTGTTCCCGTGTAGTGATTGGTGAAGATGAATAGAAATGAGATGCGAACAAGAATTACATTAAATATTTCTTAAAAATTGTATGAAAGTAAACGAAATTCATGCTGACTTTTAGAACAATCTGGGGGACTCTGCTGCTTCATATGCAACTGTATCCAAGGGGACAAACGAGTTAAATTTCGGTCGGGACAGCTTAGATGATGATCGGCGTAGTGGTCGACCAAAATTTTCCACTACACCTAAAATTATCGCCAAAGTGCATAAAATGGAGATGAAGGATTGCTAAATGAAAGCGCCAGAAATTGCAGATTCTTTAGGCATGTCATCTGAATGGGCATATCAAATTTTAACAGTTGAATGGGATATGAAAAAATTATCTGCTGGGTGGGTGTCGCGACTCTTGACGGAAAATCACAAACGCATCAGAATGGAAATTCCCAAACAATGTTTGACCCGTTTTAAGAGCAATCAGCAAGATCATCGATTAAATTTGGGTTCGATACTACACCTCTGTGAAAAAACGGCACTCAAAACATTGGAAACATGTTGATTTACCGCCGGCAATGTAAACAAAGGGAATGCAGTCGACCGGAATGGTGATGGCTTCGTTATCCTGGGACCAGAAAGGGATTCTACTGATAGATCATCTTTCTCCTGGTCAAACAGTTACTGAAAAATACTATGCTAAACTTCTGGACCAACTAAAGCAAAAAATACACCAAAATACGGCCAAGTTTGGCATGGAAGAAAGTGGTGTTTCATCAAAACAATGCACGCCCACGCACTTTACTATGGCAAAAACAAGTGAACTATGATAATTTTCGCCACCCGCCGGCTTATTCAGCTGGTTTGGCTCCATCAGATTTCCATTTCTTCGCCTATCAAATCATTTCCTTGGTGGACGGAGATTCTCATCAAACAAAGAACTAATAGCCGAAGATATATATATATATATATATATATATATATATATATATATATATATATATATATATATATATATATATATATATATATAATGTAAATGGACTAACTAATCGACACAAACACGGAAACTGAAACACATAAAAGAGGGACTCATTGGTTCTCGAATTTTCGGTGGTGCAACCACCTTTCTCAAGAGGAATTAGGAAGGGAGTTCTGTTCCTCTTTTATGTTTCAGTTTCTGTGTTTGTGTCGACTAGTTAGTCCATTTACATTATTGTGCACGTTCGTGGGATTTTCAAGACAGTGACTAAAATATATATATATATATATATATATATATATATATATATATATATATATATATATATATATATATATATATATATATATATATATATATTATATAGAGAAAAGGAAATGGGAAAGGAACACACATGAAGGACGAACAGAAGAGATGTGGGGAAGGCGGACCGGAGCAGATCACAAATGTAAAAATATTTTCCTCTACCGGGACTTGAACACTGGATTTCTCCACTTTCCGGGTGGATGCTATAACCACTTGAGCTGTCGAGAAAATGTACTTTACACTTAAATCTGCGATCTTATAAAGGGCCAGAGTGCTCCGATTCATTGCCCCAGGAGGCGCAATATATGACTCCTAACTAATCTTCCGAGGAAGACGGAGCACTATTCCGTCGAAATTATCAAGAAATAACGTTTGAGTGTTGCTCTTATGTGTTCTCATATTGTGTGTTGCCTGTCTAAGTTTTTTATTTAAAACTTCCGTTTTACTTCGAAGAAATCATGTTTGAAATCGTCATAAATTTGAAATGGTCACCTGCTGACAAACCTAAAAGACATAGAGAGACCAAATCTGTTTATTCATTATAATATATAATTTGTTATAATATATATTATATATATATATTGTTATTACTTTATTATATAAAAAATGTAAATAGTAACTCCAAGACCGATTCTCTCCAGGTACCATTTCGACCGAATTTTTCTGTTAACCTTGTCTAACTAGATTTTTTAACAAAATTTTGTGTCTGTGTCGTTATAAAAATTAAAGCTCCAGAATCATTATTGCAAAAAAAGCAGCTGTGTATTTTGTGGCATGAAGACATCTACATATCTTGGAAAAAGGTTTAAAGAAAACTTTGCGCGTCCGAAGTAGTCTTACGTGCTGATTTAAGATAAACAGTTCCGCTAAATGAATCAAGTCAGTAAGAAAAAAACTAGTTGAAGCAACGATGTAGGCAATACCATCGCTGAAGGGTTGTTCGAAAGAAATCCATGGCAGAAAAATGCATCAAATGCACATTAGTGAACCTTCACTGAAGTAATGGCTCTAAAAGTGATTCTGCACTAAAGTAAAATAATCCGGGGTTAATGTATTCTGAATATTTCACCGTAAAATCCATAAAGAGACTTTTAATAGCTTGAAAGGTTTAATAACCGCCCTTTCCACTATATTTTTCCCAATATTCATCCTTAAAGAGGTTACTTTTTTACGTCATTTGTCGTAAATATTTTTATAGACATACGGGTCCTTATGGGATCTTCAGTAAAAAAACATAATTTATTTGAAGAGTGATATAATACTATCGCAACATTTATTAATAATCGCTCGAGAAAAAATAGGATTGCCATTTTTCATTTTTTTATCTTTCTTGAATATTAACCGGAAAAATTACTCATGTGTTCTAATAAGTTTCTTAAAAAAGATCAATTAGTATTGAAAGTTTTGCCCTCCCGATCATTTTATAGCGGTTTCATAGTGATTGCCAAGATTGGACGATTAAATGTCATAAAGGCAACGGTATAGGGATTTCGGCGAAATTATCTCAAATGATTATGATATATATATATATATATATATATATATATATATATATATATATATATATATATATATATATATATATGAATATATATATGCATACATATAGGCATATATATGCATACATACATATAAATATCTACTGTAAGTGTCCTTATTTTAAGTTTCTGTGTGTGGAATACTTATTATCTTAGTGTTTGTGTGTTTGCGCGTCGCCAGAGTGCGTCATTTTCAAGATTATATATATATATATATATATATATATATATATATATATATATATATATGTGAGTGAGTGTGTGAATATTTGTGCGCCAAATGGTGGGTTTTTCGTTCATGAATGTATGTATATATATATATATAGAATGGGTCGCAGTGGTTCAGAGGGTAGCGCGTTGACACAAGCTAGTTGATTTTTCGGGGGTCAGATCTTCCTGGGAAACCATAACCGGCACAGGGAAAGGAACTGGCCCCCCTACCCTGATGTGTGAATATCACACGTTGTATAGGGCTTAGTACTGGGTGAACTCTACCATAACCACCTACCAAACCGACCTTTGGGTTGAATACTATGTTTATTGTTTATATTTTATGTATATATAGTACTCTAGTTCGAAAATATTAGGTAAGGGTCTCTTTTTTTTTAATGGATGCTGCTTAAATAATGCCTTGCCTTGTACTTTTTGCGAGCTCGTCGTAGAAGTCGGCTCATTTACAGAAATATTCCTTTAAATCCATTAGGAAGAAGAAAAGTTCAAGTGTCAGAAAAAATAATTCGAGGAACTCATTGATCCACAGAAAATTCTCAAAGCTGTGGGAAAACATTCAGCAAAAGAAATCTAGTTAAAATACTCGTGAATAGGTGAGAATGAATAAATTGAATGTTAATTACTAAAAAGTGTTTGTAAAAGATAAGACATTATAGGCGATTACAACCTGGTCAACCTCGGACAACTGCACAGTTTCAATCCAGCCATGACGAGATGTTTTAAGCCGGTTCAGAAGAGATACCGTTGATAAAATATTTAGTACCTCCCGTAAATTAGCCAGGCTAGCACTTAACTTCGGACGTGAGGCGAATTTGCTTCTAAATCAGGGGATGCGCCCACTGAATCAGTCATGTGGGAACGTGTTACGGAACGAGAGCAGTTAGCTGATTGAGGAGAAGCAAAGTTTTACCTAAGTCGTTCCATTTAGAGCAATTAAATGATGGAAGGCCAATGAAAAAACCAACCCACGCCTTTTTTTGCGCCTTCAAATAAATTAGAATCCAAGACGTGCGTTTCAACTTCATTTTCGCTATTCCGCCCTTTTCAGGCATATCACAAGGATTCAAGAATTTATAGAGAATTTATGCCTCCCAATATATTTTGATGGGTATATTATATGAATAAGGGTGGAACGATCCAAAACATATTCCCGGTTCGAATACCGGTTGCCACATTTTTCAAATCTGTTTTATGGAGATGATAATAGGTCTGTTTCCTAATGTGATTTGCCTCGACCCTAATTTAAATGTTTAAAAATAAGAAATGAATCTTTAAACGAATGACTTACGATAATACGTAGACAATGTAATTCCGACGGTAGTTTGAAAGATTCTCGGAATCACCACCAGATGTCAGCGCCAGGGCAACGAGTTTCCCGCATTGTAATAGGTAATCCTTTAAGAGTAAACACGTTACGTATCAGTTCTCTGGGGGGGTTCTGGATGGTTGGGTGTCTACTTGATCCCCACCCAGAGAGTCCGGGTTCAAATCCCGGCGGCATCGAATATTTTTCAGTGGTATTCCGATCCCTACTTGATGTGCTTTGTGTAGGACACTTTTGAGTGAGTACACCGTCCGTCAGATGGGACGTCAAACTGCGGTCCCCTTGGCACGTTTTGTTGATAGTAGGTTAATGCCGACGCCGAGTTTCTCTCCTTCCTTCATCCTTTCCTGTCCATCCATAATGGCGCAAATGAGATTAGCTGTCGGTCGCCACTGTCCCTTTTTCTTATATCTTTTTTCATGTGAATGAGTATTTGTTCGCCTTATGGCGGGATTTCCCGTTTGAATGTATATATTATTAGATATAAATTAACACATATAATACAACGTACAAATGTATTCAGTATATAATATAATGCACATGTGATTGTGAGTGTATCGCTTTGGGAGACAGAGATAAGAAATAAAAATTTCTTGTTACGTATATGGATGATTTACCCGTTTTTGCATTGTAAGCACTTACATCTCACATCATTGGCAGATGTCCTTGGATACTGAACAACATAAATGTGTCTTATTTTGCTGCAAAACCATATGTCCTCCCAATCGGCCAAAAGAGCACAGACAGCAATTCCAAATTCAATGTTTTAGGATGGCTCCTGGTAAACTAATGGACAGAGCACGTCGACTGTCTTAAAAACTTCCAATCCCATCCCGTCCCAAACCCTTCTCTCGTGTTTAAATTCCAGCTAACTTCATCGGATATGGTTTTTTTTAATCGAACACTCCAGCGATTCACATGCTTCTTTCATTTTTTTCCTTTCTTTCTAGTCCTAATTTTCTCCCATCAACTCGCACCATTCGAAATGGTCTCCTGTATCAGAATTTGTCCCGGGGTTCCTTTTTTTCCCCAACGACCGGGCTCTCGTTAATTAACGCCTGCATCAGCGGTATGCAGAGAGGAGTGAAATAATTTCGCTTCCTCTCCTTCCTGCTAGAGGACTCGCAGGGGGGACGTTGGGGACTTGGCTGGTGTTGCAGGCCGTGTGCGCATGTGTGTGAATGGGGCGATTGGATCGAATGGGGCCTCGTAGTTGAATGGGACAGGGAAGGTGAGGGGGAATGGAGAGGGAAAGGTGCGGAGAGGGAAAAATGGAGGACGAACCAGCGAAGCGTAGGTCCTTGTCAAAATTATTTTGTTGGATCAAATTTCTTTTTGTTTCACTCAAGTGTCCTAGCTTCCTCCTCCTCCCCTCCACACACACACACACAACTAAACGTCCATATGCGAATTATCCCCAGAGCGGTCATTCTTCATAATATTTTTTTAATTAGCCTAGTTCTTTTTTTATTCTTGCGAGCGCGCACTCGCCCGGGGATTCTCGTCCAATCGTAAGAGGAAGGGAAAGGTAGCGACACCAAGCGGATCGGGGAAGGGATTGGCGTTTGTGGTGGTGGTGGAGGGAGACTGGTTGTGGAGGGAGGATAACGACGAGTCTGTTGTGTTATGTGTCATGTCAGGGATTTCGCCGACAAATTCGCCACTCCCCTCTCCTCTCGTTCGCCGTGACTCCTGGGTCTTCATCTGTTTGTAAATGACGGGGGGAGGGGAGAGAGCTCGGGGAATGCCGAGGTTCATAACTGCGTCATGTGTGGCGCGCTTATCGTTGAGTACAAGGGTCCTGCTAATTAGAAAAAGGAAACTAGGTTCCAAATTTTAGGAATTTCATAGTAACTACATAATGTTATTTTTATCGTTGCAAATTGTGACTAGGTGTACGATCTTTAGGACTCAAGAGAGAGAGAGACTCAGAAGTTTCACAAAATGTGTGTCATTCGTGGTCGATTTAGTTGTAGCGTAAAATATTCTGACGTCAGAATATTAAGTCAGCTGTATCAAATTGAATCGGGTTTAAAATATTTTTTTAAATCTCAGTTTTTACTTCCTGTCACATGACAAACCGGTATATTTAGCCAAAGTACTAATTATTTTTACCATGGCATGAAAAAATATTACATGCCTTGCCAAGAACTTTCAGAACATATATACTATGTTATAGTATATGCAAATATATACATACATATATATATATATATATATATGTGTATATATATGTATATATATATATATATATATATATATATATATATATATATATATATATATATAAAGTCACTTTCTTGAAAAACCCACGAACGTGCACAATAATGTAAATTCACTAACTAGTCGACACAAACACAGAAACTAAAAACCCCCAAACATGCCTCCGAACACAACACTGCCTTTGACCAATGTTTTAAAGTATCCGTCTTAGCA
Organism: Hetaerina titia; assembly: GCA_037158775.1. Classification (NCBI taxonomy): domain Eukaryota; kingdom Metazoa; phylum Arthropoda; class Insecta; order Odonata; family Calopterygidae; genus Hetaerina; species Hetaerina titia. The sequence continues at coordinate 26,370,771 of CM073775.1, read as the reverse complement.
TCCCTCCCACGCTCAGACCTCCACTGAAACTCAAAACATTAGAGTTTCAGTGGAGGGTCACTAGCACAAACACTAGCTTTCATCTGGCTCTTGGATTCCTGGAATCGCCCAAGTATTAATATTAGACATTAATTGTCCCCTTTATGCACATAATTTCATCCCCCTCCGCCCCCAACAACTTCCATATCATCCCTACCTTATTTTAAAATTCCCGCGCCCTACACTACCCCTCCAAACCCCTCACCTCGAATGCCTTCCCCCCCGTTTTTCGCCTTTTTCCCCCTTTTCCTTTCTTTTCCCCCATTTTTCCCCTTCTCCTTCCTACCGCTACTTTCGGGCCCTCCTCTGCCTCAGTTCTGTTCCTAATTCCTCTTGAGAAAGGTGGTGCACCACCGAAAATTCGAGAACCAGTGATCCCCTCTTTTATATGTTTTAGTTTCTGTGTTTGTGTCGACTAGTTAAAGAATTTACATTATATATATATATATATATATATATATATATATATATATATATATATATATATATATGCTGTATACTACTTTCAGAACTATGTACAATATATTGCTGCCCAAGGGTGGTCTGATAAGTTTCCGAACTAACAAAGATACAAGACATTTTTTTAAAATTTTTGGAAATTTTCTCAGTCGGAAAATTTTCAGACCACCCACGTATATCCGTGATTAATTCGTTGCACGTCCCTTTCAGCTAGTCTTAGAATTTTTGGTACTGTCTTGTTATCAGTACCAACCAGTGCATTGCAGTTTAATCAGTGATTGCTTTCTTGTTTTTGCACTACTGATCTGACAGCATTGACTGCCTAATCCATGGAAATTTGAGAATTATTTATTTTTAAAAATTAGGTAAATTTGGTATCAATAATTTGTTATTAGTATCGTAGTTTTTTCGTAGCAAAGGAAAAAATTTAAAATATTTTATTCAACCACTAAATAGAATTACCATAGACCATCATCATTGATATATATTTAATTTCAAGTAAATATGATAAATTCCAAGAAACTGCAGAAGATGGTGCAACAATCGCTTTTGACGGAGTCATCAGTTAAGTGTGCATCACAATGCAATAATTTCTGAGGGTAAAAAATCATTAGCCTTGACCGGGATTTGAACCTGTATCCCTCGATGTCGGGTTGAGTTCCTTAGCCATTTAAGCTACCGAGGCGTCATTTTAAACTCTGAAAAAAACCGACGAAGGCTTTGACAAGTCAAGAAAGTGATATTTTCACATGAAAAAACAACTCCATGCTACTTACGGGGAATATTATTCTAGATACTTGTTGGTAGCTAGATAATGATTCAATTATTCGATCCAAAGTAGTTTCAGAAGAGATAAAAAAAAGAGTACATAGTGAGATAAATAGCGAAATTACATAGAGTAAGAGAGTATGATAGTATTTAGTATAGAGAACGTCCAGTCATACCTAAATTAAAAAATTGGGAGTTTTTTCAGGAAATTACTTGGAAATGACTGTAGGGATGAATATCAACATTATGCAACTAATTAAGGGTTATTGAAAACGTAGAAAAATGGCTTTTATGGGCCCTTTCATTGAATCTACGAGAGAGGGATTTAGTCTTAATACTTCGTTGGATTTTTATTGATTTCATTGCAAACAAATGGAAAACAGTCGTACTATGGGAAAATGTTTGATTTTTTCGATACCAGGTATCCTTAGAAATCCAGTAGTGGTACAGGGAAAGGAACTGACCTCCCCCCGTCTAATTCTGTTAATGTGTCAATTTCACACTTCGTACAAGGTTTTATATTACGTTAGATCTCTGCTCACCTATCAAACTAAGTTTGTGGTTAATTACTGGGGGATTGATTTATTAAATGTAGCAAATATTTTTCTCAAGTATACATTTTACATTTAACTAGCGTTGGAAGGTCTATTAAGCAGTAGAGAGTCAATTAGCATATCAAATCGAAGTACTTGGTAATTTTTTAAATCCACTAAAGTTGACCACTCTGTAACCGTAGTAGGCGGTAGAGCGCTGGACTACTGACCGGAGGACTCGGATTCGATTCCCGGGCAACCCTCTCTGGGCACCTGCAGCTTCACCTAGACTATGTGATTTTTCGGGTGTCAGATCTTCCTGGGAAACCATAACTGGCAAAGGGAAAGAAACTGGCCCCACTACCCTGATTTGCGAATTTCACAAGTCGCATAGGGCTTAGTACAGGGTGAACTCTACCATCACCTACAAAACCGACCTTCGGGTTGATTACTGTGTTTATGATTAATAAAATAAAAAAATATATATATATATATATATATATGCGGGTCGCGGTGGTCTAGCGGGTAGAGCGTTGGACTGCTGACCGGAGGGTCCCGGGTTCGATTCCCGGGCAAGGCACTTTGGGCACCTGCAGCTCCACCCAAGCTTGTTGATTTTTCGGGTACCAGATCTTCCTGGGAAACCATAACCGGCACAGGGAAAGGAACTGGCCCCCCTACCCTGATGTGTGGATATTCACACGCCGTCGGGCTTGGTACACCATCACCTACTAAACCGACCTTCGGGTTGATTACTGTGTTTATGGTTTTTTATATATATATATATTATTTTCGCGCATAGAAATAGACACATAAGGAAAGGGGATAGGAAAACACATAAAAGACCAACACAGGAAAGGTGGGGAAGGCGGTTTTGAGCAGACCACAAATATAAAAATATTTTCTTATCCGGGATTTGAACCACGGACCTTCCACTTTCCGGGCGGATGCTCAACCAATTAAGCTAATAAGGAAACCTGATTTACATTGAGATCTGCGATCTTATAACGCGCCAAAGTGCTCCGATAGATGTCGCCCGAGAGATGGCGTTATGGAGCTGTTTCACCCACCAAAGGAGAAATAGATGGGACACAATAAGGGAAAAGGATAGTAGAAAAGCATTCATACGATATTATAAAGGATAGGAACGGTGCGTTTCATGGCACGCATAGCCAGAAGAAGAGACGAGCCACATTGGCCAAACACATATTCAAACTCGAAAATGTGTTTTCCTATCCTCTTTCCTTATGTGTCTATTTCTATGCGCGAAAATAATATTTGTACGCCGTATGGCGGGATTTCGTGTTTGAATGTGTGTATATATATATATATATATATATATATATATATATATATTTATTCAAACATAGAAATAGGTATAAGGAAAGGGGATAGGAAAACACATAAAAGGCGAACACAGGACATGTGGGGAATGCGGTTTTTGAGCAGATCACGAAAGTAAAAATTTTTCCTTGGCCGGGATTTGAACACCGGATCTTCCACTTGCCGGGCAGATGTGCTACCATTACACCACCGAGGAAACTTAATTTACCCTGAGATCTGCGATGTTTTCAAGACGCCCAAGTGCTCCGAATCATTTGCCAAAGGCTTTAGGGAGCTGTTCCACCCACCAAAGGAGAAATAGACAATACACACAAGAAGAGGGGACAGTTGGTTAGAAAGCATATAGTATCATATAGAATAGGAACAGTACGTTTCGTGGCACGCATAGCCAGAAGAAGAGATGAGCCACATTGGCCAGATACACATTCAAATACGAAGTCCCGCCATACGGCGCACAAATATTTATTCAAACATAGAAATAGGTATAAGGAAAGGGGATAGGAAAACACATAAAAGGCGAACACAGGACATGTGGGGAAGGCGGTTTTTGAGCAGATCACGAAAGTAAAAATGTTTCCTTGACCGGGATTTGAACACCGGATCTTCCACTTGCCGGGCGGATGTGCTACCATTACACCACCGAGGAAACTTAATTTACCCTGAGATCTGCGATGTTTTCAAGACGCCCAAGTGCTCCGAATCATTGGCCAAAGGATGGATTTAGGGAGCTGTTTCACCCACCAAAGGAGAAATAGACAATACACACAAGAAGAGGGGACAGTTGGTTAGAAAGCATATAGTATCATATAGAATAGGAACAGTACGTTTCGTGGCACGCATAGCCAGAAGAAGAGATGAGCCACATTGGCCAGATACACATTCAAATACGAAGTCCCGCCATACGGCGCACAAATATTCATTCACACATAGAAATAGGTATAAGGAAAGGAGATAGGAAAACACATAAAAGACGAACACAGGAAAGGCAGGGAAGGCGGATTTGAGCAGATCACATATGTAAAAATATTTCCTTATCCGAGATTTGAACGCTGGACCTTCCACTTGCCGGGCGGATACTCTAACCACTTGAGCTATCGAGAAAATGTACTTTACACTGAAATCCGCGATCTTACAAAGCGCCAAAGTGCTCCGATTCATTGTCCCAGGAGATGGCGTTAGGGAGAGGAGGATGGATAGTAGAATAGATGATAACAAGAGGAGAATGGACAGTAATTTAGCAAGCATGGTGGACTACGCTTCGAGAAGGAATATGATAGAGCTGGATTATGAAATTAGAGTCTCCAACCTTTTATAGTTTATGGAATCTCTTAGTGCGATCGCAAAATATGTGCCCTATACTCTCATTGTAACATATCAAATAGTTAATTCAAGGAATGAAAATGCCGATCAATTCTTCGGACTGCAATCCGTAGAGAATATTTCGGTTTTATTTGCTTCATAAATGGCGTAATTGTGAAGGATAAAAACCTTTTCAGCAAGAAGAACATTTCTGTTTATATTATTATTATAAGGTAATCTACCGGTTAAGTCAGGTTTATTTGAATGGACACCACTATCAAATAAACATTTTGTAACTCCAAATAAAACCCAATCCAGCAACCTAATCTACATCAGGTCCCTCTTCATCTCTGTGCACTTCCTTCCTCCCTTCATCCCGTCCAACATCCCTATCCTCTTCCTGCCCTTTCCTCGTTTGCCTAACATTCTCCCCCCTATTACCGTCAATACGCCTTTCATCCATTTGTAAATAGAAAATATATAAAAATATTTTTTCTATATATATATATATATACTTTTTTCTTTACATGGATATAGATATAAGGAAAACGGATAGGAATACATATAAAGGACGAACACAGGAGAGGTGTGGAAGGCGGAATCGTGCAAATCACGAGCTCAAAAATATTTCCTTGACCTGGAGTTGAACCAAGGATTTTTGACTTGCCGGACCGCTACTTTCATTACTTGAGGTATCGAGGAAACATAATTTATATTAAAATCTGCTGGAGGTTTACGCAACCAAGAGCCCCGATTGTTTGATCAGGAGATGGTGTTAGGGAGCCTTTGTTTTATATGTTTTGATTACATTTTTTCACCATATGGTGGGTTATTGTGTTGCAATGTGTGAGTGTGTATATATATATATATATATATATATATATATATATGCTCGTAGATAAGCATGCGCGTATGTGTACATAAAGCAACACCTTTTATGTATTTCGTCCCGAAGCCTACGCAAGTTCAATGTTCCTTTTTTATAATATATCTTCTAAGCCTAAGTTTTTATAATTTATATTATTCAACAATGGCTAATAACTTAGAAGAGTTGATCCATTAGTGAGATAGGGGGGCGATTCGATAGGGTTAGAATATCCTGGTAATGGAGATAATCCCTGCGTCGGCATTAGTTTTGAACTACTCTGTTTACGAAAGGCGCCAAGGGATCACGCACTTGAGCAACCCTTGGACGAGATACTACAGCACTTGAGGTACTGTGAACATAGGACCTCAAGTAGGGATAATCTCCACCGCGATTCAAATCGGGGTTAACGTGATAGGAGACTTGTGCATTAGCCTTGGCATCAACGCGTTTCATCGGTGAATTTATAGGAGAAGATGTGAAGGGCTAGTTGGGTTCCATTTTTAAATCCAACGAGCAAAAATACACATAATATTGTTTTAAGAGTTTTATACCGCTGCGATAGGATATTTTGCGCGTAATTGCACCCTAGACATGTTTAAAATCATTGAGATAGTTGAGGGAATATTCTTCTCTCGTGATTGGTGGAAATTTGGTTCGGTAATGACGAAAAAATTACGAGCGACACCCTTCGCGTTAATTGCACGCAAAAGCCCTCTTCTGCCTACTCGCAGCAATGGTGATCAAAACGAGGTGAACCAACAGAAGATGGTGTAAAGGGACCAAGGGCGATCCGATGTCGTTTAACCACACCCCTCCTTCCAACCCTCCTACTCGGACTACGGGGTAAAATTGCAGCGTGTGTCGGAAATAAAATTTTCTTTAGAGAAGGGAAGCGTGGGAGATAGGTGGATGAGGGGGGTTCATTATTTTGTGCAAGATAAGGCGTCCTGATTCTTCAGGACGTGGATTCAAAGGGGGAGGAGTCGGCCTTACCGAACTCATGAAGAGAGAAAGGGGATGCGGAGGGGCGGTGTTCTCCCCTTAGTTTCGCTAAAGGGAAAGGGGTTAACTCTTCCTGCCAATTAATCCCCTTGCTGAGGAAACTGCCGGGTAGCGATGGGCAACCAGTATATACTGCAAAAAGAGTTAGATTGAGGGTACTTCAATTAAAGAATTGTTTCTTCTTGACTTTCTTTACCACCTGAAATATGGTCAAGTAACCAAGACCGGTTGGCGTTAAACGAAAGTCTGTTGCTTTAATTACTCTTAGTGTGAATTCTTAAAACAGGACCAAGCTGACTAGCGGCAAAAAAGGACGAAATCCTTGCAAATATTTCGGTAGGTGTACTTTTACCTTTCAACACGCTATTCACGCTCTAAGATGAAATAGTTGGACCATCAAATTTTCAGGGTAAGACCCTGTCCTGTAAAATACTTGCCCTTTTAGAGTTGGAGAAGAGAGACTGGGGTGTCTCATGACTTGCAAGAAGGAGAGTTCTAGTTTAGGATTATTATTACATAGAGTTTATAATAATTATTTTTTCAACCGATATATTTGCTTAGAAAGTATTTTTAATAACGTTATGTGACCAAAGCATTCACCTCGGAAATTATGAATAATTATAAATTGTCAAGTCAGGGAATTATTTAATATTTTTTTTACTGATTAAAATTGTTTTAACTCAATTAAGGAGTCTTTAGTAATAAGACAAACTTTTTAAATTCACAAAAGTTCATTGATACGGTATTACCAGTTTCACCACACAACTGAAGTCAGGTAGAGTTACATATGAAGACGTCACCTATCTGATTCTGATGAAATCGTTTGTACCGTTTTAATAAATATTTGTGATTTTACAAAGTTTGCCTTATTCCTTAAGATGAACGTTCACAAGGTTGAGCCCGATATCATTGAGAGTTGCTTCATTTGTGTGTTTGTGTCCACTAAATTTTAAACTATATATAAATTCACTGATAGTCATAACAAACACAGAAACCAAAACACAAAAGAGGAAAAACTCACTGGTTCTCGAATTTTCGGTGGTCCAACCACCTTTCTCAAGAGGAATTAGGAACAGAACTGTTCTTTTCTGTTCCTGGAACAGAATTCTGAATTCTGAATGAATATGAAATTCTGAATTAGGAACAGAACTGTTTCTGTTCCTAATTCCTCTTGAGAAAGGTGGTTGGACCACCGAAAATTCGAGAACCAGTGAGTTTTTCCTCTTTTGTGTTTTGGTTTCTGTGTTTGTTATGACTATCATTGAATTTACATTACACGTTTGTGGGTTTTCCAAAAAAGTATATATATATATATATATATATATATATATATATATATATATATATATATATATATATATATATATATATATATATATATATATATATATGTGTGTGTGTGTGTGTGTGCGTGTGTGTGTGTTTGTGTGGCTCGTCTCTTCTTCTCGCTATGTGTGCCATGAAACGCACCGTTCCTATCCTTTATGATGTTGAATGCTTGCTAACCTACTGTCCATTCTCCTCTTGTGTTTGCCTATTTCTCCTATGGTGGGTGTAACAGCTCCCTAACGCCATCTCTTGGCCAATGAATCGGAGCAATTGGGCGCTTTATAAGATCGCAGATCTCAGTGTAAAGTAGATTTTCTCGATAGCTCAAGTGGTTAGCGCATCCGCTCGGCAAGTGGAGAGATTCGGTGTTCAAGTCCCGGTCGAAGAAAGTATTTTTACCTTAGTGGTCTGCTTGATTCCGCCTTCCCCACCTCTCCTGTGGTCGTCCTTTATGTATGTTTCTTTCCCCTTTCCTTTCTCTATTTCCATGTGAATATATATATATATATATATTTCAACATATACACATATGTAAATTACGATATTAGTAGGATTTAAAACTTCTGCAGGAATAATCCGTATATTTTCATTATTTCTTCGGAAAATGAAAGAGAATTTTTAATGAAAACTGTAAGCATTCCATCGAATAAAATGGTACAAAGAAAGGTGAACGACAGATGAACTTTAAGAATATATAAATACGACAAATATGCAAAATTATAAGAATGAATTATCTCGACCAAATTGTACGTCCACCACTTTAACAACAGCCATGTTGGATTTTCAATTTCATAAGGTCAAGTAAATTTGAAGATAACATAAATTATAAAAAAATCATTAAAATAACAAAAACAGTTTCTGCCGTGACTTGGCGGAGAAATCATCATATTGAAATTGCAAAATACACAACTTCACTTTTCCGCATAGAAAATTTAAATAAAAGTCTATGTAAAAAAGTCAAGTTGTTCATTTTTCCATTTCAATAATTCATTATAGAATAAAAATCCCCTTGAAGTACTAAAACAATAGTAGGAATTATATATTTTATGAAAATATTTTCCCATTCTTCAAAAACCCCATCCGCAAGAATGAAATCAAGAATAAGAACGCCAAAAAATTATTGTAATCTATGAGTAGTTAACTGTTTAATGTTATAATTTATGGATATTATGTAGCTTTTCAAATTAATTAATTAATGGTTTCAATTATCATGTGTAACGTAATTCACATCCCACAGAGGGCGTGAAATCATTAAGCTCCCACTTGGACCAAATTATTTTGAGACAACCTTCGTCATGAAAGCATAAATTCATTGCCAGCAAGTGAATACGTATTAAATTACCGGAGGTATATAAATTTTCAAAATGAAATGAAATAGAGTAATTTGAATGGTAAACTGTAAAAAAGACAAATTTATTCTTTTGATAACAACAAAAAATTGCCATTTTTAGTATTTTAATATCCTGGTACATTCTTCAACATGTTTTATTTGACATATTGGTAGTATTGAAACCACATGCCGTTTCAATCAATCAGAGTTAAAACATTTGCAAATATCTCTTTGAACATTAAAAGCAATACTTGATATATCATATTCTTAACCTAGTTATCTTACGATTGTGATAAGAAGACTTATTTAAACATAGCCAACTGAGATTTATGATTCGTTTGAACGAATATTTCGTAACTATTTGTTAAAGCGACGCTTATAATTATATTTTCTTGCAAGATTATTAATTTTAATCAACTACAGTTTTTCCCTGTCACAGGGCGCATAAGATGCAACCCAATTTTTTCTAGTCATCATTTACGAAAAATACTTGGAGTATACGGGAAAGATCACATCGTTTGGATGCAAACAGTTTATAAGAAAAACATGTGGTTGTTACATTAAAAAATGAACAGATTTACGTAAATAAACTTCTATTCAATGTGGAATCACGAAAATTTGTCATCACTGGGCCAAAAAATCTTTGCAGCTGCCTGGTTTTCGTGTTCTGAGGCGTAATTCACGAATTCACGTTTGAATGTGGTATCGTATGAGAGTATTTTCTATGAGAACTCACGAAGTAACAAAAGTTGAAGTCAACATTTTAAATTGTTATTTGACGTAAAATTCCTGTTTTTATTTTGACGTAATTGAATTTATATATAGAGCAACCATTTTATACGCCTTTACAAAACTCTCATAAATATATTATGGTTGAATTCCTGGGGACTCTTGAGTTTATCGATAAAGATACGATGCATGATCTCTGTGCATGCACGAGGGGTATTAAGCAGAAGGGTAATATCCCCCTAACCCAATATTTTCATGTTAAACTTCGCAGTAGCACCATATTCAAGATACAGCTAAATGGCATAAAGTGCACGTATGCGATTTTTTTAAATAATTTTTTTACGGATTACTTTCAACGAAATAGTAAAACTCTCTTCCTTACTGCTGACTGAAAACAGTGATATTATTCAAATTTGTAATAACGATCACCATTTCCTATGCTTAATGCGGGAACAAATACCGAATAAAGTCACCGAAAGAAGTCATTTTCCGGCGAATCGGTTTGCGCTTAAATGTTTACGTTATATCCATGTACCTCTGGCCCATAAGAAGCAGGTTTTATTTATTTATTATCGACTTAATTGGGCGAGGTTGAGGCTAAATAGTCCCTTCTTTCACCTAACCCTTACATTACATTGAAGACAATTACATGCAGCCAAGCCCTGGATGGAGAAAAATTCACCCAGACGGGAATCGAACCCGTGACCTCTCAGTTGGTAGACGAGGACGTTACCCCGCCGCCACCGCGGCCGGCAGGTTGATGAGCCAGGTAATATTCTATTCTGTTCTGCGGTGTTCCACTGTGGGAGATCCTAGATTCTAATCGGACCATGGGTGGACATGAACTTCGTGAGAATCTTCCACGTTTCTCGTGGAATTGAATCCGTCCCTTATAGTAAAATTATTAACATCCTGGAACTACGACTAACCAGCTGGACATACGTATTCTGCGTGTTGCATAATCATTAGGATGCCGTAATTTCGAACCGTAGTTGTCATCCGTTTAGTACGACCGAATTCATACATAACTTTGCACTTTGAGGATATTTATACAAAATGGTTTTGAAAACGCCAGCACATTCATACCAGAGAACGACAAATTTTCCATAGAATTGGTTCACTAAAATGTGTGCTATTCGATTGAAATAAATTATTTTATGAGAGCGAATTAATTTAATCTCCAAAATAAGAGAGGGGGGCGTTTGATTAACCACACACGGGTGACGCAAATATTTACTAATTATCCTGGTCAGTCAATTTGAGAGAGCGTTCATATTTGCAAAAAAAAACACATGCGAACACTGTAAGCTTACTTAGAGAAAGCCTTTTCTCTTTCGCAATAAAAAATTGAAGGCTGATACGACTTATTACGTCGTTAAACACACTAAATTAATTGATATTCGAAAAATTTCTGCACGGCAAATTCTAATCACTAATTGCAAAAACAGAAATGAAAAAGTTAACATGACGTTATCTGTGTAAGTATAGCACAAATTGAAACGGTATTAAATCCTGCTGCTTGTTTTACCTAAAGATTTGTGTATCTATAAGCTTATACGGACATATAATGGTATCCAGGCCTGAGGTAGGTCAAATTCCAGAACAAGTCAAAGTTGCCATTTTTATAAACCCACGCGGATGTATGAGTGACGTGTAGTTCCATAATGCACAATTGTGTCGTTGATCTCATTAAAGTTTATTTTTTCCCAATCAAAATGAATGTCTAATGCTTGTATAAGCCATGCATTGAAATCAATTTGGCATTGATGGATTTGTGGAATGTAGAATTTTACAAGGAATATTCGGAGGCAGGAGTATATTAAAATAATCAGAATATGAAACCTCTACATCAGGATAATATTTTAAATTGTCTGGTATTACATATATTTTCATCGAATGATTATTTTCCAGAACAAGGAAAACATTACATAATACGCTAGCTCATTTATTTGGATAGAAAGTTACAGAAAGTAGTGAAGTAAGTGGAGCGAATGGATGAATGAAAATTTGATATATTGACTATTCCACTGATCAAAATAAGAAATCCATTTTGAATCGCATAATTAGCGATCATAAAATAAAAAATAGGTTATAAATAACCATGACATTCACGAATAACTCAATTTAACGTGATTTTTTCCGCTTCATTATTAAATTTTAAGTTTTCCCTTTGAGAAAGACCTCGTACCACACTCTTTTGTGATAAAAGGTTATAATAAACAGTACATCTGTTATCGGTATTTTAAATACTGTGCGCAAGAAATCTCACGATTCATTCAATTCTCTAAATTCAGATATTTAAAGGAAGATAGAGAAAGAGGGAATCGTATTAAAACAATATTCGTCCGCACATTATATATATATATATATGTATATATATATATATATATATATATATATATATATATATATATATATATATATATATATATATATATATATATTATTAGGTAATCTACCGGTTAAGGTAGGTTTTTGGATGGACACCACTATCAAATAAACATTTTGTAACTCCAAATAAAACCCAATCCAGCAACCTAATCTACCTCAGGTCCCTCTTCATCTCTGTGTACTTCTTTCCTCCCTTCATCCCGTCCAACATACCTATCCTATTCCTGCCCTTTCCTCGTTAGCCTAACATTCTCCCCTCTATTACAGTCTTCAACATTCCACTACCGCTCAATACGCCATTCATCCATTTTTCCCGCCTCCATAGGATTTCTCTCAACAAACCCCTCTCCTCCCCCACCATCCCTAGTACTTCCTCATTTGTTTTCCTCCTTTCGGTCCATTTCATCTTCTCCATTCTTCTCCACACCCACATTTCAAAAGCCTCCAATCTACGTCTATCCTCCTGCTTCAGCGACCACGATATATATATATATATATATATATATATATATATATATATATATATATATATATATATATATATATATATATATCATTAGATATAATAATATAATAGAAATCCACTTATTTGTCACCATTTAAAATCGCCACGATTTACGATTATCATGTGTCCGAAATTCGTTCGCAGTTTGCAAACGAAAAAGAGAATTTGGTGAAATTTTCTCGGGTCTTCAATCGGGTCATCATGGAACATGACCTGACCCGGTGAAAGACCCGAGAAAACTTCACCAAGTTCCTACGCCGGGAAAGCACCAGATCTTACTTCAAGAAGAGAATTGTTTTTTAAAAATGGAAAGATTAATTCCTTCGGCATATTCGTGAAAACTTACAAAAACTTAATATTCAGAATACATTGATATTTAACGACCGACTATATCCATCATAGCGGGTCGCGGTGGTCCAGTGGGTAGATCGTTGGACTATTGACAGGAGGGTCCCGGGTTCGATTCCCGGCCAAGGCACTCTGGGCACCTGCAGCTCCACCCAAACTGGCTGATTTTCCGGGTACCAGATCATCCTGGGAAACCATAACCGGCACAGGGAAAGGAACTGGCCCCCCTACCCTGATGTGTGAATTTCACACGCCGTATAGAGTTTAGTACATGGGTGAACTCTACCATCACCTACTAAACCGACCTTCGGGTTGATTACTGTGTTTATGGTTTTTATATCCATCATGTAATTGTGGCCATCACTGTTTTCACTCATTCCGTAGATTTGATGACGATAATGGAGATGGAGATGAAGTACAATTTGAATGTTTCTATTCTATTGACGTGCAATAACGGATGCAGCAAGGATAGATGAATGAGGAAAAGGAACTAGAAAACAAAAGAAAAATTATGTATAAAAATGAAACAGCAAGAGGAAGTGAAAATACATATTTTAGCATAAATTGTGTTTACCTAATTTACTGTGCAGGGGAGTCAGGGAAACTTCAGTTTCCGCTAAGCCTCAGAGCCAATCAATAAAAAATAATTAAAATTTCTCTGGAATTCAGATGGTAACGTATCGTTCATTTCGCCTCTCGTATTTTCCATAATTCGTCTGGCGTGTCATACTCCATGACTTCCCCAGGTTGTAATTGTTTCATGGCCATTCTACATCATTCCAATATGTCATCCTTCAATCTTTTTCCTTTGTTCCCACAAAATACTGACTGGTTTTGCATGTAACGGATTTCAAATGAAACCCATGCCGTAACTCCCCGTTGCGAGTTTCTTTTAGGCTTAAAAAAATTTACATTCAACAAAAACTATTTGAAATTTTTTCATTTGAAGATTTTAAGATAAAAGCAATTATTGCGAACATGGTGACCTTTGTGTGACAATCTTTGAGCATATTCTCTCGCATATATTCTTAGAACAACGAGAAATTCTTCACTCACTAAGTAAGAAGACATAGGTATAAGGTAACCTTTTAAAATTGATTATATTCTCAGAATGGGTTTAGAGAAGCAAAATAGTCGTAAATTCAAGGAAGAAATTGAAAGTGAACACTAATCAATTCATTCTCCGTCTATAGTGAAATACTTGTTAATATTCCACATAGTTTTCTGCGGTATTAAAACTTCGTGTGTTGCAAAGGAGGAATACATTTATGTTTTCCTGCGTTACGATTTGGAATTTCAAACAACTATACTTCTACTCGCTGGATAATTTGTCAGAGTGTGTCGAGATTTCGGAAAAACATAATTTTAGGTAATCTACCGGTTAAGATAGGTTTTCGGATGGACACAACTATCAAATAAATATTTTGTAACCCTAAACAAAACCCAATCCAGCAACCTACTCTTCATCTCTGTGTACTTCTTTCCTCCCTTCATCCCATCCAACATCCCTATCCTGTTCCTGCCCTTTCCTCGTTTGCCTAACATTCTCCCCTCTATTAGAGTCTTCAGCATCCCGCTACCGCTCAATACGCTTTTCATCCATTTTTCCTGTCTCCATAGGATCTCTCTCAACAAACCCCTCTCCTCACCCACCATCCCTAGTACTTCCTAAGAAAAAAATATTATTTTTCATAATTACTCATAATTGTTGAGGCGAGAAAGATGTCAGTTTTGTGATTCCTGGAGTCTTATCGCAATGGAATATTTAAATTTCACTCATCCAATTCCATTTTACTAAATTAAACTTGTATCGAGCTGCGGAAGTAACCAGAAGGGAGATTTCGTAAAAAAATGGAAATCTGATCCCGTGAAACAATTTTCAACATCATACGATGAGGATGATGAAACAGTTTCGTGATACTACGTTTGCAAAAGAAAACATTGAAAGTACTGACCCTGACAGTTTTGATGAGTTAGTAGCCCTTTTGAACGTGCAAGATCTCCTTGGAAACGACAGTGAGAACAACAGACGTATTGAGAACTTGAGTGTGATGAGATTTGAATGGATGAAAAATTGACGCGGAAGCATTAAGAGGTTTGTGGAAACGGAGGGAGGGTTGAGGAGGAACAGAAATGTTTTTTTTCTCAATCCATCGGGTCGGAATCCAGAACATTGGCATCGTTTTCCTGTCATTTACAGCCTCATTCGTCGAAATCTCCACTTCTCCCGTCTGGACCGAATGCCACTCCGATCGATAGAAAGCACGCGAAGGCTCTCTCGCTCATTGGATATTTATTTTGATTCCCATTTTTCCTGATCGTTCCCTTGGTGAGGGTCCACAAAGATTGTATCCTACCTCCATAAAATCCTCATGTGCAGCGAAACCCAAAGTGGATAATGTTCTTTGTCTTACTCCGGCTCATCATTCGAAATGTTTTCTCTTTCTTCAAGGTATAAGCGCCTCTGCTCCACCATCATGTCATGTCGAAATGTCTTAAGAAATTTTTCTTTCCTAATATCGGTGCTTGAAATATTTAGATACATTTTTTCTCGATCAATATTAAGGTATTAGCAAAGTGGGTATCATTATAAAAGAAATCCTTGCAAACGTTAAATAATCTCGGAAATTGCAAAAAAATAATCTCTAATAAATAAACAGATCTCGGGAAATCTAGATAAAATCCGATATAATGAACGTATCCATAGTCACAGTTGCCGAGGTAACTGATGCTAGTTGAGATTTCACTTTCTGAACATCATTTTTCGTTTCTTGAATCGAATTAGGTTAAAAAAAACAAATCTGTTAATAATTTAAAGTTCAATGTACTCGCTAATTAATATGATTAACGGTAATTGATTGAACTTTTAATATCTCTTTGACTCCTTGCGATGATTCTCTCCTTTTAATCATCAACTTCCTCTTTCACGTTAAGTGGACTTCCTCCATCCTGGCTCATGATTATCCTTCCAACAAAATAACAGTATTCAGCTTAATTGTCTTCAGAAATATGCAATTACTTGAAACGCATCCGAACACTCGATCTCTTGATTTTTCAGTAATTTCCAAAGAATCCTTTCATAAACCTCAACTATTTCACCTGAAATGATCTCCTTATGGCTGATACCATGTATTTCAAATCTCTATACCATTTCCTCAACGGTTGCTAGCCAACACCTACGGAGAAGAAGCACATGAACGAGTTACATTTGAAGAGATTAGATGCGTACAACTAAAATTTAGCAAGCCAATAAAGACTCTATATTCCGGTGTAATTTTCCTTAGGTGAGTCTTGGTCCTCTATACGCATCCAGAATTTGGCTTCCAGGTCAATAGGGCCTAAATTAGACAAAAGGGTTCAATTGATTGATAAATATTAAGTCGAATTTCCGTGTACAATTTGTAATACGATACATGTACATATATTATATATCCATGCATATATACTTCCACAAACGCATACATGTACGTGAGTGTGTGATTGTATCAGTTCCTTCCTTTTCTTCATTGAGAAAGGCCGCTTGTCCGCCTAAAGTACGTGTTCGAAAATGTGTGAATTTGTTTTCTTTTTTGTGTTTATCATTACATAATATACATAATATATAAATAAATATAATATATATATATATATATTCATTCAAACAGAAATAGGTATAAGGAAAGGGGATAGCAAAACACATAAAAGGCGAACACAGGATAAGGAAATATTTTTACTTTCATGATCTGCTCAAAAACCGCCTTCCCCACATGTCCTGTGTTCGCCTTTTATGTTTTTTTCCTATCCCCTTTCCTTATACCTATTTCTATGTTTGAATGAATATTTGTGCGCCGTATGGCGGGATTTTCAAGTTTGAATATATATATATATATATATATATATATATATATATATATATATATATATATATATATATATAGGCGGGTCGCGGTGGTCTAGCGGGTAGAGCGTTGGACTGCTGACCAAAGGGTCCCGGGTTCGATTCCCGGGCAAGGCACTTTGGGCACCTCCAGATCCTAGTTGATTTTTCGGGTACCAGATCTTCCTGGGAAACCATAACCGGCACAGGGAAAGGAACTGGACCCCCTACCCTGATGTGTGAATATTCACACGCCGTCGGGCTTGGTACATGGGTGAGCTCTACCATCACCTACTAAACCGACCTTCGGGTTGATTACTGTGTTTATGGTTTTATATATATATATATATATATCGCTCTCCGGTGACGCAGAAACACACGGATACAAAATATTCAACACAGAAACATAAAGGAAGGACATTCATAGTATTTGTATATATTTATATATAATATATATAAATGAAAATGATGAACTCAGTAATCAACCCGAAGGTCGGTTTGGTAGGTGATGGCAGAGCTCACCCAGCACTAAGCCCGACGGCCATGTGAAATTCACACATCAAGATAGGGGGGGTTTCTTTCCCTGTATATAACCACATACACATTTAAAACGAAAACCCGCCAAACGGCGAACAACTGTTCATTTTGCATGGAAATATAATAAAGAAAGTCAAAGGAACAAACATAAAATACTGAATCGAGCAAATTACAGGTGCAAAAATATTTACATAACTGGGATATCGGAGCCTTGAATTCAAACTACACTCAAACCCGCCGATGACTGGGGCTCATACAGCCTCCGCCATACGCCCTTGCAGTGCTAACCGGATTTCACGTAGATGTAGAACACCTTAAAGGTTTAAACTTTTCTGTTAGATACCCCTATTTAGCTGGGTTGGCATGTCATTGATGGTCTTTCCACCTTCTCCTCTATATCTCATCTTCTCTCTTTAAAACAACCTTCCATTTATAGCCTTCGGTTCCCCGGTTTTTTTTCCTCTTGGCCTTCAGTGCTTCTGAACTCACCTTGGCTTTGTTATTGCTTAGCTCACGGGTACCTGCACGAATTCAATAAGCGTCCACTTCAGACTCCCTTCTTTCTCTCTCTCTTTTTCACGAATCACTACAGATGCAACGTTTGCACGTGCAACAGGCTATTTTTTTTCAATCTACGGGTACGAAATCCCCCGTAGTAATGGCTTCAATTTTATTTGTCCGCTCCTTTGGACGTAAGCTTTGAAAATGACGGTTGAAAGTGCATATTCGGTGCAGGAGATACTCTGTAAGTTAAAGTGGTGAAGGCGAATGGAGAAAATACCCATGATTCTCCAATATATATCGGAGAAATGCAATGATGCTGCTTTAAATATTACTGTTAATACTTTGCCAATAATTGTTTTTTTATCCACGTGCAAGATAGCTGTGCAATGAAAAAATTCTCTTGGTTTCATTACGTTCAACCGTGACCTTAGTGTTTTTATTTGTTAAAAAGGGCCTCTCTTTGATTTTTTTAAACCCCATAACTGAAGTATTTCCTTTAGAGAGTGTTTTTGATCCGCAGGTGAGACTTCAAGTAATCTAATGCGCTGAATTACCGAATAAAGAGGATAAGCGGCGCAAAATAGGTCCAATCTATGTTCTTCTTTTATCTTTGGATTCCTATGGGAAGAAAATTTCAAATAATGTGAAAAAATATGCCCGCAATACTTAGTTGAGAGTGTTTATTTTTAGTTCATATGCGGAAACGAGATTCGACAACGAAATTTTTTCGTCAAAATATCACGAAAACTCTACACTAAAATGTAATCCTCGCTCTTGAAAGTGGATCGATTTAAAAGAATTCTCAAACTCTCAGGGAATTCATTGTTATTTTGAACGTAAATTCACTTGATTTTGAATTTTAATCGCGTAATTATTAAATTATTAGCTACGATCACCACTCATGGAATATTATTGACGGTAACAAACATTAAGTTTTGCTGTTACACTTATAAGCTCTGCGATGCAATAAACCTTTGCTCAGTTCCAAAGATCTCCTACCTCTCTTCATTTCGTCTAATCCTTTTTGTTTCCATCCCCTTGTCACCCACCCTAATTCATCATTATAACTTATGTCACAGTCTCTTAAACGACGCCAAATATCCACTGTGTTCCCTGTTTCTCTCTGCTTTTTAATTTCTCCTGACACCCCCAAACTCCTTCACACCCACATCTCAAAAACCTCCACTTGATGCTAATAATCTCTTCCGAATTCACTTATGTTTTTCTTCGTAACTTTTATTCTTTTCATCAATTCCCACCTATTTGAGAAAGCTTCCTTCTAAAGTGGAATCGTTCTTCTAATACCCTCAGCAACACTGTCACCTTCGCTCACGATACTTCCTTTTTTTAGTTCTTATTCTTTATATAGTCATCATATACGATAGGAAATTCCAATACCAAATACAGTTATCGATAAACTTCATCATATACAATAATAATATACATTTTTATATTATGAATTGATTACACATTCTGTTCCTCCTAAGCCAGACAGTTCTGGCTTGACAGTAAGGCCAACCTAAAAAACTATAACTATAAAATGTAGCCATTATGACATTACATATATTCTGTTTCAAATTTTGTTCCAAGTCCTAGTCCCTTCTATGTGATTATCGTTCTTCTTTCTCCATTTCACAGCATTTACTAACTGTGATATTATTATAGGCTTAGGTATTTCATTAAATATTAGAGGTACAGTAATCTCTTCATTTCTTCTACCTTGATTTGTATCACATATATTTATAAAATACAGGGTCCACTATTATAGCAAAGCGCATTCTCTGGGAATAATAGATTTTTTGATTAATATACTCTCTCCTCCTGCATCAGTACACTTGCGGAGATGTGTTTGCCACGCCTGGAAGGCACCACCCTGAAACTCCTCTCTACGAGAATGTTTCCATCAGGAACGTTTAATAATATGCTTTTGGATGTTTTCCACGGTCTCCCAATGCTTTCCTTTCAGCTCTCTCTTCAGTCGGGGAAACAAAAAAAATCGCTCGGAGCCAAATCGGGACTGTAAGGGGGCTGGGGAACCAACGGGATGTTGTTCCGGGCCAGGAAGTTTGTAACGATGAAGGGCGTGTGGCTGGGCGCTCCATCACGCCGCGTTGCAAAGTCGAAAAACATACTTCACGCGGAGGCACGTATTTCCACTCAGAATGCTCGGGACAAACTGGCGATCGGCTGCGTTGGAAGGTCAGACCTTCCACCACATTTCTCAACCGGTTTTACCGCGCTGCCATGGATAGTCGCGTCACAATAAAATTTTGGCGTTATTTTCCCTTAATGGTAATTCCTTTTTTTTGTAAATCAGGTATTTTAAGTTGTCATTGAAATAGTTTCCAATAAAAATTAATTAATAATTAATTAATTTAATTCCTTTGAACAATTACCCAACTTTTTAATGTTCACCATTGCGTTACAATTTCTTAAAAGATTCATTACACTCGTTTTTCAAGTTCTCTTTTCGAGTGGACTATGAATTTGCAGATAAAATTTGAAGGCCTCGTGTGGAGCACGGCGGTATCTCAACGCGGGTCTCACCCTGACCTCGAAAAACCCCCTGGCCATAATCGTGGAGCGGTTTGCCAACATCTCGGTCAACAGGTGACCACTTACACTGAGGGGTCGAATGCGTGCCAAAATGTCTGCACGCGACTGACTACAAGTCGCATCATTACCACGCATCCCAAGTTAATCGTTCGTTAAAGCCAGTTAACTTCACGTCCGGTTTATGTGAAGGCTTCGCTGCCCTAAATCGATGATACCTCCTCGACACACATTTTCGAACCCCTGCAAGCATCATCATCGATTAAAATAGATGACGTCGACCGACGAACTGGAGTTAGGATATTTTTTCATTCCAGAGAGTAAAGAGAATATTATTCTTAAGCGATGCTTTTCTCTTGCAAAAAAATGTGTATATTTCCGCTTTGCAATCAATGGTTCCATTGTTCAAAGTCCCGGATGCACAGGTTGAGACGCGAAGAACATGTGATGGGGGCACCACGACCTATACGGTGTACTACATAGCTTCGCATCATTTCGCTGGGCAACATCTCACCTTGCAAATTGCATCACGATTCGTGCGTTGAAAAGTGTCTGCGTGTGTTTTTTGTGTGTATGTGAGTGTGTGTGTGTAATAGGGCGGGGGTGGGGGTTGGAGAGAGAGAGGGAGGGGGGTTGACGGTTCGATTTCCCGGCTCCTGCGCGGAAGAATGGGCGAGACGGTGGCTGCTTGGGGGGAGGGGACGTGGGTGGGTGGAGGCCTAACCTCATCCGCCACCCCCTCCTCCCCGCCCGCCTCAGTTATTGGTCGGGGGGCGGGGCGTGGGGTGGCGGGGGAGAGGGGTGGGTGGGTGTGGGGGAAGCAGTGTGGCGGTCCCAGGTGGCGGCGGCGGCGAGAGGGGATCGATGTGGGTCCATCCCCCTTTTGCATCCCCGGCCAAGATTCTCAGAGTGGTGAGAGGCACAGGGAGTCGAGCCCCGGACGCCATTTGAGAAAAAAATTCTAATCAAAACACACAGAGAAATATGATGAAGAAAGTCGACTTGAATGTGGCACTGCCCTAAAGCAGGAAAAGGCAGAAATATTGTTTAAATTTTAATTCATTCACATGGAAATAGATATTAGGAAAAGGGATAGGTACACATATACAAGGACGAATACAGGAGAGGTGGGGAAGACGGAATCGAGCAGATCACAAGCGCAAAAATATTTCTTTGACCGGAGCATGAACACTTCCTAACAGATTTCGACTTGCCGGGCCGATGCTCTAACCACTTGCGCTATCAAGGAAACGTAATTTACACTTAAATCTGCAGGAGGCTTATTTAGCCAAGTCCCCCGATTCTTTGGCCAAGAGATGGCGTCAGGGAGCTGTTTACCCCGAAAGCAGAAATACAATGAATATTATATATATATATATATATATATATATATATATATAATATTCATTGAATTTCTGCTTTCGTGGGTTATATTATATATATATATATATATATATATATATATATATATATATATATACACACACAATAAAAAAAACAACTCACATAGTACATCCTAGGCCTTCTTCTGATCTCTCTACATAACAATTATTTATCCTCTTAGGTAAGCTATACTACCTCAGAATATGCTTAATCTTTTTCCTTCTTCATCTTGCATATGTTCTTTCTTCACTGACTCTCATCGAAGTACTTCTTCAATTTTTTACCTTGTCTGTACACAATATTATTCTTTAAAAGCGTCATATTTCCTTTTTTCCTACCTTATTTCTACTCTTGAATCTATCGTCCACGTCTCACATCAGTATTAAAGATATCTCGTACAACCTCCCCATAATATATATATATATATATATATATACACATATATATATATATATATATATATATATATATATATATATATATATATATATATATATATATATATATATATATATATATATATATATATATATGTATATATATATGTATACACACACACACACACACACATATATATATATATATATATATATATATATATATATATATATATATATATATATATATATATATATATATATATATATATAACGCTGTTGTCACTTTCTTGAAAATCCCACGGACGTGCATAATAATGTAAATGGACTAACTAGTCAACACAAACACAGAAACACGTAGAAGAGGGACTCACTGGGTCTAGAAATTTTCGGTGGTACAACCACCTTTCTCAAGAGTTCTGTTCCTAACTCCTCTTGAAAAAAGGTGGTTGCACCACCGAAAATTTGAGGCCCAGTGAGTCCTTCTATGTGTTTCTATGTTTGTGTCGACTAGTCCATTTACATTATATATATATATTCATAGAAAACACATGTTTGAATGCGAATTTATACTATACGGTATTGCAAATATTAAAAAATGTCGCATGAGTTAATTATTTATCACAAAAATTTCAAATTTTAGCACAATAGGCAGATTCAATTTTTTAGAAAATAATAATTAAGAGATCATGAGATACACATGATTTGAAAGCGCAGTTCACAAATGTAACTCTGAGATTGGGTAAACTGATTTTCATAACGCATGAAAATTTTTGCAATGTGGAAATTTCTTCTACTGGGAATAAATCCCAAATATTTTAAGTTCCCGACCGATTGCTTCACCCTACTTTGCCACAGAGGTGCTCTCCAGTGCTTCTTGGTTGACTTTTACCTGTCTTGTGCATATGGAAATACAGTAATACTTAAGAGAAATAGTCCTTTAAAGACATACAAGCAGCCCCTCTATGATATTTGGATTGAGGGGGTGTGAGAAACCCCCTCCCTCTATTACACGAATGGGAAAGATGTGATGAAGACCACATATATGATTTTTACTTTTGACTTTGTTGTGACGCGACTATCCACGACAGCGTGGTACATCTGGTCGGAAAATGTGGTGAGGGGTCTGCCCTTTCAACGCAGCCGGTCGTCAGTTTTCCCCGAGCAGTCTGAGCGGAAAAACGCACCTCCGTGTGAAGCATGTTTTTCGAATTTTTGAACACAAAAAGACACGATCAAGATCCACCGTGAAAATTCCCCAGCCACAAGTCCTTCATCGTTACCAACTTCCTGACCCGAAATAAACCAACCCCTCTTGCAGTCCCGACTTGGCTCAGTACGACTTCTTTTTGTTTCCCCGAATGAAGAGACAGCTGAAAGGAAATCATTGGGAGACCATGGAAAACCTGAGGGATATTCCCACAGAGGAGTTTCAGGGTGCCTTTTTAGGCGTGGCAGACACGTATTTGGCAAGTGTATTGACGCAGGGGGAGAGCGTATTTTGAAGGATTTTAAGCATTTGTACAAGTACGATCAATGTATCTATTTTTCTGAGAGAAAGGGAATTACTTTTAGATTGAGCCCTGTATGATAGCCGTGTATAAAGTTCGCGGAGAACACCGGCTTAGGAAAAGCACCCTCCTCCATCCATAGAACGTCTCCTGCTCTCTAGTAACCAATGCTCTGGCACAACTCCTGTCACAGATCTTCGCGAAGAATTATCTGAGAAATCCGGTACATTTTGAATCGTTTTCAAATGGACATTACGGAGCACGAGCCAAGTTGAACGGAAGGCGCGGAGACCACTTGATAATTTTCCGCATGAGTTCGCGTGGAAAATCACCTTGTATTCATTCAGTACGCAGAAGCAGAGAGGGATGCAGTGAGTATTGGGGGATATTCCCAACAACAAAAGCCGCCTCCGCCCCCAATCCTCACCATCCCCTCATCCCTACTGAACCCCCTTTTCCCCCCTCTAACTGCAGCGACCTCGCCCACTCCCGCACCACTCTCACAACCCTCTTCGACCACCCCCGGACAACCATCTGCCCCTCACCCTAGGACGGCACACGTTTCATTTCCTCCTCTGGGAATCTGCACGCGGAACGGAAGGAGGGGGTGGGGATGTCGTCGCTCGGATTTGTTTGTTGGAGGAGAAGGGGATGTGTGTGTGTTTGTATATGTGTGTGGAGGAGGAAGGTGTAGGAGGATGTTGGAGGAACATCTGGAGGGGAACGTAAGGGAAGGAGAGGAGAGAGAGAGGGAGAAAATGCGAATCGAACCCCTTTTTGGGCATTCTCAGTTTCAACACGAGGGCACGAACATTCGTAGAGGCCCATCGTAGCAGGTCCAACACCACCAAGTATCTGCTAATTGCTAAGTGGGATGAGATCCGGCAATATCAAGTGAATTCGCAAGATGTAGACCGTATTCCTCATCTGGAAAGGGCGTTAATTTGAGCGGTACCGCATTAAAATTTCGTCTTCCACCGTAACAACGTAAAATTGCGTTGCTGCATTATATCCTGGCGGGCAATTGAATGGCGCAGTACTCCACAGCGATGATTTCTCATCTCTTTTTGGAAGGATGCGAAATTGCGTTGCGGTTTTTGCAAACGGAAATGGCGACACGGTGCCGTAAATGTATTCATATTTTTCATCCGTTCACTTGAAGGGAAATTTGATTCCTGATTTACAACGCGTGAAAGGCGTTGCAGGTACAGTACTCTATGCATAATTATTTGAACCCCTCCATTGTAGAAACGTAGACTGCAGTTTGTAGACCTCTAGGGAATCAGTTACACTGTAATGTTAAAAATATTTTGGTCCATGGCAGAACGAATGTTTTTTATCAATTTTAGATGCAGAATTAATGTCATTTTATCAAAATTTTTCGAGCCTTGAAAATAACGTGCGTGAAAAATTAAACCACAGTTTTTCTTCCTGAAGGGTTGAAGGTACCGTCAGAAAAATTTCATTCAAATATTCTTAGTTCTTGGGAGAACTTAAATTGAATTACAGTTTTACATCTGGGATCGGCATGAGTCGGAAAAAGGTATTTGAAATACATTTTGCACGTTGTAGGTCGCATTCTCATACGAGAGGCTCGGTAACGATACAGTTTTGTGTTTCAAGTGAGTGATCCCTTTGACGTACACCTGCAAATAGCGGAATACTCTAAAATGAGGGTCATTTTTTATTTACCCCATATCATGATTTGAATATGAATGAAATTAAGGCCTCCAATTACGGGACATCGATATGGTACTCTTCTGCGCATATTATACGCCATAGGAAACACGTAAACAGGAACAAAGCTATCATGGATGAATAGATAGATCAAATCTAAAGGTTAGAAATGAGAGAACTTCGGATTTAATATTTTTGGCTGGGTTCCTGGACCACCAAATTTCATCCGAATCAATTTCGTTCATAATCATGGACTATTAGTGCACATCTTCGCGTGTGGCGTCGGACATCAGATGTCGGAGAAATATTAGTCCAAGCATTGATTTATGCACACACACACACACACACACATATATATATATATATATATATATATATATATATATATATATATATAAACACACAAACACTAACACAAAAAACACCACACACATAGAAACATAAAAGAAGGACACTTACATTGGATATTTACGTTTCGACGGCACGGCCGTCGTCATCGATATATATATATATATATATATATATATATATATATATATATATATATATATATATATATCGATGATGCGGAAGTACTCACGAGAGCAATATAACTTTTGGACGGCACAATAGAACACAGAATAAAACAGATAACACGTAAAAGGACACTCACACTGTAGATGATTTAAGCTTTCGGCCTACTCCGAGGCCTTCTTCAGGTCAGACTGCTAGCTCTGTCAGTCTGCTCAGTTATATATATATATATATATATATATATATATATATATATATATATATATATATATAATAATTCCAGAATCCTCAAGGCGCCTTGTACCTTTCTGAGAGTCTAATGCTCTGGCCTGTTAACTCGATGGAATCAAGAGGTTCCTAACCTAAAATTTCCGATATACTCGTCACGATTGCAATCTTTCTGTAGCTTGTTTGTGCAAATATGGCGGATTATCTTTGAATATTTGTCAATTTCCCGATTTAAGGTTGAATACTCTCCCTACTGCGTTTAATGTGAATATGCTAAAACACCGAAATATGGCCTAATGGGATATTTTGTTATCGCATCGTGAAACTCGTCCGAAAGTGTATCCAACGACATGATTATTTGAACGGTCAAAACGAATCCTTCCTTTCAGGAAGAGGATAATGAATGTTTGAATGACTGAAGAAAGGAATGAAATGCTTGAATACGCAGATGAAGGGGGGTTTTTTGTTGAGTAGAACGGTGGATTGTTTCTTTTTGTTAGGAGAAAAAAAACATTATTTTGTTACATGTTTTCATCCAAAACCTGCTTTAACCGTTAGATTACATGTAGTAATGATGAAAATTCCGCGTTATATGCTACGCTGTGAGGGATACGTGTATTCTCTACCGGGTAAGTTTGTAATTTTGACATAGCTCATAAAGTTTTCAATTACATATTCTGAATACATGTAAACAGGATGAATGTAGAGTTGGGCACTAATCACTCCATAAAAAGTGTGTAAACACATATTATCTTGTTGTTTTGGCCTCAAAGTAGGTTTTCGATGGGCCAAAGTACTGAATCACTCCTACAGCCATTTTGCCTGCACATCAATGCACTAATTTATCTTTTAACCATGGACTACAACAATTAATTCTTAAAGACAGCATCATTACCTCCCCCTTACTCGCTTACCCAGCATTCCCCTCTCTATATCGGATTCCACAACATCCCATTGCCATTCAATGTACTCTGCATAAACCTTTCCAGCTCTAATAGAATTTCTCCTAGAAAAACTCCCTCCAACCACCACCCCCTCCGGAAGAACCACTCCTTTTATCTCAAAGTTTGTTCGTTCCATTTTTTACCGTTTTTCTTCACACGCGTATTAAAAACATCCAATTCCATGCTCATCCACTTATCTAAACGATAAAATTCATCAATCATGCCAAACTATTATCCATATTAAAATGTTCATTAATCTTTTTTCTTTGTGCGAACGAGGAATATATTCCTTTAAATAAATTGAATAAAAAAATATATTGGATCACGTTATTATTTTTAGTTTCAACTCCAAATTATTTCCCCTTTTTGGAAGATAATTTTAATTTTCAAACAAAGGGCATTAAACTGAAAAAAAACAATGCATTAATATGTATGTTTTTAAATCGATTATTCATTGGAGAAATGTTCTATCCACGTATATACTCGTAATATGACTGTACTTGAGTAGGCCACGTAACACGTACAAATTACTATGTTGCTACACCTTTGTATAAGCCATGTGCTGAATTTATTTCAAGCCACATTCCCAATGATTGGGTTCAGGACCCGCTACAAGAACTTTACCCACGCTAAGCACTCTCTCTACTCGAAGGATAAGACAGATGATGTCCCTTTACACTATAGCATCACCAAGAAGTCGAAGTCACCGTGTGCCTGCCTATTCAAATACTCCAGATATATGTATATATATATATATATATATATATATATAACGTTTGGACGGCATTTGGCGTTTGGTATATATATATGCATATATATTATATATAACATTTGGACGGCACAATAAAACACAGAATAAAATAAATAACACATAAAAGGACAATCACATTGTAGATTGTTTAAGCTTTCGGCCTACTCAGAGGCCTTCTTCAGTTCTGAGTCTGACCTGAAAAAGGCTTCGCAGTAGGCCGAAAGCTTAAATAATCTACAATGTGATTGTCCTTTTATGTGTTATTTATTTCATTCTGTGTTTTATTGTGCTGTCCAAAAGTTATATTGTTCTCGTGAGTGCTTCCACATCATATTTCTATCTATCTATATAGCCTCAATATTTATATATATACATAGATATAGAAATATATTTTTTCAACGCCAAAAACTCACAAAGAAGCGAGCCTATTTGTTCAAAATAATAAAAAATAAAATTACTTGCGCCCTCACACTATGAAAAAATAACAAAAACGCTCTAGCCAGTTAACATGGAAACGCCAGTATCGACAAAAAAAATCTAACGACTGAGGAAAACGATTTCATCCTTCTCTCCCTGTGGGCTATCATCTCATCCCCTTGACCGCAATTTCGGTGCATCATCCCCTTCCTCAAAATCTCTCCATCCCCTCCCCCTTCCCTTTCCTCCATCCTCCTTCGGGTGACGTCATCGCACCCCCTTCGCGTGGCGTGGGCGGATCGGTCGTTGGGAAGGATGGGGGAAGGGGAAGGGTTACACGTGGGATGAATGAAGTAGACCCCCCCCTCTTTGCCCGCGTGGTCTCAGTCAGCGGGGGTGGAGACGAGGATGAGGACGAGGGATGTGGGTAGGGTCGGGAGGGAGAGACAGAGATATGTAAAGGGTGTGGGGAAGGGTTTTTTTTTGTAATACCCCACCCTACTCATATCCTCGTACCCCTACCGCCTCCACCTACACACACACACAGATACACCCCCGCAGCCGTGGCCCTGACAATCCTCCTCTCTTCTCCCTATAAACCACCCCCCAATCCAACCCCTCCACAATCCTCACCGAGGTCGTTGGGGGATGCTCTGCCTGGGCGTGGGGTAGGGTACGCGAGAGGGAACGGGATAAGGGGTAAGGAGGGATGTGTGTGTGTGTGGAAGGGGAGGCAAAACAGCCACCCCTCACCCCTGTCTGGCCGGGGCCGCTACATCGATCCGAAACGCCCACCTATATCCAGGTCCCCTATCCTCACCTCCCTCCTTCTCCTCTCTCTCCCCTTCCTCCCCCACCCTATTCACTCCCTCCGCCCGCTGGACCCGTTCGTTCGTTCCCTTTTGGGATACCCTCGGAGTGCCCGTACCCGCTTTTACTAACCTTGCCTTGCCTTTTCCGAAATACCTTAGCATTAGGGTAACCTACGCTAAGCACACCCCAAATGCACTCATAAATTCCGTCTCCTTCATCTTCAACCAAAATAATCCAGGGAAGAAAAAAAATTCGATTCTCATACGGATCCTCTCTTAACGGAAATCGACACGATTAGTTTTTTTCGTCTCGTGGTATATGATTTTTTTCAAACTGCCAGTCTGAGTAAATTTTTTTTTTCAATGCACCAACTGCCTTACACCATACCTGTGACTTGAATTATATCATGTAGACGTTTACGTAGAATTTAGCATGCGTTCCGAGCAATGCTAAGGTTCCGTTGACCCAGCCCCGACGACATTAATCGATCCGGAGTTGGTCGGTTTCGATAGTTTTGAGTTTCGCCCTCGTTTAATAGTAATCGCAAACTCACCAATTTCAAGAACGGTATTAATTCCAAAGATTGGTTTCATAGGTTAGAATTCACCTAGTAGAAAAAACCCCATGAAGTGTTCAAAATTCTCGGATTTGCAGGGTATTTTACAATTGGGGGCTAGTTCCTTATTCCGATTGCCGGCTGTGGTTACCCAGGAAGATTGAATGGATTGAAGATTGGATGGAAGATTGAAGACCCATAGCTTGAATGAAGCCGAGGGTCTCCAGATATGTACCTGGGAATCAAATGTCGTGCCTCGCGGCCGGTAGTCCAGTGCTCCATCCACTAGAGAACCACACCACTTTTTTTATGAATTCAATGCTAGGAAATTGACGAAGTTTGCACGGTAGGTGTGAATATTTCGTGTAAATTTTGAAAAAAAAAGAATGATTAAATCTTGCAAAACGACAACCGATGATCGAAAACGTGTTTTTTCAATCTTTTCGAGCATGTACGTATGATATATCAAATTCACTAAACAGGCATCAAATTGCGGAGATTAATTGTGCTAATTGCCCCATCATGTCATAACACTGTGTGACCACTGCATATCGCTAAGCTTTTCTTTTATTCATAAGGGTTAAAGTGTATCACCTCCCCGTCGTATTACGGTCGTAGAGATTAGTAAACTAGGCATACGAGATAAACTTAATGTGGACTGATGTAATTTGTTGTATGGTTTCGATACATTTTTAGAGGTAAAGTATTTCACCAGAAAACACACCATACAGGGAACCAACATTACACACGCGGAATGGGTGAAATAATTTGGTCTCGTATATTTAAAATGTCGTTTGTTCCTAGCACCACTAGAGATCATAATAGACATAACAGCAATTGCGTAGGAGATGGTTGTAATTGGCTGCGTATATATTTGTCGATATCCTACACGTTTCTTCCTGCACGTAATTATTTTTAGTTAATAGAACCATCTTTTAAACAGTTCCACAGACTGATTTGAATATACGTGTCCTGTTATTAAATATTGTTGCATGTAAGTACTTTCTTTCATGTGTGATTAAGGTTCGTCGATTGCATGAACAAATTAATATTTGTGTAGAGTTAACATGATTTGGTTTTATTCTAGTTTAATGGTGGTGATCTAACACCCTTATGGGACTTGCGGGGTGTTGTAGGGATGTATTAATGTTTACATTTTACCCTACACAAAAATTGAGAGATTAGAGTAACTGGGAAAGTAACTGCTGGTGAAAACAACATTTACCATGAGTTGTCTAACGAGTTCGGCGTATTTTGCTTATGTTATGTTTCATTATTATCCTAACCACTAATTCTTCTCGCATGCAAACGCTTTTTATCAGGATAGGTATATTATTATAAGCTTAAATACCGTTACATATATAGTTTTTTTCCTAATTCCTTAACATTATTCGACCTATTTTTCATATCTGTTTGCATCTAGCGTCAATTTCACTTTGATCCTTCAAGCTTTGAGTGCAATCATTCTCTAGCAAACACCCTTTTGGTTTATTTTGAAATTATATTATTAGCGCCATCTTACAACGGTAGGAGAAATCATACAGAAAATATTAGAGGGATTATGTATGTAAACAGAAGCTTTAAATTGACATTTTTCTCACGAAACATAAGGAATCACGAAAACTGCAAGAGATGCATTATGATAAAACGATATATTTTTTTACAATTCTATGTAGCTTTGAAGATTGTCATTGTTTTTATCTAATGCTTACTTATTGGTCTTCTTGTTTGGTAGCAGGTGTCATGCATGCCTATATAGACATTTTACACTTATGTAGAAACCTTAGCGCATATAGCTGTATTTAACGTTAAATTCATTAGTCGAAATATTTTTCATTTTTATTTTTAATTGTCATTTGACAAACACTTGATAATGATGTTAGAACCTTGATTTGGAATCAGTCCCTGCCGGCCAGCTGAAATCAGTTCCTTCACGCTGGACGTGACCCAATTCGGCAATCAATCCAACTTTGTGAGGATCACATAACCTTGCAGAATATTTTTAATGAGGCCTAATCAGCGATATATAACATTTCTAACATTTAATTAGTCGCCTGTCCCTCAAGTTCACATCAATGTTTCGTGATTACTCCGTTAACTTAGCCCACTCTAATGCACGACGCGATGCCTTATCAAAATCCAGGCAGCACCCAAAAACATTCCTCATCGTACACCTTAGTGCAATTTCCTCCGATTATCATCCTCTCGTGTAAGCCTCGTCGATTCCGGTTTGACCAATTCAATTGATCTTCAGCATCCGTCTTCAAAAAACGGTTCCTAAGGCTACCGGCCATCTCTCCCGAGTAAGAAAATGACACCGCACCTGACCTTAAGTCTGTGTTTGGAGAGGAACTGGGGCTGAGTTTGTATTGACGGATATTGTGATTTGATTGAGGGTCATTTGATTCATCGCTTCTCCTCTCCCCGTCGCTGAGTAACGCGATGCATCAGGTCTACCGGAGAGCCGAAATGATTATGAGGGACACCACTACGATTGGTCAGAGTCGAAACGCAACAGATACAAATGCTACTTTAAGTTACAAGTACTGGTTTCTTCTCTCAAAATCACAAAAGTATTCATCATACCTGAAATACGTGTAAATAATGCATTTTAAATTATGTTTCACTAACTGACTGTCTATATCAATTGATAGAGAATTACATATCATAGAATCGTAAAGTGCGCTAAATTCTGGGACTGGTTTCCGAAAGGTTTACTTCATCTAATCACCCATTGACTAGCACAAATGTATTTTCTCACTAATATCTGCAGATGTCCGCCAGGTCCCAAGTATTGATTCATTTGGGTAGACTGCCGTTTAAGGTTAGGTTTCTATGAAAACTCATGACTTCATGCCTTTCCATTTTGTAAGCCTTTCTTAACCAACCATTAAGTTAAACCTGACTGTTAGGAAACTCGTCTTACATTTCCGCGTTCTTTCTGTCTGCCTTCATTCAGTCCAACACGTCTATTCTTTCCTAAGAGATAAGGAAATGTCGCAGAGAAATTAGGGAAATGTAAGAGAATTATCATTGGGTTTAAATACTGGAAAAACCGCACCATTTACACGAGATGAATCAGAATAAGTATGCGTATAACGAATCGAAACAAATTAAACTTTCTCAATGGCAGTTGAAAACTTCCACCATTCTTCTGAAGACCTCCCTCTCTCAACAGATTCAAGGTTGATTAAAATAATACGTGGGAGTAAAATACTATTTATTTTTATTCTTATAGATGTTAGTCTTCAAATTAATGTAGAAGAAAATTGGAAGTTACTGTACCTCTTTTTTTAATGAAATACCTAAGGAAATTAGAATATTAATCATTAAATACAGTGAAAGGGGGAATAAAACGTTAATATATATATATATATACATATATAAAATTAATATAAAATTTTTGTAATATATAAATAATAATATATAAATAATAATGTATAAATAATAATAATATATAAATAATATAAATATAATAATTTATAAATTATATATGTTTTTATAAAAAATATGTCAATTGTTCCACGAACGATAAGGAATCAGAATTTATTTATTTATATACTGTGCAAGCCACTGCCAGGGTGTGTGGCAGGGGGTAAATACACATCAGAATAATTTAAACCCAAACATGATCCTACCGTGGTCGGTCAATGTTATTATGATCCTTTATCGTTCGTAGAAAAATGAAATCTTCAATCTATCTGTTCCACACTTAATCTCTCTAATTTTATTGAAATGATCTCTCCTACCGTAGTATACGATGGAAGTAATAATACCTTTTCAACACCACTGCTAAAGAGACCCCCTTCCAATTTCTGCAAGAGCTTCAATCTGTAATTTAACCTTCGCTCCATTGGGTGATTCCCAACCTAGCTGCTCTAATATTTTGGATACGCCACAACTAAGTTTATCATAGAATCGTTTTACAAATCTAGCTCCTCTGAGCTGCACGCGATTCAATTCGCCAATCAACCCGACTTCGAGAGGATCCCATATACTAGCAGAATATTCTAAATGAGGCATAACCAACGACAGATAACATTTCTCTCATTACCCCCCATCGTACATCGGTAGAAGAGATCATGTTAATAAAATGAGAGAGAGAGAGTGTAGAAAGAATAGATTTAAGATGTCGTTTTTCCACCTACAATAAGGGATCAGAATAAAATTTTCCGACTGCGGTAAGGTCATATTCGGGTCAGAATCTATCTGGTGTGTATTTTCTCCATGTCACACACCCTAGAGGTGGCTGTCAGGGTACTAAATTTGAAAAAATATATTCTCCACTCTGTACTTACTTCTATGCAACAGTCTTTTATTAATATATTTCACATTAATCCGAAAACAGAACTTCGGCCTTTACATCGGAATTCCAACAATTATATAACAAAGATGCTACCCATACCCTAGGTGAAGTAAACCCCATCTAGTCGGCAATTGTACCCTGGATTGGCAGGGGAGGGCTTTAAAATTCGATTGCCAATCAAAATTCGTTGCATAAACGTCTCTTGTCTCCTTTGAATTTCTCCCAAAAACCCACTCCCTTCATCTACTATGCCTGATTTTTTTTCATATACTTTTCTTTGGCTTGCCTATTACCTTTTGCATTTGTCTTCAGGTCTGTATCTTAAATAACTATCTGAAAGATCAAGATTCAGCGCCTTTCGAAACCATGGTTCATATAAAGGTTTTCAATTAACCTCAATTTAACATTATTACCCTATTTTCATGTCAATAATTCTCCTTTTCCTTGTAAAAAAAATCTTCTTGCCTTCTTCTACATCTCCCCATCAACACAATACTACGCAAACCGCCAAAAAGAATGTGTGGCGGGTGATGCCAAGAAAAAAAACCCTGAATATCTACTGCACACATTAATATAAGGTAATCTACCAGTTAAGGTAGGTTTATGGATGGGCACAACTACCAAATTCATATTTTGTGACTCCAAACAAAACACAATCCAGCATCCTTCTCTACATCAGCTCCCTCTTCATCTCTGCGTACTTCTTTCCTCCCTTCATCCCGACCAACATCCCTATCCTGTTTGCCCTTTACTGTTTGCTCTTATTACCTTTTCCGCGTTTGCCTAACATTCTCCCCTCTTTTACAGTCTTCAACATCCCACTGCCGCTCAAATCATGCCTTTCATCCATCATTCCTGCCTCCATAGGATTTCTCTCAACAAACCCCTCTCCTCACCCACCATCTCTAGTACTTCCTCATTTGTTTTCCTTTCGGTCCATTTCACCTTCTCCATTCTTTTCCACACCCACATTTCAAAAGCCTCCAATCTGCGTCTATCCTTTTGCTTCAATGACCACGTTTCCGCGCCGTACATAGACTGCTCATATGTATTTGCGCCGTACATAAACTGCACAAATTTCCTTTGTCACCTTTTCTTCCAGCGTCGCCTTCAAACAGGATAACTTAGCATATTGAATTTCCGCGATATTAATCTGTTCAGAATCCGTAGAACGCCTTGTAAATCTATCGATGTTTTAATCACCATTTATCCAATAGAACCAGGATTATCTTTCTATCAATCATAAACTTTTTTCCGCTTCTTTAACTGCTATTTCTTTCATTAGTGAGATGTACTGGAAGAAAATGAGCTCATTCACGTCTGGAAAGTGTACCATAGACAAATATTGTAAAAATAAACAATTTTTTATAGAGTAATATGGAATTTTCTGCTACAGTTTTGTGACATGTGTGTACATGACCCAACAAGGATACATTGTTAAGAGATTAATAATACGTTAATGAATTCAATTACAATATTGATTTGCATTTTAAAGGGATTAGTGGTTTAGGAGTGGTGTTTAGGAGAGTGGTAGTACATTCCATAGAGTACTAAGCAACATATCGGGGAGCCAAGGTTCGCTTCCTGGTGATGATTCTGTGAGCTCCTTGGTTCACCTGAGAGATAGTAGTGACCCAGTGGACCGGTAGAGCAGTGCGTAGAGCGATAGGCTACTGTTAGGAAGGGCCAGGGTTCGATGATGGGTGAGGTATTTCGACATCTTAGACTTCACCCATAGGGAAAGTGTTTTTTTCTGGGGCGAATATTACTGGACAATCATAGACGGTTAAGGGAATAATGGATTCCCTTATCCTTATTACCCTTTGAAATTTTCAATTTGCACAGGCCGTATTCTGTAAAAGGTATTTAAGATAGATCAGGATAGCATACCTGTTTTTAAAAGACAGGTTTTGGATGGTCCCTAAGGACTATTTATTTCAATTAATCGCCAGGGTTTTTTTATTTCTTTCATAATTTATTCATAACTTCTGCCTGTCTTTATTCTGTTCTAATGCCCAACTCTCCTCCTTGTTTACGGATCCAACTTACATCCAACCTTCTCCCCTCCACATCATGGCCTCATCAACATAAGATCCTAAATATTAATATCTCCCTTCGTCATTCACTTCCCCTACCTTATTCAGATTACTTCCGTCCATAAGAACATCATCTTTTTGCCTTCCGTATTGCAAAATTCCGATTTTTACTCTACTTTCTTATTCCAGACTTATGTTATCCATTCTTCTCTGCAGCTCTTATATCAAAAGCGTCCAATCCTTGTCCTTTTGCCCGCAAAACATCAGGCCAGAGATGCATTAAGCACTACCCTTAAAATTTAAGTCCTCACTGATATTTTCAGCACATATTTTGTCAGTATTCCCAATTCTCAATTCTCTTCATCTTTCTAATTACCCTTTCTAATCAGCCTTCTAATTCAATTCTTGTCCTAACAGATCGCCAATAAAATGTCCCTTTTCCATTTAAAAATATAATACTGCTCAAATATAGATCAGCAGACTAAAAAAAGCACACAGGAGGATATATATATATATATATATATATATATATATATATATATATATATATATATATATATATATATATATATATATATATATTTATTCACACATAGAAATATATATAAGGAAAGGGGATAGGAAAACACATAAAAGACGAACACAGGACAGGTGGGGAAGGCGGATTTGAGCAGATCACAAATGTAAAAATATTTTCTTAACCGGGACGGTCCCAGTTTTACTGTGGTGAAACTCAGTTCTGTTCAACTCAGCTCAGAGTTCTGCTCTTTCTTACTCTTGAGAAAGTTGGATGTACCTTCGAAAATTCGAGACCCAGTAAGTTTCTCTTTTATGTGTTTCTGTGTTTGTCACTAATAGTGTTAATTCCAATTACATTATTGTTCACGTCCGTGAGAATTTCACAAAATTGTTAAATATATATATATATATATATATAAACCATAAACACAGTAATCAACACCAAGGTCGGTTTAGTAGGTGATGGTAGAGCTCACCCATTTACTAAGCCCGACGGCGTGTGAATATTCACACATCAGGGTAGGGGGGCCAGTTCCTTTCCCTGTGCCGGTTATGGTTTTCCAGGAAGATCTGGTACCCGAAAAATCAACTAGCTTGGGTGGAGCTGCAGGTGCCCAGAGTGCCATGTCCGGGAATCGAACCCGGGACCCTCTCTATATATAAATATGTATATACTATATATGCATGTATATGTATATATATACATATATACATACATACATACATATATACATCTATATACACACACATATATATATATATATATATATATATATATATATACACTTTTTTGGAAAACCCACAAACGTGTAATGTAAATTCACTGATAGTCATAACAAACACAGAAACCAAAACACACAAAAGAGGGACTCACTGGTTCTCGAATTTTCGGTGGTCAAACCACCTTTCTCAAGAGGAATTAGGAACAGAACCTGCCTCAGTTCTGTTCCTAATTCCTCTTGAGAAAGGTGGTTTGACCACCGAAATTTCGAGAACCAGTGAGTCCCTCTTTTGTGTGTTTTGGTTTCTGTGTTTGTTATGACTATCAGTGAATTTATATATATATATATATATATATATATATATATATATATATATATATATATATATATATATATATATATATATATATATATATATATATATATATATATATAGACAGTAACACACAGCACGAGAACACATAAAAAGAACACTCACAATAATATCTTGATAATTTCGACGGAGTTCGAGTCCGTCGAAATTATCTAGATATTATTGTGAGTGTTCTTTTTATGTGTTCTCGTGCTGTGCGTTACTGTCTAAGTTTTTTATTCAACACTTCCGTGTTACTTCGAAGAAATCACCTATATATATATTCCACTATGGGGCGTTTTGAAATCCGGATGTTCTCATCTCGTTCCAGTTACTGAATTTCCTATCGCATTTTGAAATTCCAAACCACCTTTGTGGTGCATTAATCACTAATATTAGTGCGTAATAAAACCCTTCATAATACAATTCTACGAACAGAATTAAATTGTAAATAAATATGTACACTAGGCTTACATAATTTGTCCAACCACGAGAACGGAATGCCGGAGCCCCCACCTTTTCCATCCTTCGGTGAAATGGGGGTGAAGGCTGCTGTCAATGTACCCTGGATGGGTAATTTGAGAGCAGGGGAGAGAGAGAGAGAGAAGCAGCGACCGGCCGCAAATCCAGGTCGCCGTCGACGCGAGAACGGATTTTAATTGTGAGCGACGCTGGGAAGAGGTGAGGGGGCGGGGCGAGGGGGGGGGAGATACAAAGGACCGGGATTGATAGGCTTTTTGTGCCGACGGAAAAGGCCCGTTCGCACAATTGCGCCGGCCTCCGGCGGGTGCGATTTCACTCGTCCAGCCGGAGCGGCGGCCGCCGAGCTGTCAGTGCGAACGAGTATATCCGTGGGACAGCGACTCCAAGCCTATGGCGTCGCATGACTACAGGCGTCCACGAAAATGAACTAAACATTCATGAATATACATATGTGTGGCGTTTGCGCGTATGTAGTGTTAATATATATTATATATGTAATTTTCTACCAGTATATTCTATAAGCTACCAGTTTTTTGCGATTTATTTAGAAATTGGTTGCTCTGAGATCTAGATATACTCGCAATGCATCGCATTCGAGTTTATGTTATTATTGTGCCGAAAATAATAGAGGTTTACGCCGGAGAATGGTTTACATACCTAATATATACTGGTAGGGACGTAAGGAGAAGAATTGCGCTAGGCAAGGAGGCTTTCTCAAGGAGGAGGGAGTTGATGACGGGGACGTTGAGTAGGGATGTTAATACAAGACTCGTAAAAACTCTGATATGGAGCGTAGCTATGTACGGCGCGGAAACGTGGTCGTTGAAGCAGGAGGATAAACGTAGATTGGAGGTTTTTGAAATGTGGGTGTGGAGAAGGATGAAGAAGGTGAAATGGACCGAAAGGAAAACAAATGAGGAAGTACTAGAGATGGTGGGTGAGGAGAGGGGTTTGTTGAGAGAAATCCTATGGAGGCAGGAAAAATGGATGAAGGGCGTATTGAGCGGCAGTGGGATTTTGAAGAAGGTAATAGAGGGGAGAATGTTGGGCAAGCGAGGTAAGGGTAGGAACAGGATAGGGATGTTGGACGGGATGAAGGGAGAAAAGAAGTACACCGAGATGAAGAGGGACCTGATATAGATTAGCCTGCTAGGTGGGGAGTCACAAAATGTTTATTTGATAGTTGTGTCCATCCAAAAACCTACCTTAACCGGTAGATTACCTAATAATAATGTAATTTTCTAGGACGAATGCCAAGAAGAAATGTCGAAAAGCGTCAAGTGAATTCAAAAGGAGATGAATATATTATTATTTAAAAACCTATATTATTATTAATACACATAAATTATAGATATACATATATACAAACGCACACACAAATATATATATATAGACATTTTTGAGAAAGTCTAAACGGACGAGAATAATAATGTAAATGAAATTAGCACTAGTAGACAAAGGAAAAAACACAGAAACACATAAAAAAAGAGAAACTCACTAGGTATCGAATTTTTGGTTGTCTAAACCACCTTTCTCAAGAGAAGGAAGGACGGAACTCAAACCTTCCTTCCGTCTCTTGATGGTTTAGACAACCGAACATGCGATACCTAGTGGGTTTCTCTTTTTTTATGTGTTTTTGTCTAAGTCTACTAGTGCTGATTCCATTTAAATTATATATAAATATATTTATACATTATATAAATGTATAGGTATGTATATATGTATACATATATCATCAAAGCAGCAAAAGCAGCCAGCCAAAAATATATGGCGGGAGTTCGTGTTTGAATGTGTATTTGGCCAATGTGTCTCGTATCTTCTTCTCCTGGCCATGCGTCCCACGAAACGTACTATTCCTATCCTTTGTTGTACTGTGTGATTGCTTACTTACTGCCCTTCCTCTTATAGTATGTGTGACGTGTTTTTCTCCTCTGGTGGGTAAACCTGACGCTCTCTCGTCCAAAGAATCGGGAATGCAGTCAGACCAGCAGAATCTCAGCGTAAATTGTTTTGCCTCGTTAACTCAAACGGTTAGAGCATCCACTCGGCAAGTGGAAGATCCGGTCTTTAATTCCCGTTCAAGGAAATATTTTTACGCTCGTGATTTTGCCTTATCGTTCATATATGTTCCTACCCCTTTTATATACATGTATAAAATGTGTGTGTAAATATATATATATATATATATATATAAGTTCTGTTCTTAATTCCTCTTGAGAAAGGTGGTTGCACCACCGAAAATTCGAGAACCAGTGAGTCCCTCTTTCATATGTTTTAGTTTCTGTGTTTGTTATGAATATATATATATATATATATATATATATATATATATATTCATTCAAACATAGAAATAGGTATAAGACACACAAAAGGCGAACACAGGACATGTGGGGAAGGCGGTTTTTGAGCAGATCACGAAAGTAAAAATATTTCCTTATCCGGGATTTGAACACCGGACCTTCCACTTAACGGGCGGATGTGCTACCATTTTTGCGCCGTATGGCGGGACTTCGTATTTGAATGTGTATCTGGCCAATGTGGCTCATCTCTTCTTCTGGCTATGAGTGCCATGAAACGTACTGTTCCTATTCTCTATGATACTATATGCTTTCTAACCAACTGTCCCTCTTCTTGTGTGTATTGTCTATTTCTCCTTTGGTGGGTGGAACAGCTCCCTAAAGCCTTCCTTTGGCAAACGATTCGGAGCACTTGGGCGTTTTAAAAACATCGCAGATCTCAGAGTAAATTAGGTTTCCTCGGTGGTGTAACGGTTGCACCTCCGTCTGGCAAGTGGAAGGTCCGGTGTTCAAATCCCGGTTAAGGAAATATTTTTACATTCTTGATCTGCTCAAAAAACCGCCTTCCCCACATGTCATGTATTCGCCTTTTATGTGTTTTCCTATACCCTTTCCTTATACCTATTTCTATGTTTGAATGAATATTTGTGCGCCGTATGGCGGGACTTCGTATTTGAATGTATATTATGTAGGAATGTATGAATATATTATATGTATGTAATGACAACGTAAACGAACGTGGACATGAAGGAGCTAGATTGTTTTTTTTTGATAATTCTACAAGGTTTCCTGCCGCTTGCGCCGGTAACGCGGAATGATACATAAAGATAATGAGATATCATGGCGGAGGTGTCGTGATTCATACTCTCCTCTTTTTAAGCGCCTCCTCCGTCTGAAATTTGTGTTTATTGCACCTGAATGCATGTCGCGGACTGTGTTTCAGTTGTTCCTTTTTAACTCACTGAGATGGATTCCACGCGTCTGTTTCTCGAAAATTATTTGCAACCGCGTGAACGCATTCCATTTTTATTCAATTATATCCGCCTGCGTCGCCATGAGAGATATTAATCTGTAAATTTAGTATGCATTTTCGAAGTTTTCATCGTGAAGTTGAATATGGCGCCATGATGAATATATGTTTGTTTTTTTGTTTTCATTAATAATACTTTAAATTTAAAGCGAGTCTACGATAATGACTGCCGAAGATGCGCTGTGCACTTTTTGAAAATTAAGACTGTTGAAATTTATTTGTGTTTGAACGCCATATTGTGACATATATTTCTAAATCTATTTCGGAATTGCATCCCACCATTAAGTAATGAGTAGTTATTGATTTTCTTCCTTACGAATAACTTTCCTTAGCAACGTTCAATTACGTATCACAATACGTCACCAATATGATCGCATTGCACTGCACATATTACAGCAATATTATCTTTATCTTTGATAAGATTCCATTATATACAAATGGCTTTAATATTTTGAAATATTAAATGAAATAGTTAGATAAAAGATGTGTATATCACGGTAACAATACAAAAAAGCTCTGGAAAATTGCTGTATTTTCAAATATGATAGTATTGTTTTGCATTTTAACATGTTTATTTGCAGAATAGTCAGTGTTTTTACTAAGAGTCCATGTTAAAAGTATTTTATAAGGACGAGTTGATAGAAAAGATCTATAAAAAATGCGATTTTTTATTTTTTCCAATTAATTTACCACATTTAGAGATCACATGAGAACGGGATGACTTTGAATATTTCCCTTAGTATTCTTTTTTCTATTTAAACACGTTAATGTAGTACTTAAAGGCAGATATTCTGTAGAGGAAGTTTTCCTTAGGAAGTTCCTCATTGCAACATCGAAGGCTAAGCTAAATGCCATAAGGAAATCTGAAAAAAGTTTGAATAACTGAATACGTGCTACAGTCATTGAACAATTCGTCCTTATTCAAATTTACGAACAGATGTATATATTGCATAGCGCAGAGGTTTAATATCTCGTTTATTGCAAGTGTATATGGGAAATAAGTAGACCCAAGCCAGAACAAAAAATGAATTAATATCGTAATTAGACTTAATAGTGAAATTAAAAAAATGAGCTACTTGGGTTTTCCACATAGAACATTTTTTATTTACGACCTAGGTTTTGTTATGTACCTCGTAATGGAGCAGATGATTTCGTTTTTCCATAACGACACCTAAATCGTTAATAAAAAAGTTTTGTATGGGGAAACGCCAAGTTGCTCACTTTTCAATTTCAATATGAAGTTTCTCCACCAAGTCCAGCCAGAAACTGTTTCATTTAGTCTTTATCGATTTCCTTATTTTGTTTTCCTTCCTTTACTATTTGTCTAGTTGCGGTACTAACCAATGCTAGAATCTAAAACCCATTTTCGAAGTGTGTAAGTGTAATTTTTTTGCGTAGTCGACTTTATTTGATTTTTTTTTGACAAAAGTCCACCGGATTAAGACACGTTTTTAATGAAGCCTAG
Organism: Hetaerina titia; assembly: GCA_037158775.1. NCBI lineage: Eukaryota > Metazoa > Arthropoda > Insecta > Odonata > Calopterygidae > Hetaerina > Hetaerina titia. Next base: position 26,327,997 of record CM073775.1, on the reverse strand, counting down.
GGACTATCTCTCCCCTCTCCATAAATCCTTAGAATTTCATCGCCGGTTTTCCTTTCTGTCCAATTCATTTTCTATCTTCTCATCCTCGTTTGCAACTCGACATCTTCTAATAAAAAGAGACGTTTCAGGCGTGATACAGGGGGAATATCATGATTAATTAAAATTGATAATTTTCCACAAAATAAAATTTTTTATCAATACGACCGGTTTCGATGTAACTACAAGGCCTGAAGATGATGTAGTTACAACGAAACCGGTCGTATTTAAAATTTTATTTTGAGGAAAAATTAAAATTTTATTGAATCGAAATCTTCGAATCAAAGTTAACTCTCTTCCCTCGAAGTCCAGGTTTCCGAGCGACGCTTAGTTATTGAGGCAAGAGAATATGCCTAGATTGGAGACTTTTAAGACATGGGTGTGGAGAAGAATGGAGAAAATAAAATTCATGCATATTTTATTGAAAGAGGAAAGAAATCTCAAATTTTCCTTGTAATTATTATTATATGCAATGTACTTGTTTAACATGGTTTTACATGAACGCAAGCTACACAGCGGTGCAGCGACAGTTTCCTTTGCAGCGACCCTTATCAAAACAGAACCTGACAACCAACACTGCAATAAGTTCGTCTTTAATTAAGCATACTTCCTTCAACTCTTCATATATCCTTTCGACCTTGCCTAATATTATACTAGAAAAATATTTCAGCCAATTTCAGATCTTTATTTGCATATTAAATGAAGGTGAAGATGCAAATGGGTCGTTCTCCGCAAATTGGAGACACGTCAACTGTCGTTTCCTTGCCTAATATTAGGGATGTTTTTTTGAAATCTAAGTGCTTTTCACGGTACACGGTGAGTGAGTAATTTAAACTCTTCACTCTACTGCTATGTGAATGCTTCCCCTGCCACACACCAATTTGGTGACTTGCAGGGTATCACCTACGGTAGAACTCCCAAGTACCCGGATCAATCGGAACCGGACCCCTTTCGGATAATGGAAAATTCGGATAATTGGAGTCTTGTCCGGAGGAAGGGTCTATTCAAAGAAAACTAAAAGAAAAATGAGAAAAGGCTATGTATTATTAACCGATTTAAAAGAAGTGACACTTTGGCATGTTAACTTTACATTTACTTGTAAATACCAACGAAAATACAGCAACTAAATCAACTTATCCACCAATGAAAATACTTCAACAAAGTAATACAATATGTACTCATAAATTTACAGTCTTTGGTAATTGACAGTTACTTCTTACTGAACATCTCGGTCAAAGTAAGCTGTTCGGCTGTTTTAACCCGTTTCCGGGCAGCCAAGTCGCGCAAACCGGTTGACAGTCAGATGTTGCATATACTCACATACGGGCTGACGCTATATCCAGTTCAACGCAGTTTCAAAACAAGAAAATGCCTCACTAGCACTACTTCCCGCCTCAGCTTCAACTTCGACGTTGTCATCTGTCAGTTTTGTTCTTTTCTAACGTCCGAAATCGTTGATTGTCCAACACCGTACTGCTCTGCCAACTTTTTCCCCATAACTCCCTCATTATCCGATTGATTCTCTAAAATTTTGAGTTTGTCGGCTAAAGATAACACTACACGTTTTCTCTTCGTAGCCATGGTGAACAATGAAACGCACTCTCAAAGAAAACAACGAATCGGCGCATAAAAAAACCCCACATAATCCAAACAAACAGTGGATAGATCACCCGTAGCCACACTCACCCCTCCACTCGGCCTATTCTAAAACTACAACATGAGAAGGTGCCTAAAGCAATTCGGACAATTCGGATATTTGGAATTCGGATGATTGGAGTTTTACTGTAGGTGGTGTACGGCTACTAAATAATCAACACCCTGGATTTCCGACCCGTCTCCTATTCCACAATATTTATCAGCACAGAAATGAACTCTTTAACACATTCATAATTTTCATTTTTCAACCCTTCCCAAATTTTGGATGCCGTTAGATTCCCCACACCGATCTCGGGAGAAATACGTGTCTCCTTCGCCGTCTCGGAGGAGGCTGATGAGGAAGTTGAGGAGGGTGGGAGAGGAGAGGACGAGGTTGAGAGGCGCTCCAATGAAGGAAGAAGAGTGGACTGAGGTGTAAATAAAACGTGAGTCGAAAGAAACCCTTAAGGAGTTTTCTCCAGGTCTTTAGGAGTGAGCAATGTGTCATTTCTAACAGAGAGTAAGGAAAGCACGGACCTCTCACTCCTCCATGAACCGCTATATAATGAGAATAACAATCAGTTTTCAATGAAAATCACGCGATTTAATAAAAGAGTCGGTTTGATTTAAATTATAAAGGTTTACCTCCGCTAAGAGTTGACAAAACGAGAGAGCAGCCCAATCGATTTGCACGGAAAATGGTTAAACGGTTTACGTGTTCCAAGTCATCCCACTGGAATTTTCCCAGATTTTGCACCCTTTGCGAATCTTTATTGTACAAATTGAATGAAAATAACGACGATGCTACCCTTTTTCTTTAACAAATCTTAACTCTCCCGTACATTCTGCTTAAGAATATTTGACGTCCTAATAATCCGGTTTGAATAGCATAACTGCGTCTCACGAAAGGATATATATATATATATATATATATATATATATATATATATATATATATATATATATATATATATATATATATACACGCACACACACATACACACACATATATATAAATATAAATATATATATATATATATATATATATATATATAACATTTGGACGGCACAATAGAACACAGAATAAAACAGATAACACGTAAAAGGACACTGTAGATGATTTAAGCTTTAAGCTTCGGAGTAGGCCGAAAGCTTAAATCATCTACAGTGTGAGTGTCCTTTTACGTGTTATCTGTTTTATTCTGTGTTCTATTGTGCCGTCCAAATGTTATATTGCTCTCGTGAGTACTTCCGCATCATCGATATATATATATATATATATACTACCGAAGGGGTTGCAAGCATTGTTGAGTGAATTGGAGGTTCAGTGCGATAAATATGGGATGAGAATCAATATTAATAAAACAAAGGTTATGCGATTTTCCAAAAAGAAAAAAGCTAAGCTAAATATTAAAATAGGCGGGGAAAAAATAGAGCATTTAATTATGTACGCATAAAAAATAGCCATTACTGGAAAACACCATTTTGTTTATGTGGAACTATGTAGTGGTTACTATTGTTGCGCAATCAAATGAGGCTTGTCTCTCTTGTGCTTCAAAATTTGATATGGATTCACGTAATAATTAGAGTTAAATGAATACGTAGTGGTATTAATACGCCCAATAATAATTTCCTCGTTCATCTATCGACAACGAATTTCCGGGAGCCCGGGAAAAACGAGAAAAATAGGTTACTTTGTACCGGGCGAGGCAAATGGCGGGAAACCAGTCCATGTATTAGTCCATAGTAGTCCATGTATTTGGGATATTAAAGTAATATGTAATAATTAAGTAAGGTGATTAGTAATACATCAAATTACCCAATAATTCCTAACAGGTTCGGCAACCACCAAAGTCGGGAAACTTCCGTTGTTACTACTACCACAAAAATATCCTTTATATTCCAATCAGATTTGCTCATTTACATATCCTTCTAACATTGCTTATATAGTAGTATACTTGGCTGTCAATGATGATAGGAGATAAAATTTACGTACATCACTGAGTGTAACTAGAGTAAAGGGCATCCCAATAGTAAGAATCATCTTAATTAATTCCGTAATTCAGCCGGCTTGACTTGAAAGGTGAGAGGGAGATCATTCCTGAAAGCCTAACCCAAGTCCATATTGATTAGCATGAAAGTAGGTTTGATATCTGAGGGTGGATCTCGCCCAGTACTTAAACCAACGGGGTGTGAAAGTCACTCATTACCACGTTAATGAGTGGGGGAGGGAGTCCCTTATTCTCTGGCCAAGACATGATCTCCTCGGTAGATCATGCACCAGAAAAATCACACAGCCTGGATCAAGCAATGCGCCCTGAGGGGTGCCCAGGGCCTCCAACCGGCGAGCAAGCCCTCTTACTCACTGTATTATCACATTCTATGCCTTGAAAAATTCATTTAGATTCCATGTTAATGAGGAAGAGTGGGGAAGAAATACATGATCCATTATTGAAGTAATGCGCATGTATTTATTGTGACGCGACTATGCATGGTAGCGCGGTTATATTGCAGGGAAAATGTGGTGTGGGGTCTGCCCTTCCAATGCAGCCGATTGACAGTTTGCTTCGAGCAGTCTGAGCTGAAAACTTGCCTCCGCGTGAAGTTTGTTTTTCGATTTTGTAACACGGCGCACGACACGGTCAAGCTTCATCATGACAATGCCTCCCAGCAGCACGTCCTTCATCGTTACCAACTTCCTGGCCCGGAGCACAACCCCGGTGGTCCCCCAGCTCCCTTACAGTCCCGAATTTTATCGGTGTAACAATTTTTTGTACCCCGTCTGAAGAGAGAGGTGAAAGGAAAGCATTGGGAGACCGTGGAAAATATCCAAAAGCATATTATACAACGTGTCTGATAGAGACATTCCCGTAGAAAGGAGTTTCAGAGTGTCTTCCAAGGGTGACAGACCCGTCTCCGCAAGTGTATTGATGTAGGGGGGAGGGGTAATATTTTGAAGAATTTTAAACATTTTTACAAGCACGATCAATAAATCTCTTTTTCCCATTATTTTTGTAGTGGACCCTGTAGGCCAATTCTATTTTCCAGCTACGAGGACTGTAAAATACTGCAACATATTGTTTTGGAATAGTATCGCACAAACGAATAACCTCGAGTTAAAACTCTGGTCCCTCCAGGGAGTAGCCTAACGCCCTAACCACTAGACTACCTGTCGACCTTCAGGTTACATCACACCGGAATTTCGACCCAGTAAAATTTATCGATTGCCAAATGCTCGACGTCCACACGTAAGTGGGTGGGATTCGAGTCCGGAGTCATTAGCATTCCTCTGGTCGCCGTGCCATTTGACATACGGCTGCGTCGGACAGGTGGCGGGGCCACTTTATCTCCGAGACCACCCTTGCTCATCCAGGCGACGGAGCGAGAGGGATGGAGAGAGAGAGAGAGAGAGAGAGAGGAGCCTGGAGACTAATTGAAGGGAGAGGGAGGAGGAGGAGACGAGAGTGACGGGCCGCCTCCATCCGCGCCGGCGCCAAATTCACTTCCCTGACTGTTAAGATTGATCCGGGGAGGAGAGGGGGCACTTGAGATGCTCGGTGGTGTGACCGTCGTCGGGTGACAGGGGGAGGGGGGGTTCAATTTTAAGGGGAGGTTTGCGGCGGGTGTGCTCACCTGGTTGGCGAGATGAGGGCACACCTGTGTGTATATATATATTCCATATAACATACATATATAACATATATGTTTTATATAATATAATATGTATAATATCTACATATATAATATATAAGTTATATTTATATGTATATATTTTTTATAATATTATAATATATAATATACATATCTTTGAAATGGAACGCTCTCCAGCGACGGCAAACACAAAAACACACAGATATAGACTTTTTGATGTATGTGTGTGTGTGTGTATATATATATATATATATATATATATATATATATATATATATATATCTGTATGTATGTGTGTGTGTGTGTGTCTTGTTCGAAAGTCTTACCGATATAAATTATCATTCAAACGAAGGAGCGAGATGACGTTAGCCAACAAAAATATAGAAAAACGTATAAAAAAGGACACTCACTAGTATTCAAAATTTTTGGTGGCTAAACCTCCTTCTTCTGGGGCAAGACAGAATCCTTCATGTATGTGTATTTATATATATATATATGTAAAAAACCATAAACCCAGTAATCAACCCGAAGGTCGGTTTAGTAGGTGATGGTAGAGTTCACCCATGTACCAAGCCCTATACGGCGTGTGAAATTCACACATCAGGGTACGGAGGCCAGTTCCTTTCCCTGTGCCGGCTATGGTTTTCCAGGAAGATCTGGTACCCGAAAAAGCACATAGCTTGGGTGTGGCGGTAGATGCTCAGAGTGGCTTGCCCGGGAATCGAGCCCGTCCCTCCAGTCAGTAGTCCAACGCTCTACACCCTGGACTACCGCGACCGACATGCCGACATTGTATCTATAATTGTATATATATATATTTTATGTATGTATGTAAATATCCATGCCTGTGGATGCACTCGTAAGGTAGGGTGGAACCTTAAAATCCTAAACTATGGAAATCAAAGAGGGCACATTAAATGAAAAGTGATTGATCCATCTACCCAGGTTTGAATTTCAAACCCAATATGGCATTAGGAATACCCTATTTTTGTCTATCAAATCCTATCTTTGGCCATAAAACCTATTCTGGTTTCATTTTTATTAATGCGGACCTTCTACTGGTTATGGTAGGTTTTAGGTAGGAGTTGGTAGTTCTAAAAATTACGTGACCAGTGTTTTTTGCTACAACTTGAATAAAAATCAGTTGATTAATATTAATGATACGTTTAATTTTACTGTTGACACTAATTTTGCAATACTTTTCCGATCCCATTGCATAGCATTCTGATCTTCTTCAGGATGTTACTGCATCTATAAGTTTCTGCTGTTTCAGAGTTTGAAAAATGTTCATCTAGACCGGGAGTCGAACTCAGATCCTTCGAATTTCGGTCGATTGCTTTAGCCAGTTAAGTTGCCAAGGCGTCCTGTTAGACATTGATGTTTTAGGGCCTTTAAAAGGACAAGATAATATGACCATATTCCGTGCATACAATGTTACATGTAAAAATGGTATTCACCTCAGAGATTTCATAAATGAGCTACCGAAACATGGATAAAAGGTTTACCTTTTGGAAAGCACCTTTCTTAACCAGTAAAATATGTTTTTTATGCGCATTTAATGAGCTAATCATTTAAAACACGTAGTTTTTCCTTAAATTTTAGAAGTAGCAAGGTTACAATACTGTGAAACATGTAATATAAGAGTATTTTTGTCCTCATTTAAAGTCACCAAAGTTCATCCAAAGGCTTTGCTTCCTTTTTTTATGGATCGTTAAACAATGGATTAAACGTCCTGGGCTTCTGGACCAAAATGAAAAGTGTGAATGCATTTGCGTTTCACTTTCAATTCTCTCTCTGGTGTTTGGCGTAAGTGGAACGTAAGGACGAATCTTTAATAAAAAATAAAAAAAACAAACAAGCAGGTCGCAGCTAATCTCGAATGAGTGTAATATTTTCCTCATGTAATTTTTTCTTCCCTCATGTTATTTTTTATCTTCAATGGATTCGTCGCGTTTCTCCTCTTTTAGAGTTTCCGTAATCCGTATTCGCATTTGTCATATGCTCCTTGATTTCACCTTAAAACAATCCAATCGAATCGTAAAATTAAAAAAAGAAAAACCCAACTGTATTTTTTTTTTAATTCCTTTTTTTTTGCATACGGTCAACAACAAAATGGCTTCCCGTTGACGCTGGAGCACGCCTTGGAGTGCAGTTCCTCTTTAATAAGTCTCCGCGTTTCCCGCCATTTGCCTCGCCCGGTACAAAGTAACCTATTTTTCTCGTTTTTCCCGGGCTCCCGGAAATTCGTTGTCGATAGATGAACGAGGAAATTATTATTGGGCGTATTAATACCACTACGTATTCATTTAACTCTAATTATTACGTGAATCCATATCAAATTTTGAAGCACAAGAGAGACAAGCCTCATTTGATTGCGCAACAATAGTAACCACTATATAGTTCCACATAAACAAAATGGTGTTTTCCAGTATTGGCTATTTTTTTATGCGTACATAATTAAATTATCTACAAATATGAAATTACACTTCTAAAAACTTCCCAAAAATTCTGTTTCGCTATGTTTCATCAATGGAACTAGAACTGCTTAACCGTTAATTAAACCTCTTGTTTGATTTGTTTATTATTCCTCCGAGCCACATCCATGGCAACGATGTTAACGAAATGTTGCATTCCAAATGAACAAGATGGCGCGTATGAGGAGTGAAATTTTCTAAACACACAAACACTCTTTCGAGACAAAATAACCGATTACTTGAGGGGGTGGACTGCGATGACCTTTGGATAATTTTAAAAATATATTTAATCCATGATATATGTAAAAAAAATTCGGTTCCCGATGATCGCTAAAATTTCACCCTCAAAGAAAACTCTCTCTCTTCCTCTCTCCCTTATCAGTTTCGCTTTTTCTCTTCCTCTATCAATCTACCAACACACACAAACACACCGCTTCGATTAATGAAAACGATACCTCCGAAATTTCTCCTCACGGGACCCGCTTTTCATTTGTCTCCTTAAAAACATCCCGTGCCATTGATTCCCCTCCCCCCCTTCGCGAGGCCGCTGTCGGACCCGTCGTCCCTTGTGTGTGTGTGTTAGAGGAGGGGGGAGATTCTGCTGCTTGCTGCTGCTGCCTGAAGTCCCGGAGGCCAAGGTCGGGAAGTCCCTCCCTCTCCACATTATTCTCACCCCACTTCCCCGAACGCTACACCGTCCCCCTCTTTCCTCTTCACGCTGAACTCTCCCCCGGCCTCTCGCCTTTTATTTACGAACTTCATTTGTCTCTCGGAGTTGGATTCCCGGGCCTCCCCGCTACCGACCTCCCACTCCCCCGGTGTGTGGAGGGAGCGTGAGAGTCGTAAATGGCTGCCACTATAGGGTCCACCCACCCCATTCCCACAGGCCGCCTCTTTCGGCTCTCTTTGTAAGGAAGCGGAAGATTGTACGTAGCTAGTCGACGTCGAGGACTGACACATACGTGCGCGTATATGTGCGTGTGTATCTACGAGATTGTCGTACAAGTAACTTACGTTTGCGTGTGGCGAGCGAAGTAATGCAGGGAACCGAATGTTTGTTATATTGACACACACACTAGGGCAGTACGCCTCGAGCTGCATTGTTTGGAAGGCCGAACCGCTTATTGTTGGTTTACAATAGCGATTCAAATTGAACAATGAAATCGGAAATCCTGCCAAATGCAAAATCCGTGTAGTGATGCGGTTTTTACTGAAATTAAACTTGAAATCTGCTGACATTCATCATCGTGATATTTGTGCCATGCACGGACTAAGTGATGATGGACAGTGTTGTGCATCAGCGGTGTCGCCAGTTTAATAGTGAACAGGTTGAATTGTTCACGATGTCAAAAAACTGGCCAACCGTCAGTTCATATGGCAAAAAGGTTACACCGACCACTGCGGTCCTCGTCGTGAACATTGGTGAGGCCATGTTCAAACTGAATGCACCGCTCATATGAATTTAAATAGATTTGTGGTTTGCGGTCAGTAAAAGCCTAATCACAGATCACGCTGAATATTGTATTGCAGGGGACATTTTAATAATCCACAATGAGCAAAGCACATAAACACATTCAACATATATCCATGTATATTCGTTCCCAAGGAAATAGATAAAAGGAAAAAAAATATTGTGATAGATCCGGTGTTCAAATCACAGGATTTGAACCCCGATCTCGTTTGAACATCGTGATTTGCCCGATTCCGCCTTCTCCTGTGTTCGTCCATTATATATCCAAAATATCTATTTCCTTGTGAATGAATATTTGTTCGCCATATCAAGGGATTTCGTGTTTGAATGTGTGTTTATATATATATATATATATATATATATATATATATATATATATATATATATATATATATATGATCAGTTTGGGTTCAGGAAAGGAAGAGGTACGCGTGATGCCATTGCAGTAATGAGATCACTAGTCAAGAGGAATATGGAATGCAATCAGGACGTTTTTGCCAGTTTTGTAGATTTCGAAAAAGCGTTTGATAGAGTGAATTGGGAAAAATTAATGCGTGTATTGCAGAAAATAGGAATGGATTGGAGGGACAGGAGACTGATCCGCAACCTGTACATGTCTCAGACTGCTCAGGTGCGAGTGGGGAACGGAGAGTCCGGATGGGCAGTGTTAGGAAGAGGTGTAAGGCAGGGTTGCCCATTGTCACCGGTGCTGTTCAACGTATATGTAGAGGAAATGATTAAAGAGGCATGGGAAGAACTGGAGGTAGGAATGAAAGTCGGAGGGGAATTGGAAAAATCGGTTAGGTTTGCTGATGACCAAGCATTAGTTGCTCAGTCAGCCAAGGGGTTGCAAGCATTGCTGAGTGAATTAGAGGTTCAGTGCGATAAATATGGGATGAGAATCAATATTAATAAAACAAAGGTTATGCGATTTTCCAGAAAGAAAAAGGCTAAGCTAAATATTAAAATAGGCGGGGAAAAAATAGAGCAGGTAGAACAGTTTACATATCTCGGAAGTGTTTTGGACCAATACGGTCGAAGTGGTAGGGACGTAAGGAGAAGAATTGCGCTAGGCAAGGAGGCTTTCTCAAAGAGGAGGGAGTTGATGACAGGGACGTTGAGTAGGGATGTTAAGACAAGACTCGTAAAAACTCTGATATGGAGCGTAGCTATGTACGGCGCGGAAACGTGGTCGTTGAAGCAGGAGGATAGGCGTAGATTGGAGGCTTTTGAAATGTGGGTGTGGAGAAGGATGGAGAAGGTGAAATGGACCGAAAGGAAAACAAATGAGGAAGTACTAGAGATGGTGGGTGAGGAGAGGGGTTTGTTGAGAAAAATCCTATGGAGGCAGGAAAAATGGATGAAAGGCGTATTGAGCGGTAGTGGAAAGTTGAAGAGGGTAATAGAGGGGAGAATGTTGGGCAAGCGAGGTAAGGGCAGGAACAGGATAGGGATGTTGGACGGGATGAAGGGAGGGAAGAAGTACACCGAGATGAAGAGGGACCTGATATAGATTAGTTTGCTAGGTGGGGAGTCACAAAATGTTTATTTGATAGTTGTGTCCATCCAAAAACCTACCTTGACCGGTAGATTACCTAATAATAATAATATATATATATATATGTGTCTGTGTATATATATGTGTATATATATATATATATATATATATATATATATATATATATATATATATATATATATATATATATATATATATCCGCTTTTTAATCCTAAGATTGGTTTACTGCAGCCCTCTATTCTTCACTATTTAGTCTTAATTCCCTCCACCTCTGATAGGTTCCATGTTTGACGTCCTTAATTTGCTCTATGCACTTCCCTCTTGGCCTTCCTCGCGGGATATTACATTCAATTTTTCCTTCTATTATGTTTCTAACTAATCCATTGTACCTGAAGGCATATCCAATCCATTCAGTTCTTCTTTGCCGTAGAGTTCTCCATATGGTCCTATCCTCTTCTGCTCTTCCATATCTCGGAAGTGGTTTGGACCAACACGGTCAAAGTAGTAGGGACGTTAGGAGAAGAATTACGCTAGGCAAAGAGGTTTTCGCAAGAAGGAGGAAGTTGATGACGGGGACGTTCAGTAGGGAGGTTAAGAAAAGACTCGTAAAAACTCTGGAGCCTTGCTATGTACGGCGAGGAAACGTGGTCGCTGAAACAGAAGGATAGACGTAGATTGGAGGCTTTTGAAATGTGGGTGTGGAGAGGAATGGAGAAGGTGAAATGGACCGAGAAGAAAACAAATGAGGAAGTACTGGAGATGGTTGGTGAGGTGAGGGGTTTGTTGGATGGAGACTGGAAAAATGGATGAAAGGCATATTGAGCGGCAGTGGAATGTTGAAGAAGGTAATAGAGGGGAGAATGTTAGGCAGGCGAGGCAAGGGCAGAAACAGGATAGGGATGTTGGACGGGATGAAGGGAGGAAGAAAGTACACAGGTTTGAATAGGGACCTGATGTTGAGTAGATTGCTGGATGTTGAAGACTGTAATAGAGGGGAGAATGTTGGGCAAGCGAGGAAAGGGCAGGAACAGGATAGGGATGTTGGATAGGATGAAGAGAGGAAAGAAGTACACAGAGATGAAGAGGGACCTGATGTAGATGAGGTTGCTGGATTGGGTTTTGTTTGGAGTTACAAAATATTTATTTGATAGTTGTGTCCATCCAAAAACCTGCCTTAACCGGTAGATTACCTTATTATATATATATATATATATATATCCCTGTGTTTTTTTATATCCTTGTGTTTTTTTAGGAGTCACAAAATATTTATATGGTTGGTTCCATCCAAAACCTACAAGTTAGTAAAAGAAATGGTATCACTGCTGTCAGGGCTTTACGTAACCTGTTTTGTGGACACCTTTGTGTGATGCGAATCGCTGGCGAGCATATGAAAAATATGAGACTTTAAAAATATAACGGATAAAATGACAAACGTCGAATGTTATAAATTAGAGTATAAAATGATGTTCACGCTTAAGATCATCTAGGAACTTTTTCCAGATGCGTATTGGAAGACTAGCAATTACTTTTGAAAAGTTGGATCGCCCGTGGTAAAAAAAATCTTGTAAAAACGTAAGATAGTTGTTGACGGGGACTATGGAGTAAAACTATGGCGAAAAGATTAGTGGAAACTTTTAGATGAACCATATTTTTTTATTACTCTAAATCATGGTCATATTAATGCTGGATTATAAATGTAAAGTTTCTCTGGAGGCTGGGTTTTAGAAAAGTATTGCAGAAATGTTGGAGAGATGAAAAGGAAGAGAGATGGGGGAAGCATGTGAATGGACCTTACGTAAGGAGAGGAGGAAGTAATTTTGAAATAAATCAGAAAATTCTTGTAGAAGTCGGCGTTGGGAAAGAAGAAATGATGGTCTGAAACCAGAGTGAACGGAGGATGCTGGGTAATTAATTTTGATGGAGAAAAGAAGAGTCATTTTTGATGGAGTGAAGGGAGACATGAAGTATAAAGGGACGAATTATTTTGCAATGTAGGAAAATAAGGTTACTTCTGGCCTTCATCCGGTTCTGAATAGAATGCATAAACTTTTCAGCATGTAATTTTTGACTTAAAAGGGTCGTTATAATCACCAGAAACCGCGATATCAAATGGGAAATTTTAACAAGGGAAAATCCTTGGAAAATCCCAGAGACAGGGATACGATTAAAGATACTGAATTTTATCTAGGCGTCGTATTAATCAGAGCTCAAAAGTTTAGCCGTTTAAGGTCCCTGGATTCATCAAAAACACAACCTAATCGGTAAACTATTATTAATAAATAGTTAAAATAATAAGGATGAAAAGCTAACAGGAAAACTTTTGCGTACTTGGAGAATAATGTGAACTCCCACGCAAAATCGATCCAAACACCTTGTCTTACAATCAGACTGCTGCGTCCACTCCGGTCATTTTTCCTCCCCAAGTCCAGTGGCCGATTTCAGAGGCGGAGATAGGGAGAGAGAGGCTTAAGGGACTTCAGGCCTTCCCAAGACACTTATTATGATATGCAACAACTTTTTTTTACCATAACCAATCCTTTATGTTACCAAACGCAATAAAAAAGAATAAATTTCATTTTTTTCAAAAGTTCTCCCGACCGTTCTTACTACAGTCTAACTTCCCTTTGCCTTCCATAAAAAATTGTGGCCATATCTCCATGACAAGCAAATTCCAGGAATTATATTAATTGAATCAAATTAATGCACGGACTATAACTTTTTACCCTCAAGGGCTTTTAATATGACCGTAATATTATAAAAGGCTTACAGTGCAGTTGAAGGAACTTGTTGCGGAGTTACTGTGGTTCAAGCTTAAGTTTGTCAGTCATCCAAGTAGTTGCCCTCTTGGCTAAGCCAGAATTAAAAAGCCAGTTCGATTGGTATTGTATAAGAATAAATGTAAACAAGGCAATAATTACGCAGCTTAAACTATAAAAGGTGAAATAAAATATTAAAATAAAAACTAGAGCAGGTGGAACAGTTTACGTATCCCGGAAGTATTTTAGACCAATTCAAAGTAGTAGGGACCTAAGAAGAAGAATTGCATTAAACAAAGAGGCTTTAACTAAGGGGAAATGATTGATGACGGGGATATTGAGTGAGGTTATTAAGAAAAGGCTAGTGAAAACTTTGATATGGATCGTTGTTAAGACAACGCGAAAAAATGGCCATTTAAGAAAAATGATAGACGTAGATGGGCGACTTTTGAAATGTGGATGTGGAGAAGGTGAAATGGACCGAGAAGAAAACAAATGAGGAAGTACTGGAGATGGTGGGCGAGGAGAGGGTTTTGTTGGGAGAAATCCTATGGAGACAGAAAAAATGGATGAAAGGCGTATTGATCCAAAGTGGGATGTTGAAGACTGTAATAGAGGGGAGAATGTTAGGAAAACGAGGAAAGGGTATGAATAGGATAGGGATGTTGGACGGGATGAAGGGAGGAAAAAGTACAGAGAGATGAAGAGGGACCTGATGTAGAGTAGGATGCTGGGTTGTGTTGTTAGAAGAGGCAAGAGAGTTACTTGTTTACTTGTGTCCATCCTTAATCGGTAGATGGCCCATAACAAAAAATATACATGCAGCAATATTAGTTCTTCAGGATTTTAAATTACTTTAGATATGACTTGCATATTTTCATTATTTCATATTTTTCATTATTAATGACGAACACAGGAGAGATGGGGAAGACGGAATCGAGCATATCACAAGCGCAAACATATTTCCTTAACCGGGACTTGAAGACCGGATCTTCCACCGGGCGGAAACTCTACCAGCTGAGCTATCAAGGAAATCTAATTTACACTGAGATCTGAGATAATTTCAATCGACCAAATTCCCCGATTCCTTGGCCATGTACACGCAGACAAGACATAATACATATTATTACCAAAGGCTAGAAGTGTTTAAGTACTAAAATACGTTTTTATGTTCACAGATTCAAGTTACTTGCGGAGAAAGATACTACAAATTCGTAAATGTGATTGAACTGTTTATGAAAATGCGGTACCCTTGGCGACGGTGGCTGTGAACCACAAATCAACATAAGCTCCGACTTATTACTTACCCTCCACATTTCCCCCTCCATACCTTTCTGCTTTCATCTCTCGTTCGATCCCTCTGGAGCCTCCATTTCCTTCCCTCTCCTCATTCCAGAACCATCCCTTCTATCGCAAATCCTACGACATGCCACTAACCCTCAAATATATTTGCCACCCACTTCCTTCCTCCATTTTCGAATTTACCCGCACTCAATTCCCTCCCTCGCCCATCAAATCTGATTTTTATTCGTTTAGCATTCACGAAAACTTTAGGCCCTGGACTAAAACTCTCGGCCGCATCAAATGTGCTTGCGCGCCCACCCGACCGGCTTCGCGCGCACACACTGAAGGTGCCGTCCCAGAGACATCCACGCCATCTTGTTCATTTGGAAGGTTTTCAAAATTTGCTCTCGTTGTCATTGATACGACTCGGAGGAAATGTAAACGAACAGTCATTTTCATCAATGGAAGAGCAGAACTGAAAATTTTTATGAACGAGGGAAATAGGAACTCGTGTGAGAAATAACTGATTGTAGGCACATGGGTTTTAGATAGAGAAGACCTATTAAAAAAAAGTTGTCTGTCGCTAGAAATGGAGGAAGGGAATTGCCTCAAATATTATTGCGAAAAAGTAGTCGGGGTTGACTGCTAATTTTTTTATTAGATATTTTCATATATTTCCTTGATTTTATATGGTATATATAATCAAATAAATGGATTCTGCAAGTATATAAATTTATTTTTTACTAAAATACTTCTAACATTAAGTAAAATATTGTATACTAGACAATTTTTTGTAAAAATATATTGTCTTTTCTCCGTGTGTGTGTCTATGTATATAAATAAATATATATATTTATGGGTCGCGGTGGTCTAGTGGGTAGAGCGTTGGACTACTGACCGGAGGGTCCTGGGTTCGATTCCCGGGCAAGGCACTTTGGGCACCTGCAGTTCCACCCAAGCTAGTTGATTTTTCGGGTACCAGATCTTCCTGGGAAACCATAACCGGCACAGGTAAAGGAACTGGCCCCCCTACCCTGATGTGTGAATATTCACACGCTGTCAGGCCTAGTACATGGGTGAGCTCTACCATCACCTACTAAACCGACCTTCGGGTTGATTACCGTGTTTATGGTTTTTTTATATATATATATACATATATATACACACACACACATATATATATATATATATATATATATATATATATATATATATATATATGTGTGTATATATATACACATATATATATATATATACAAACACTACACACATAGAAACACACACACATAGAGGTGAGAACTCGCGAGATGGCACATATCTGGGTGCTCCAGTCCTTTAAACCCCCCGGGCTGAACCAAGCCCACTGATTTTATCCAATGCTGCCTACATTTCGCCTCCCCCACCTTGTCCGCTTCCTATTGGCCCCTTAATTCTCCTCCTCCTTGTATATATGTAGAAGAGTGTGTGTATGTATATATATATATATATATATATATATATATATATATATATATATATATATATATATATATATATATATATATGTATATGTATGTATATATATGCATTTGTATATATATATATAAGGATTTTATCCAAAGCTGCCTAGAACCGCTTCACTCTTCTGAGCGAATCGGTCACCAAGTCCCCCGCTAAAGGCCCGGCCGCTTCACGACCGGGACCTTCCAGCTCTTCCCCTACCGCGGCAACTCTACCGCCCCCTGCCATTTCCCCCTCCCCCACCTTGTCCGCTTCCCATTGGCCCCTTACCTCTCCTCCCGTCACCCTTCTCTTGCACATGTCCTCTCCGCTCTTCCCCGACAACGGCATTCTGATGACGACGGCCGTGCCGTCGAAACGTAAATATCCAATGTAAGTGTCCTTCTTTTATGTTTCTATGTGTGTAGTGTTTTTTGTGTTAGTGTTTGTGTGTTTGTGCGTCGCCGGAGAGCGTCTTTTCCAAGTTTATATATATATATATATATATATATATATATATATATATATATATATATATATATATATATATATATATATAACTTTTGTAGGGCACAATAGAACACAGAATAAAACAGATAACACGTAAAAGGACACTCACACTGTAGATGATTTAAGCTTTCGGCCTACTCCGAGGCCTTCTTCAGGTCAGACTGAGAGGTTTTGAGGGAAGAGTGCCTGGGGAGGGGAGGGGGGGCGGAAGGTTTAGGGACTGTTGGGAAAGAAATTAAAGATGGCAGTTAAGGGTGGGAATTTTAAAGGATCGGAAATATAGGATGTATGCGGATTCGCGAGTTCTCACCTCTATGTTGGTGGCTGAATCGGGTTCACCCCCCCCTCCCTTCCCCAGGCATTCTTCCCTCAAAACCTCTCAGTCTGACCTGAAGAAGGCCTCGGAGTAGGCCGAAAGCTTAAATCATCTACAGTGTGAGTGTCCTTTTACGTGTTATCTGTTTTATTCTGTGTTCTATTGTGCCGTCCAACAGTTATATTGCTCTCGTGAGTACTTCCGCATCATATATATATATATATATATATATATATATATATATATATATATATATATATATATATATATATATATATATATATATATATATTCAAACTCGAAAATCCCGCCATACGGCGAACAAATATTATTTTCGCACATAGAAATAGACATATACGGAAAGGGGATAGGAAAACCTGAGTTGGTCTTTTATGTGTTTTCCTATCCCCTTTCCGTATATGATTATTTCTATGTGCGAAATTAATATTTGTTCGCCATGTGACTGGATTTTCGACTTTGAATATGTGTTTGGCCAATGTGGCTCGTCTCTTCTTCTGGCTAGGTGTGCCATGAAATGCACCGTTCCTATCCTTCATAATATCGTATGAATGCTTTTCTACTATCCTTTCCCCTTCTTGTGTCCCGTCTATTTCTCCTTTGGTGGGTGAAACAGCTCCATAACGCCATCTCTCGGGGAACATCTATCGGAGCACTTCGGCGCTTTATAAGAATGCAGATCTCAATGTAAATCAGGTTTCCTTATTAGCTCAATTGGTAGAGCATCCGCCAGGAAAGTGGAAGGTCCGTGGTTCAAATCCCGGATAAGGAAATATTTTTACATTTGTGATCTCCTAAAAACCGCCTTCCCCACCTATCCTGTGTTGGTCTTTTATGTGTTTTCCTCTCCCCTTTCCGTATATGTCTATTTCTATGTGCGAAAATATGTATATATATATATATATATATATATATATATATATATATATATATATATATAAATTATGAGGCAATCTATCGGTCAAGGTAGTTTTTTTTGATGGACACAACTAGCAAATAAATATTTATATACATAAGTGGGTGGTTTCATAAAAAATGTCTTGTATCTTTGTTAGGTCGGAAACTTTTCCGACCACCAGTGTATATATATAACCCGAAGGTTGGTTTGGTAGGTGATGGTAGATTTCACCCATGTACTAAGTCCTATACGGCGTGTGAATATTCACACATCAGGGTAGGGGGGCCAGTTCCTTTCCCTGTGCCGGTTACGGTTTACCAGGAAGATCTGCTACCCCAAAATCACATAGCTTAGGTGGAGCTGTAGTTGACCAGAGTGCCTTGCCCAGGAATGGAACCCGGGACCGGAGGGTCCCGGGTTCGATTCCCGGATGTTTGGATTAATGATTGTAACGAAGTAACACGAAGTGTTTCATAAAAAACTTGAGACTGAATAAGACTGAGTCAGTCCTAACTAATCTTCTGAGGAAGACGGAGCTCAATTCCGTCGAAATTATCAAGAAATAATGTGTGAGTGTTCCATTTATGTGTTCTCATATGGTGTGTTGCTGTCAAATTTTTTTATTCAATGCTTCCGCATTACTTCGAATAAATCATCTCTCAATCTCTCTCTCTCTCTCTCTCTCTCTATATATATATATATATATATATATATATATATATATATATATATATAAATGTGTGTGTCTATCAATTGTCAATAAATGTATTTTTTAATAATATGCCTTCGCGGTGGTCCATTGGGTAGAGCGTTGGACTACTGACCGGTGGGTCCCGGGTTTGATTTCCGCGCAAGGCACTCTGGGCGCCTGCAGCTTCACCCAAGCTAATGGATATTTAGGGTACCAGATCTTCCTGGGAAACCATAACTGGCACAGGGAAAGGAATTGGCCCCCCTACCCTTATGTGTGAATATTCACACGCCGTCGGGCTTGGTACATGGGTGGGCTCTACCATCACCTACTAAACCGACCTTCGGGTTGATTACTTAGTTTATGGTTAAATATGCCTATCAATGAAAACATTATTCATATTTAAATTTCAAACAGAGCGGAGAAGTTTTGAGAGGACTGATGAGATGTAATATTGTTTTTCGCGATGTCCATTTTTAGAATTGGTCAACTACGGCCCGGAATTTCACTCACGTCTAAGCACGCACATGTTGAGGGATAACATCGTCAGCGTTGGGTGGTGTCGACTCTTCGTTTCCATCCGCATGTGTGAATTCAATCGGTCGAGGGGGTTTGGCTGAGCGTGAAAATCAATTATTTGTGCATCCAATTCCGCATTTGTAGCACACACACACACACTTCTTCCTCCTCTTCCAGGCCCCCAGACACCTTTCCACTTAATGCTCGCCCCCTTCCCTCTTAACGCCCTCCCACACCACCCCCAGTAGGTGGAAACCATTCTACCCTCCCCCCATTCTCCCTCCCCCGTCTCTTCGACCCGGTTGGCCCTTTCGGTCGACATGCCCTACATATCGGCCTCTGAAACCCAGAGTGACCTCTGACCCCGGCGAGAAGTGTCGCGCAAAATGTTAACTCTCGGGTCAATGGGTGGAAGGACACTCAAATGACTGGAGTTGGTCACCAAAACGGAATGAATGTAAGACAATATCGATGAAGACGTATGTGAGAAATTCATTTTTTAATCAGAGCGAAAAAATCTTATTGTTAAAAAACCCGCGGGAGATTCAACAATCGCGATTGTGTATTCATAAATATATTAAAATTGACTTCAAGGATAGGTTCCACCGAGTGTTCTGCACGGAGAATAATTAACAGATAACTAGATGAATGCCAGACATAATCGTGAGTATAAGAATCATATCGCATTCTTACACCATTATGATCGACATATTCCCTCTTAGTCGAAAGCTATCGGCACTTAGTTTCGGGCCTTAGTTACTGACATTCCCATTTCGGAGGTAATGAAACAAGATTAGAATTGCTTCCTTTACGAACCCTTTCTACAATTTTACAATAATATCTACAAGTGCGAACCAAAAATATTGATGATCTTTTTTTTTTGCGTTTAGCTAAAAGACATTGATAATCGAATTTAAAGCTTCTCCCAAACGACATCCTTTACAGCTTCGTTTCCATAGTGATTGGATTGGAGCTGTTTTCTTCCAAAAGGAACCAATTCTGATTCGTCTACGTCGTATCCACGGCTACGACGACAAATTTGAAATCTTTTAGGGATTTTAGTGTAAAACTCGTCGTTGGCGAGGTTCAGGAGTTGTGTGTTTTTTAATGTTTTTTTTTGTCTTAGAGAATTTTTAATTCATATTTAATAAGATCAAATATGCAGCGAAAAAAATATTTCTCTTACGTGGGATTTGAAACCGGATTCATTGGATTGCCAGGGAAGTGTCTGATATCTAGATAAATGTATCGAGGGGTTGTAAAAAAAATCTCAGCCACGGTAGTTTAACTGGCTGAAGTACTCATTCGTAAAATCAAGGGATCTTGGTTCGAATCCCTTTCTTGGCGAATGATATTTTTTTAATGTAACCGTTCACGCATTTACGACATTTCTTGTTAATTCACGAGTCGTATCATGGCAGAGTTCTACGTAAAAAAATAAGCAAACATAATTTCCTTAACGCGTTTTCCTCACTCAATGCTCTCACCTCCTTCCATAAACGCCAGATAGTAACTAAGCTCTCTCTGGTTGCATTTGTGCTCTCCTGCCATCTTACACCTGTTCTTGACATTATTTTTTTAACTTTTCAACATTCTTTTTTTTTACTTTGACTCGTTCTTTTTCTTAGTGTATATTATTTGTCAGCCAATGTAAAAAATCCGTTGTGCCGTTTTTTGCTGCTTTGTTAAATGAATAAACGTATTTATTCTTCCCTTTTTCCACCAAGGTTAATACCTTTTGAGAAGAAATATCAGCCCAGGAAATTTCGTTTTCGAAATTTTTTTGTTACCGCGCCGACCGGTCCCCCTAACAAAAACAACAATTGATTCCAATGGGGATCCTCATACTGATATAGATTCGTACCCGAGGTGCTTCCTGCTATGCTACTGCGTAATGTGGATTAGGATTTCTTTAGGCTAGTAATATACGCGCTGAGTATCTGCAAACCAGACATGAAAGCACTTGGAGATCTCGGAAACTCTAGGGTTTTCAACCGGCATATACCGCGATGAAGTTGGTAAGAGTTGGTTGGTTGGAGGTGAGTTTTTGAAAGCGCGAGACTCGAGAAAGTGTGACTTGGGCTTCAAAAAATGCTTAAGGTCACCGCTCAAACATGACTGCGGACTCCACGGCGAAAGCCACTCCGTTCGGTGCTTTGAAGCGATATGGCGGAAAGGTGTTAAAAATCCATTAGGGTCTTTTTTCGTGGGTGAGAATCGGAAAAGCCGATAAAAATACTCAACTTTCACCCTTTCTCTCATTCTTCTACTGTCCTGTATTCCTTAAATGTTCTCTTCAATCTTTGTTATTCTCAAGGTTTTCGTTCTCTGCCTCCGTCTACTGATATAACATTTTATCTTGCGGACAATGGCTTTTATCTGGTTAACGTGTAATATATGGATGTATGTACATAAAACTAGGACAGCAACAAACAATATAAGAAGACATAAAAAGAACACTCACACGTAATTTCTAATCAGAAATCAGACGGCATATACGAGTACATGTGTGCATATATATATATATATATATATATATATATATACATAGACAGTAACACACAGCACGAGAACACATAAAAAGAACACTCACAATAATATCTTGATAATTTCGACGGACTCGAGCTCCGTCGAAATCCGTCGGAATCGAACTCCGTCGAGAGTCATATCTTATCTTCCGAAGAGGACGGAGCTCGAGTCCGTCGAAATTATCAAGATATTATTGTGAGTGTTCTTTTTATGTGTTCTCGTGCTGTGTGTTACTGTCTAAGTTTTTTATTCAACACTTCCGTGTTACTTCGAAGAAATCATCTGTATATGTATGTATATGTGCACATTCGTATATAAAAGGGGAGACGTGATAGATAGTCCAGGTGGTAGAGCGTTGGACTACTTACAGGAGGGCCCGGGTTCCATTCCCTGGCAAACCTCTCTGAAAACTCTCCGCTTAACCCAAACTGTGTGATCTGTCGGGTATAAGGCTTTCCTGGGATGCCATAACCGGCACAGGGAAAGGTCCTGGCCCCCATTTTTGCCCTGACGTGTGAATTACACACCTCTTTGGACTTAGTACTGGGTGATCTCCACCATCACCTTCCCAACCGACCTTCGGGTTGATTACTGTGCTTTTGGTATGTATTATGGAGATCTATTACTGTCCGTGATTCGCTTAAGGCGATTTTCTTGTTGAAACTATAGTCAAACGAGTGTTAACCTTCTAAAACTAGCCCTAAATCGCCTTAAGCACCCTACATTATAGTAAGTGAAGTCCTCCTATTTAATTTTTTTATCCCTTCATTTCTGCGACATTCGGAAAAATGAAGTTACCATTCATCTGATATGGTCAACAGTTCATTCGCGGAGGTCGAATATTTTGTTGAAGCAATCCCGACGTCAGGGTAATTTTTTATGAGTTAAACAATTAATAGGAATAAATTGTCAAACCCGAGCACACCAAATCCTCCATTAATTACACAGCAAACGTTTTATTACGTTAAAATTTTATTTATGCCCTTCAAGTAATAGGTAATCGGAAAATTACGAGTGAACTGCGTTGTTTGGGAGCGATACCAGTTTTGTTCGTGGACACTGCGACAGAATCAATTTGGAGATATGAGAAAATAAGGAGATAATATCTCTGTTTTTGTAGGAAAAGGACGAGTGTTAAGGTAAGTAATACTTGCAAAGGAATGTAATTTTGAGGAAGGAGTGGTCAGTGGATATTTTTCTCTCTAATAGTCTACTTAACGTGTGGACAGAGGATATAACCTTCCTCTGCCATGGTTTTCTTGTGGTCTAAGTCCAACTCGTGGAATGTTAAAGGCAAATTGATCAGTACCTGTACTCCTCCAAAAATTCATTTTTTTTCTTCAATGGTCGAACTGATAAAAAAAACTGACTGACAACCCTTGCTGCTTTAAGGAATAAACGGCATTAAATCATCTTAAGAACTTGAGATAATAAGACACTGAGTGTAACCTAGAGGATCAGATCTGGTAAATACAGTGACTCGTTAACCAATTTGCAGTCCATATTCGTGATTTTTAGCCATGGTGACCCCCTGAAGTGAGCAGGTGCGTTGTCCTGAAAAAAAAGCACTTTCTTCACGTAAGATGTCAATGTGAACGACCGAGTCACTGTTTTAATTTTTCGCGTGGAAAGTGTTTAGCAAAATTAGTTCTTTTTTATTTGTTTATTAATTTTAATTTTTTAAGTACTCACAATATCAGTGACAAAAATATGAAGCTTTACGGAAAATAAAATTTTAGCAATTTCGTGCGAAATTGAACTAAACATAACTTCCAATCATGATTTTAATGTCAGAAAACATTAAGGAAATTTGAGGTCCAACTGGAAAACACTTAGTTAAACTTTCAACCCTTTAGACTTTGTGCTTCTGAATTGAAAACTATGACGCGGATAAACTGCGAAAGATTGGGGAGTTGTGGATGAGGCGGAGAGATAAGCTGAAGTTCGATTTGAATTTCAGCGAAGACGGAGAGAGAATGGAATAGAAGGAAGCAATCTGAGGACTATCTTGCATCTACTGTAATGGGGAAATAAAGCGATCGCACACCCACTCGACGATGACTTCATGGGTTTTGGAGAGGAAATCATATCGATTACGAAGGAATACTTATGACCCAGAGAGATGGAAGACTGTCTTTCAAAGGACAGACTATCTTTAGAAGGATAGACTATCTTTACTCTAGCTAATAAGACGTTTTTTTGGAAGAGTTTATGTGGAGAAGAGAAACTGTTTTATCTAGCTAATTAGATCGAGCAGATAACATGAATACCTGCAAAAAAAACAATAAAACAAGGGAATCATAAAAATTGTCTTTCAAAGCCCCTCATATATAAAAAAATATATATATGCATACACACACACACATATATATACACATATATATACTTGTATTAAAATATAATGTAAATTGACTAACTAGTCGACACAAACACAGAAACTAAAACATATATAAAAGAGGGACTCACTGGTTCTCGAATTTTCGGTGGTGCAACCACCTTTCTCAAGAGGAATTAGGAACAGAAATGATTTCTCTGAGTAGGTCCCTCTTTTATGTGTTTCTGTGTTTGAGGAATCCTCTCTCCAGAGGAATTAGGAACAGAACTGTTCCTAAATCCTATTGAGAGAGGTGGTTGCACCACCGAAAATTCGAGAACCAGTGAGTCCCTCTTTTATATATTTTAGTTTCTGTGTTTGTGTCGACTAGTTAGTCTATTTACATAATTGTGCACGTTCGTGGGTTTTTTAAGAAAGTAACTTTATATATATATATATATATATATATATATATATATATATCAGGGAAAGAAACTGGTCCCTACCCAGATGTGTGAATATTCATGCGCCGTATAGGGCTTAGTACTGGGTGAACTCTACCATCACCTACCTAACCCACCTTTGGGTAGAACACTGTGTTTATTTTATACATATATATTAATATATACCAAGTATTTGTTAGGGCAAAGTATGATACAAAGAAAAAAAGAGTTCTTGCAAGAGTGTAAATGCGTCTAAAATATTAAATTTCCCATCATTTCATGCGAAATAAGTATACTCTGTTATTAGAAATGTGGTATCAAAAAATATAATGCGAAAAAAGATTCCTAATGAATATAAACCTTTGTTAAACCTTTTTCTACCTTAATTAAACTGATATAATTCCAATAAATGAAGAATTTAGTTTATCGTTCGTGCAAGAGTCAAGGAGATTTGCTGGGACCCCAGAGCTGTGGAAGGTAAATTCAGTTTCGATAGTAGCCTTCCGCGAGCAAAAAGGGATGGTGTTCACCCGCTCTAATTTAAGAACAATTTTTTTAGTATTCACTTAAGTTTTACACGAAAATATCATAATCTTTATTTTGCTTAGATTTATTCTCATCATTTACCTATCGCAATTAATTTTGAAATGCGCTCGGCAATTTTTGCAATCCCTTTGCTAACTGACAATTTTAAAACTTGATCATCTCCAAAACCTAACTGATTTTACGAATTCCCCTACGACTTTCATTCCTACCTCCAGTTCTTCCCATGCCTCTTTAATCATTTCCTCCACATATACGTTGAACAGCACCGGTGACAATGGACAACCCTGCCTTACACCTCTTCCTAACACTGCCCATCCGGACTCTCCGTTCCCCACTCGCACCTGAGCAGTCTGAGACATGTACAGGTTGCGGATCAGTCTCCTGTCCCTCCAATCCATTCCTATTTTCTGCATACACGCATTAATTTATGTATATATATACATAAATATATATATACATATATATATACATAACCACACGGATATAGAATTTGTGAAACATAGAAACACAAAGAAAGGGCACTCACTAATGTAGTTGCCGTTTCGACGGCATGGCCGTCATCATCAGGTTATCTATTTTTATTATACAAGCCGTATTCTTATAGTAAGTACCGTTTGCTTTTTTTTAGGTAATCTACCGGTTAAGGTAGGTTTTTGGATGGACACAACTATCAAATAAACATTTTGTGACTCCCCACCTAGCAAACTAATCTATATCAGAACCCTCTTAATCTCGGTGTACTTCCTTCCTCCCTTCATCCCGTCCAACATCCGTATCCTGTTCCTACCCTTTCCTCGCTTGCCCAACATTCTCCCCTCTATTATCTTCTTCAACATTCCACTACCGCTCAATACGCCTTTCATCCATTTTTCCTGGCTCCATAGGATTTCTCTCAACAAACCCCTCTCCTCACCCACCATCTCCAGTACTTCCTCATTTGTTTTCCTTTCGGTCCATTTCACCTTCTCCATTCTTCTCCATACCCACATTTCAAAAGCCTCCAATCTACGTCTATCCTCCTGCTTCAGTGACCACGTTTCCGCGCCGTACATAGCTACGCTCCATATCAGAGTTTTTACGAGTCTTGTCTTAACATCCCTACTCAACGTCCCCGTCATCAACTCCCTCCTCTTTGAGAAAGCCTCCTTGCCTAGCGCAATTCTTCTCCTTACGTCCCTACCACTTTGACCGTATTGGTCCAAAACACTTCCGAGATATGTAAACTGCTCTATTCTTTCCCCGCCTATTTTAATATTTAGCTTAGCCTTTTTCTTTCTGGAAAATCGCATAACCTTTGTTTTATTAATATTGATTCTCATCCCATATTTATCGCACTGAACCTCCAATTCACTCAGCAATGCTTGCAAGCCCTTGGCTGACTGAGTAACTAATGCTTTACCGTTTGCTTATATTGAAATATTCGCTACGAATTTGATACACGAATTTGATAAATTTTTCAGTGTTTCAAAATTGCTTTGTTGCTTCTTGATTTTTTCATTTGAATTTTTTGAGTGGTGTTTTGATGCAAGATATTAGAGGGTTTAACCACTATAAATGATCTTACCATACGACAAATCTCTCAAAGCAAAAAAAAGCATATAGGTCACAAACACGCACATGTGCCGGAAATTTCGCCGCCACCGTCTGGAACGTAGGCAGTGACCTAACCAGTGGAACATCACAAAACCCCCTTACCACCATCTAGCGCCTATTTTTGGAATCAATTTCATAGGAAATGCTTGATGGAAAATTTCGGCAGCGCTGCCTTCGGAGAGTGCGCGTCGTTGCTGTGGAGTCAACCCTTTTCTCCTTCGCCATCCCCTCATTCCAACCCCCTCTTTCCCTCCCCCCCCCCCCACCACCCCTTTCCTTCCCTCCGGACATCCCTTTACCGCTTCCCCCATCCCCCATGAGCCGCCTTTTCATGGAACATTTCGTCTCGACGACGAAATTGGCAGTGGAAGTGTTTCCTGTGCTCTGCAGGCCCGGAATACAAATTTTCCATGATTGCACGTGGATTACCGTTTGGAGAAATCGCCATTACAGGAAATAACGAGGTGGACTAGAAAGAGGGAGAAATTAAAGGGGGGAGGAAAAGGGTGTATTTTTACGGCTAAAAATATCCATCTGATGTCATGTTCAATTTTCCACAATGTACGATAGTATATAAAATAATAAGCCTGAAAAAACTTTTTTGCTAAAAAAATTATAGCTCCTTCTCTATTTTTTGAAACTTTTCAGAATTTTAAAGTTTTTTTTTAAATTGGTTCAAAACTATTAGAACTGCAAAGTTTTTTTTCCCGCAATATTTTCGCTTAAAAAATTTCGTTCCTCCTTTTTTTCTCGAAACTTCTTGGTATTAAAAAAAATTATTTTTCAATTGTTCAAATCAACGAGGGCCTCAAATGTCATCCTACTCTTATTTATTTTCATAATATTTCATTAGATATGAATCATAAAGTCAATTTATATCTATTGCACACTTTTTTTTCGCAAAATTAAATTAGGAAAAAAAATGGTTTCACGAACTCGACAGAGAGATTCATGGAAATAAAATGAAATGAACAATTTTTGTTAAATTAATTAATTTCGTTTTTTATTCAAAGTTCCGAGAAATATTGCAAATTTTATCAAACTTTTCCAAAAATTTCGACGCCATTTCAAAAACTTCCCTTCATTAACACTTGCGATTTTTAAAGAATGTTTGAGGAAAAAGTTCAAATGGAATACCCCGGGGCAAACAAAGTGTTACATATTGGCGTTTAGAAAGAATTTATTTATTCAAAAATCAGTGTTTATCATCATCCCCCTTAGCAACAGTAATTGAGCGAAACAAGAGTGTTGTCACAGCCGAAAAGACGTTTGAAGTTTCAAAGATGAATATTAAATTTGGCATCAAAACCCAGGATAATGTACTTCCGAGTGTTCTGTTTATAACGTACTTATGCTCGTGTGTTTATGAATATGTATACATATAGTACACGTATGTATGTGTATACATTCAAACATATATATAGGGAGAGTTCACCCTAGGGGCCAGTTCCTTTCCCTGTGTCGGTTATGGTTTCCCAGAAAGTCTGGCACCCGAAAAATCACATAGTTTTGGCGGAGCTGCAGGTGTTTAGAGTGACTTGCCCAGGTGAATCGAACCCGGGACCCTCCGGTCAGTAGTCCAACGCTCAACCCCCTGGACTACCGCGACATATATATATATATATATATGTGTGTGTATACACATTCAAACACGAAATCCCGCCATGGGGCGAACAAATATTACTTCACACATAGAAATAGATATAAGTGTATATATATATATATATATATATAACATTGTCTGACCTGAAGAGGGCCTCGGAGTAGGCCGAAAGCTCAAACAATCTACAATGTGAGTGTTCTTTTACGTGTTATCTATTTTATTCAGTGTTTTATTGTGTCGAACAAACGTTATATATATATATATATATATATATATATATAGTCACTGTCTTGAAAAACGCAAGAACTTGCACAATAATGTAAATTGACTAACACAGAAACTAAAACATATAAAAGAGGGACTCACTGGTTCTCGAATTTTTGGTGGTGCAACCACCTTTCTCAAGAGGAATTAGGAACAGAACTCTATAGAACTTAGGAACTCAACTTAGAACTTAACCTAATTTCTCTTGAGAATGGTGGTTGCACCACCGAAAATTCGAGAACCACTGAGTCCCTCTTTTATATGTTTTAGTTTCTGTGTTTGTGTCGACTAGTAAGTCAATTTACATTATAATATATAAATATAAATATAAATATATATATATATATATATATATATATATATATATATACACACACACACATACGCATTCAAACACGAAATCCCGCCATACGGGGAACAAATATTCATTCACATAGAAATAGATATAAGGACAGGGGAAAGGAACACACATAGAGGACGAACACAGGAGAGGTGGGGAACGCGGATTGTGATATATATGCACGTACATTTACTTTTGTAGTTCTTTTATGTGTAAAAGTATATAAATATTAAATGGTATATTTGTCGTATGGGAAATTAACTAAGTTTTGCCTTTGTATAAACACTTACGCAAGCCTAATAACATCTTGTGTGCCGAATTCATATGATCTTTATTGGCCCAGCATAAAAGTTGTCAGGAAAAAGGGAATTGAGTGCGAGAGCTATTAATATTCAATAATTATAGTACCAGATTTTTCTTTTATTTTTTCACTATCATCATCAATTTTGAATGCATGGGAACTGAAATCAGGATGTTCATTATTGGTGGTGAACTTGATTATTACATGGGCCCTTTTTCACGCGATGTGAATCCACTTTCGACTTCCAGGTTTTGGTCGTACGCGCGCAACTTTCTGTTTCGGCATCAGTGTTTGTTAGAACAATAATGATGTTGACTCCTACGCAACAATATAGGGTATCTTTAAACGTCAATTCTCGTCTGTGATTGTTGGGTAGTCTGGACAATCGGACTGAAAGCAATTGTCGTACTTATTTCTGTTTAAAACAGTGAAAATACGGTTCTGTTTATCTGTCGAAAAGTTTTATTCACTTTTAAATTGCCATAACGAAACCTAGGTCGTAAATATAAATTATCTACGTGGAAAAGACGAGTTGGTTATTTTTCAATTTCAATATGAATGTTTTCCATCAAGTCACGCCATAAACAGTTTTGTTTTGATTAGCCTTGTGAAATAGAACATTTAGAGGAAATCATTAAGGGTTTATTGAATAATGCGTTATTCTTGCCTTAGATCATGCGAAATGCACAACTTGGCTGGCAGAAAATCAATGATAGGTGGGAGCAGTTACCTTTTCCGTGCTTGGTCTGAATTTTCCCAGGAGAGATCCTGATGCCCTCCGAGATCAAAAATATTGGTTTTTGTTTGAGTTGTTGTCCGTAGGCGTTAACCAGGTTTGTATTTGAGACCCTCCAATCAGTAATCCCTACGAGCTTGACTGACGCGCTGGTTTAACACGCTGGACGGGATAAGAGTATTGGTTTGGGTTCGATTTTTCAAATCCAGCACATGTAAGAATGTTTAAGGTAAAATGAAAGGATTCAATCCCCGTTAAAAAGAGTCGAAATGGCGTAGAGGTTGCTCAGCGGAAGGCAAGCATCCCCGTATTATAAAAAAACAACTTAATTGGTTTCCGCAATTAATAAAAAACCAACCAACTTTTTTCGATGTATACTCGTTACCATTCGGACGAAAAAAGATACCATTGCTTTATAACCCCTTTTTTAAAGAGTAGGAACATGGCGAGGGCTCATTTAAAGTGAAGGTTTATTGATAATATTGCTTCAATGCTCTGTATTGTCAAAAAAAAAACAATAATGGCCTTTGGAAAAAATGCAAATGTCAGTTTTGAATAAAAAATGGAAATAATGATACCTCCAGGCTCTTTGTGTGGCCTGATTTTTCACCTGGGGACATTATTTTTAAGGAAAAAGAGAGAGAATTAGACAGAAGTATGCACAAGATGTAAGTTTTAAGATTCCATTTGAATCACGTGACAAAAGTCACGTGTTTCGCTTTGCATTTGCATGTAAATTTACACACGTGCTACATTTACTGTCACATCCATATTAATGACCCCCAAGGGTACAAATATTTCTTAAACCAAGACATCTGTGATAGTAAAAAAAATTTCAATTGAGATAATGGTCATTTATGTCTGCATCTTCCTGGTAATCTGAAAGCCACCATTTGGGTGTGTGGCAAATGGCAGTTTCACTGTGAATAGCCTATCCAGTGCTTTGAATCCACATCAGACATACCACACAAATTAGAAAAACTGTATTTGACAGTCCCTATCACAATTGAAACAAAATGTAGCGGTAAATGGCATAAGATCGTACAGAATATCTGTAACATGTGGTGTGACGCAAGGAAGCGTTTTAGGTCCCCTACTCTTCCTAATCTAAATCAACGTTATAACTTCCGCGATAGATAGTAGTATTAGGCTACGATATTATTGGACGACCCGGCAATCTATGCGTACAGAGAGAGATTACCGAGTTGCAAGTTGATTACGGACTAACGGATTGCTTCAAGTAATAGAGAATATAATGGGGAACAGAATTAATTAATTTAAAAATGTTTAAATAATCACCTATTTCGTAAAACCAAAGGTGAAATTCAACGCCACGTATAAAAATTAGCGAGGTCTAAGTTCAATATTTGGAACAAGGAAGGTATTTGAGCGATCGCCAAAGGAGAAAAAAATACCTATACTGTATCGAGCACGTTAGGAAAATTTATGGACTACTCTGTCCAGTAGTTTCCAGTAGTAGTGGATTTCCAGTACTCGGGACTATTTTCCCGAATGATTTGAATATGCCTTTTCTGTTATTGAATATTAATTGCAATGAAGTCATTCAATTTATTCCAGTACATGATCAAACTGATATTTGTGTGATCGTGGTTGGGATTTTGTATGCATGGCCGGTGACTTGACACCCCACGCCATACGCCCTAGAGGTGGCTTTTAGCGGGAGTTATTATGTAGATGCAGATCAATTAACAGGCACAATTAGAACAGCGTAGAGCAAGGATAAAACCTAGATCGGTTTTCATAGGCGTGGGTATAACTCGTCTCGCAACCATCGTATTCGTATCTAATACTTAAGGACTTAATTTTCAAAACTGTCCATTTCCGATACAATGTATATGAATTTAAATATGAATTTGCTAGTTCCAAGCTCTTTTAATACTCTCCCTTGATGCATGGTAGTCAACACGCTAAGGAGGGAATGATGGGTGAGGATAGAGCGAACCTATTATTAAGTCCACTATGAATGTGAAATGCATTCTGGTCCAGAATCAGTGCTATTTCAATTTCCCTATTCCAACAACCCTTTTCTTAAAACTCAATATCGATTGACAAGATCACTTATTGGTCTCTGAAATGCTTCTGAAAGACTTGAGTGCAACATGAAACTTTTCAGTTCCAGACAAATGTATAATTTAGGTTGGTAACAAGGACTGCACCAACTACTATCATCACTCCGTCCATCACATCGTTCGTGCGTCGGCATACTGACCTCAGGAACCGGATTCGACTCCCAGGAACGCCTCTGGTGACTCTCAGCTTCACAAAAACTGTGTTATTATTCGTCTACCAGAACTATCTGGAGAAACATAGGTGGTACAGGGAAAGGAAATATCTTTAATCCCTTATTAATACCTTGCTGGTTTGTGTATTTCACATTCCACTGGACTTAGTAAGATGAAATCCCTATCCACACCTAATAAACCGACTTTCGGGTTAACAACCGTGGTAACCAGTTTGGATGAATCTCAGGTTTCACCAAACAAACCTACTTTCGGGTTGACAGCTGCGGTAACTGTGGTAACCAGTTTGGATAAATCTCAGGTTTCACCAAACAAACCTACTTTCGGGTTGACAGCTGCGGTAACTGTGGTAACCAGTTTGGATTAATCTCAGGTTTCACCAAACAAACCTACTTTCGGGTTGACAGCTGCGGTAACTGTGGTAACCAGTTTGGATAAATCTCAGGTTTCACCAAACAAACCTACTTTCGGGTTGACAGCTGCGGTAACTGTGGTAACCAGTTTGGATTAATCTCAGGTTTCACCAAACAAACCTACTTTCGGGTTGACAGCTGCGGTAACTGTGGTAACCAGTTTGGATTAATCTCAGGTTTCACCAAACAAACCTACTTCCGGGTTGACAGCTGCGGTAACTGTGGTAACCAGTTTGGATTAATCTCAGGTTTCACCAAACAAACCTACTTTCGGGTTGACAGCTGCGGTAACTGTGGTAACCAGTTTGGATAAATCTCAGGTTTCACCAAACAAACCTACTTTCGGGTTGACAGCTGCGGTAACTGTGGTAACCAGTTTGGATTAATCTCAGGTTTCACCAAACAAACCTACTTTCGGGTTGACAGCTGCGGTAACTGTGGTAACCAGTTTGGATTAATCTCAGGTTTCACCAAACAAACCTACTTCCGGGTTGACAGCTGCGGTAACTGTGGTAACCAGTTTGGATTAATCTCAGGTTTCACCAAACAAACCTACTTCCGGGTTGACAGCTGCGGTAACTGTGGTAACCAGTTTGGATTAATCTCAGGTTTCACCAAACAAACCTACTTCCGGGTTGACAACTGCGGTAACTGTGGTAACCAGTTTGGATTAATCTCAAGTTTCACCAAACAAACCTACTTTCGGGTTGACAGCTGCGGTAACTGTGGTAACCAGTTTGGATTAATCTAGGATTCACTTAACAAACCTACTTTCGGGTTAAAAACTGCGGTAACTGTGGTAACCAGGTTAGATGAACCTCTGGGTTCACTAAACAAATCAACTTTCGGGTTAACATCTGCGGTAACTGTGGTAATCAGTTCAGATAAACCTCAGGGTTCACCTAAAAATTATACCTTCGATTTGAAAAATGCGGTAACAGTGGTAACCACTACTTTCGGGTTGACGACTGTGGTAACTGTGGTAACCAGTTAGGGTAAACCTCAGGGTTCACCCAACAAATATGCTTTCGTGTTAACAACTTCGGTAACTGTGATGACCACTACTTTCAGGTTGACGGGTTTGGTAACTGTGGTAACCAGTTGGAATGAATCTATTGGTTCATTTAACAAACCGACTTTCAGATTGACGACTGTGGTAACTGTGGTAACCAATTTGAATAAATCTCAGTGTGCCAAAAGAGTCAAAGCGTCAGGATACTGAATCGAAACCTTGACCTTCTCGGTCAGTATTTCTAGCACCCACTGCCGCTGGTTCTTTAGCCTAGCCCCTTGAATCTGGTACGTAAGAGGACTCTATTGACACAACCCGACTGTCAAATATTTTGCTTGGCTGGAAAGAATACACGATCCGATTTCTGGAGTCTACATGTTAACTGGAGTCACTCCAGGCACGCAGGACTACGCACTCACGCGGTGAGAGGGAGAGAGACACGCTGACACCCTAAACGTACCCTAATCGCCCCCCTCGACCCCTCCCACACTCGGAGTGAACTCCACTGACCCATCCCAAGGATCCCCCGGTGAGAGAGCTTCGCCAGGGAGGGGATCGATGGCTGGCGGGCCGCAAGGAAAGAGAGAGAGAGGGGCGCGTTTGGCGCCGTTAGGGTTGCGCAGGATATGGGGGACGTGGGAGTGGGGGTGTGAAACAGGGAAGGGATGATAGGGGAGGGAGGCAAGGGGTGCGAGAGGGGAGAATGGTCCAGGGTTAGGGGGAGGAGGAGTCAGGGACGATCCCTAAACTTCCCTCGAATCCCAGGGATACCCTTCCTGCGCTCCCCTCCCCCTTCTCTTATCCCCCCACCCCACCCCCGCATATCTCAGGCAGGTCACACTTACCGGGTTTTCATATTTATAACGTCAGCGGCAGGAACGCTAAGCCCTTAAGATTTAAGAAGAGATTTAGGCGAGAATTTAGTCTTTTAGAAAGGTTTCAGGGCGACACACCTGAGTTTGCGTGCGTTACCGGGGAGAGTTACAGATCGAGGCAATTAAAGTATATCGTTAGATTTGACCTCCGGGATAAGGTTTTAAACATATCCATTATTGGAAAAAATTTCATTCAATTAATTGTGACTAAAGTTAGTAGAATATGATATGTATATATTATTAGGTAATCTACCGGTTAAGGTAGGTTTTTGGATGGACACAACTATCAAATAAACATTTTGTGACTCCCCACCTAGCAAACTAATCTATGTCAGGTCCCTCTTCATCTCGGTGTACTTCTTTCCTCCCTTCATCCCGTCCAACATCCCTATCCTGTTCCTACCCTTACCTCGCTTGCCCAACATTCTCCCCTCTATTACCCTCTTCAACATTCCACTACCGCTCAATACGCCTTTCATCCATTTTTCCTGCCTCCATAGGATTTCTCTCAACAAACCCCTCTCCTCACCCACCATTTCCAGTACTTCCTCATTTGTTTTCCTTTCGGTCCATTTCACCTTCTCCATTCTTCTCCACACCCACATTTCAAAAGCCTCCAATCTACGTCTATCCTCCTGCTTCAGCGACCACGTTTCCGCGCCGTACATAGCTACGCTCCATATCAGAGTTTTTACGAGTCTTGTCTTAACATGCCTACTCAACGTCCCCGTCATCAACTCCCTCCTCCTTGAGAAAGCCTCCTTGCCTAGCGCAATTCTTCTCCTTACGTCCCTACCACTTTGACCGTATTGGTCCAAAACACTTCCGAGATATGTAAACTGCTCTACCTGCTCTATTCTTTCCCCGCCTATTTTAATATTTAGCTTAGCCTTTTTCTTTCTGGAAAATCGCATAACCTTTGTTTTATTAATATTGATTCTCATCCCATATTTATCGCACTGAACCTCCAATTCACTCAACAATGCTTGCAACCCCTTGGCTGACTGAGCAACTAATGCTTGGTCATCAGCAAACCTAACCGATTTTACGAGTTCCCCTCCGACTTTCATTCCTACCTCCAGTTCTTCCCATGCCTCTTTAATCATTTCCTCTACATATACGTTGAACAGTACCGGTGACAATGGGCAACCCTGCCTTACACCTCTTCCTAACACTGCCCATCCAGACTCTCCGTTCCCCACTCGCACCTGAGCAGTCTGAGACATGTACAGGTTGCGGATCAGTCTCCTGTCCCTCCAATCCATTCCTATTTTCTGCAATACACGCATTAATTTCTCCCAATTCACTCTATCAAACGCTTTTTCGAAATCTACAAAACAGGCAAAAACGTCCTGATTGTATTCTATATTCCTCTCGACTAGTGATCTCATTACTGCAATGGCATCACGCGTACCTCTTCCTTTCCTGAACCCAAACTGATCATCCCCTAAGTAATCATTTGCCTTACTCTCTATCCTTTTGTTGATGATCCTGAGAATAACTTTAGCTGCGTGGGATATCAAACTTATTGTTCTGTAATCCTCACATGACGAAGCCTTTGCCTTTTTTGGAATAGGAACTAACACCGATCTCACAAAATCTTCCGGCCAGATTCCTTCCTCATAGATACTACGAATCAGTCCATATATGGCCTTTTTCCCACCTTTCCCTAACCATTTCAACATTTCTACAGGAATATTGTCCACCCCCACAGCCTTATTTGCTTTCATCTCCTTTAATGCCCTTTCTATTTCATCGTCGAGTATGCCTGGACCTAAGCTATCTTCTTCTACGTCATGTTCCTTTTCTATGTCTAACCTTGTCGGCCTAAGTTCTTTACCATACAGTGTTTCTATATATTCCTTCCATCTCTCTTGGATTTTTCCTGGTTCAACTATTATCTTACCCAACTATATTCTTATTATCTTACGAATATTATGTATATATATATATATATATATATATATATATATATAAAACCATAAACACAGTAATCAACCCGAAGGTCGGTTTAGTAGGTGATGGTAGAGCTCACCCATGTACCAAGCCCTATACGGCGTGTGAATATTCACACATCAGGGTAGGGGGGCCAGTTCCTTTCCCTGTGCCGGTATATATATATATATATATATATATATATATATATATATATATATATATATATATATATATATATTAATTCAAATGGGAATAGATATAAGGAAAAGGGGTTAGGATCACAAATAAAGGACGAACACAGGAGAGGTGGGGAAGGCGGAATCAGACAGAATCACGAACGTAAAAATATTTCCTAGACCGGGATTTGAACCACGGA
The DNA here is from genome assembly GCA_037158775.1 of Hetaerina titia. Classification (NCBI taxonomy): domain Eukaryota; kingdom Metazoa; phylum Arthropoda; class Insecta; order Odonata; family Calopterygidae; genus Hetaerina; species Hetaerina titia. The sequence continues at coordinate 26,291,196 of CM073775.1, read as the reverse complement.
CCTTCCACTTGCCGGGCGGATAACCATTGAGTTCCTGTGTTAGTCATTTTATATGTTCCTATCCTTTTTCCTTACATCATATATATAAATATATATATTATTTTCGCACATAGAAATAGACATATAAGGAATGGGGATAGGAAAACACATAAAAAACAAACACAGGAAAGGTGAAGAAGGCGGAATCAGACAGCATCACGAACGCAAAAATATTTCCTGGGAAAAACAGACGAAGATATATACTTAGAGGCAAACATTTAATGTTTCACTAATTATATATATATTAATAAATCATAATATATATATGGTTGTGCGCCATTTTTTGTTACATAACAAAGATTCCAATATAACTATGAACTAATATTTATGGATTTCTGTGGCTCTGTCAACTTCCGCCCCTCGTTTTTTGCAGTAGTTCCCAGGGCGTTGTAGATGTAGACGTAAGCTTAACGATGGCGACCCGCAACAGCGATTTTACACCAGATATCCTGCACAAAGCAAAGGAATATGGAAATGCGCTTGCGCAGAGAGCAGATGAAAAGGTCCCCTGCTCAAAAGAGACCAGCAAATAAAATTGCATCATGGACATCTTTTTCCCCTGAAAATCTTTTCATCCATATATATATATATATTTTTTTTTTTTTCAATTATCTTCTCCCAACTAGAACTACTTTTACTCAGTTTTAGGATGCAATAGATTAAAGTGAGAGATTCAATGAGACTATAGCCATCCAACCATTTTGAAATTCACCCCGAAATTGACGCACCCAAACGAAATAGATACGTACTACTACTCCTATACTCGTATCTACACTTCTACACTAGAAAAAAAATCAGGATATTAAAATTCTATCACTTGAAAGTGTTAATCACATAGTGTAAATGAGTTTTATTCAATTTTTCAATACGTCAAACACCAATAGACACGCTATGTTTGTATTCTATGCGATTGTTGAATCCAACTACCAATCACAGTTGAGTATGGAGTGTTTAAGAAGGCTAACGATTGTTGCGTCGTGAGTAACATTAATACATTGTAACCCGTAAATATCAAGCGTTGGCGCAAGTGCAAAACGAAACCGTTTACGCATGCGCGGATGTTGAATGGAGAGTTCAGACATGCCAACTTTCAAAAATGAAAAATCGGGAGGACATGCCAACTTTCAAAAATGAAAAATCGGGAGATTTTTAGAAGTGTATCACGAATTAATCACTTTTAATTACCACAATATTTGCATGGCACCTTAATCCCTTTATGACACTTTGCCAATTTTTAATGAATGTCACACTTTATTAACATGTTAAGCTAAGTACACAATTTGAACAGTTCATCAAGAACGTAAGAGGGAAAAATCGGGAGTCTCCCGCTTAAATCGGGAGAGTTGGCACGTCTGAGAGTTGCATCATGTAACATGGTATATTTACACTCGTGTATAGCGTAAAGCGTGTAAAAGCTATTTCACACTACGTATGTAGACTTCACTACTGAAATAAGGATTCCAAACATTGGCTGCAAACTCGGTGCTGAGGTCTCGAATGAATCCTTTTACGCTATTCAACTCTCTATTTTCGACTTTTTCTGATTGCTACGCATGCGCACATGCTTTGCGTCACGGCAGTTGTTTGCACTTGAATTCAAACAAGCATTCGCCGTTCGCCATGACAGATTCCATTCATAGTTCTGACGAGGATACGACCTCTCGTGTTAGAGGCAGGGTTTATTTGCCAAAATATTACAACCCCGTAGACATAAAGGGAGAATTTCGAACAAGGAGTTGGATTTTTCCGGTCCAAATTATGAAAACAATGGACTCCTACAATTATGCTCAACAATCGGGGGATTTTGAACAAAAAATTGGATTTTTCCGTTGAAAATTATGAACAAAATGGACGCCTGCAACAATTGTGTTGATTCCGGCGCAACAATCGGGAAGTTTCTGGAAATTAGCCCTGCTCAAATGTAATTGGTGGTAAGATACAAGAATCGGATTGAAAGTGACAATTATGTGCTGCTTTGCGTTTTCTTGTACTTGAAATCGAAATGACTACTAAATTGTGAACAATCTGATACAATGAATGTATCCGAATTTTTTATTGTTTTGGAGGTCAACCGTTTTTTTCAGCTTGCTTTTTGCTGTTAAGTTTATTAAAAAAATTGAGAAAAATTGAAACTTCTTACTTAAGAAATTAAAAAAACTCACCGTACTTTGGTGATTCCATTTTTCAAAATTGAATTTCCGCCTTTTAGGAAGGAATTGGCAGCGATTTTCAGTAAACAATTCACTTCTACATCTACGCGAGCCATTCACTTGCTACATGTGAGGAGGTCACTTTGAATTAAAATTGACTTCAATGGAACGAAAGGTACGCAATGTCATTCCTACTTGCGGCGTTTCCACGCCCGGGAACCTTTTACTCTTGCCAATTTTACTGTCATAATACCCTATATAGGGATTTAATTTTTCTCACTTGAACCTTGTCCAGGTTTTGGGGACTTTGGATCCACTGTGCGACGTTACGACAACGATAAGAGAGCTCTCAGGTTATTATATAGTTGAAGGCTATCGTTTACGAGATTTTAGTGAGAATATTTCAAGATGGAGTGAACGGTTAAGTATTACTTAACTTTATTTGGGTCGCATTTGGTGTTTCGCGGAGAGAATTTTTGGATAAATTCGAGAAAATGGATTTGGAAATAGATTCAGGGGAAATCCGCCGCAGAATTGTTAATGAAATTGCTGGGAGAAGTGAGCAAAGCCGATGGGTATGGTGGAGGAATCAGGTTGGGAGAGCCATTGATTTTTTTTGAGAGCCATTGAAATGGCTTTTAGACTTTCAGAAATGTCAACGATACTACTTGGTTAGCCCGTGTCACCAAAGGGAAATCTTATGGCAACATATTACATCGATACGTTCGATCAAAATGGACAAAACGAAAGGTGCAGAGAAAGACACCTCCATGGGCAGGGAACATCAACAATTCTTTCCTTGCAAGATAAGTGATCATAAAAATATGGAAACCAAAGCTCACCATTTATTTTTATTTTCAAAAGAGCGAACATTGAAAACTTAACTCTTTTAATTGACGATGGAACGTTGGACGGGGGAAGTGAAAGAGTAGGTATATTGAACAAGATGAAGGGAGGAAGGAAATATGCGAAATTTAGGAATGGGTTTATGATAGTGTGACAAGATGTGTCTTGTTGAGTGAGGCTAAGAAACATAACCGTATTTAGTCTGTGTCGATACCAAACTTACCTTAAATGGAAGACTACAATTAACAAACTCGAACACACGCATTATTGCATGGTGTAAGCTGGTTTGCAATAATGTATATAAATTTGTGTGTATATATGTATATACATACATATCATAACATACATGTGTATATATATACATATATATAATGTATGCATGTGTATGTACATTCATACGAGGGTCATCCGGAAAGTAGTACCCGTTCGTGCCGCATGAAGTGCTGACGACGCGAGTAGCCGCTGGACGAGGTCAGATAGCTTCAGTGGCTTGTCTGCCTTCTCTGAGCCAAGTTGCGTGACGCTAGCATTGCCTGTGTTGTTTCTGTGATTGTTTACAATGTTTAAAAAAATTGAGAACGCCGCCAGTTGTGAAGTGAGGGCAGTGATTAAATTCCTCAATGCAAGAAACGTTCGCCCATGTGATATTCATCGCCAATTAAAGGAGGTGCATGGAGACAATGTAATGGACGAGTCGTCTGTTCGGCGGTGGTGTCGCAACTTCAACATGGGGAGGGGGAACACACACGACGATGAGCGTTCGGGGAGACCGTCTGTCATTACAGACCAACTGGTGAGCTCAGTTGACGAATTCGTGAGGAACGATCGGCGCGTCACAATTGATGACATCTGTGAGCATTTTCCCAATGTTTCTCGAACAATTGTTCATGAAATTGTTAAACACCATCTGCATTATGCAAAAATTTGTGCAAGATGGGTCCCTCGCATGCTTACAGATGAGCACAAAACCAAGCGTATGGCTGCAGCACTGACGTTTTTGGGACGTTATTCTGATGAAGGAGACTCTTTCTTGACTCGCATAATTACTGGTGACGAAACATGGGTTTGTTATGCATCACCTGAGAGTAAACGACAGTCAATGGAGTGGCATCATGCTCATTCACCAAACAAACCAAAAAAATTCAAGACAGTTCTGTCCACCAGGAAACTCATGGCAACCATTTTCTGGGATCGACGAGGTGTATTGCTTATCGATTTTATGGCCCGTGGAGACACTATTAATGCCAATGCGTATTGTGAAACATTAAAGAAATTACGGCGGGCAATACAAAATCGGCGGCGAGGTCTATTGTCTACTGGTGTCATTCTCGTTCATGACAATGTCAGGCCTCATGCAGCTGGGATAACACAAAAACTTTTGCAGCAATTCAAATGGGAAACTTTCGACCATCCACCGTATAGCCCGGACTTGGCCCCTTCAGATTTTCATCTCTTTACAAAGCTTAAAGACTTTTTGGCAGGAAAAAGATTTGACAGCGATGAAGAACTTAAAGAAGGAGTGACCCTGTATCTCAATGAGCTGGCGGCGAAGGACTATGCAGCAGGAATACAGAAACTTGTCACACGTTATGAAAAATGCCTTAATTTGCTTGGAGATTATGTTGAGAAGTAGTTTAAAGTATCCTCTTTCAAATAAAATTTTTTATGTTTGTTAATATTTACTTTTGTGTCTTTATTTCACGAACGGGTACTACTTTCCGGATGACCCTCGTATATTCTGTCCGGCCTTTTAGATAGGCCAGTGTTCTACACACCTGATCCTCAGGATAAACAATCATCGTGCCTCGTGCAATCCCTCTTCCCCATCTGCGGGTCTCTGCATCCCAAAACATGCCTCCAACCAAAACACTCCCTTATACTAAACTCCCTCCTAAACTACTGTTATAGTGTTTCTGTTCTGGCATCCCTTCCCCCATCCGATATCCCTAAAAAATTAAAAACTATGGAAATGGTATTTATATGGCTGTGTAAAGCCGATCAACATCCGGGTCTCAATATCCTTCACTAAATATAGAGGGTTAATGGGCAGTTGTGGAATTATTTCATGCAGGAGGCAACGATATTTTGCTCATCCGCGTGAATTTGTTGTTCTTGGCCTGGGTCCTGACTTGTTAAGTCCTGATGATGACTTCGTAAGTTGGCACCAAGGTGGTGGAAGTTTTAATATCTTTGGATAAAATAATTGTTTTATTTGCCGTTGGGGAATTATTTCCACATCCTCCCTCTTATTCCTATCCTATCTCTGCTCCCCTCTGGCCTCCCTTCTCCCTTTCCCCTTCCACAACCCTTTCTTTCACCCATCCCCCACCACCCGTTCTCCCCTTTCCCCGTCCTCTTCTCTCTTTCTCTCACATACCCTACCCTCCTTAGTTCAGCAGTCAGTCCTAACTAATATTCTGAGGAAGACGGAGCTTAATTTCTTCAAAATTATCAAGAAAAACCGTGTGTTCGTTTTATGTTTTTATAGTGCTTGTTGCCGTGTCGAGGACTGTAAAGATATAGGAGAAGTTCCCGAATGTAATGTGTGTATATGTAGTTATGCGTAATTAATTTCATGAAGTCGCATTGATTAATTTCGCTTCTGTCGTATTCTACGAGTTATCTATTGACTTACCCACGCACCTAACTACGTATCTTTTCTTGGACATTGACGCAGGTCGTTAAATACGGAATCCGATAAAAATATTGAGTGCATAAAACACCCTTTAGACGCAAAAGGGTGGATGGAATCACAACAGGGCATGGCAGATGACCGTAGGACCTTGTGGTTCCCATTCACGTACATCCCTGCGCACGCTCCGTGATATGGAAATCAGAAAACCGCTGCCGAAGGCCAAAAATCGTTCCTTTTTTTGTGACCAACATTTGAAACTCCACATAGTTATTCCCAAATGACTGGCGCATGTTATGTTGTTGCTTGTTTGAGGATATTTCGGTTTCCAGGGCGAAAAGCAATAACGTATGCTCTATTCCCAGTATAGGACAGATAGATCCTTTGACATATCTGGAGCACTGATGTATTTATCCCTGGCTAAATTCAAGAGGGAAGTATTCGATTCCGACATGACCAAAATAGGTTGCGTTTGAGATATCAGGTATTTGATTTTACTAATATTTCCTCCTATTTGGTTCCCTAGGGTGTCTCTATCAAATGACGTTGACTATATTGATGATTCTGTTCGTATGCAAGGATCAGGACCGTATGAAAGTGTGGCTTTTTACCGCCAGAAGAATTATGAATCAGTTGGTGCAGAAACACGCTTGGTTTTCATAAAATAAATGGTTAAATATATGCAATTATATAAGGGTTTTAATTGTGTTAAAAAACAGCGACTACCCAACTTTATTTTTTAACATATTAATCAACTTTTGGGGAGAAAAAACAGCCAATGTCGCACAAATTCAATTAAATGGCGTCTTAGAACGAGGGATAAATAAATTTTAGAGCAAGTTGCAAATCTTAAAGAGTACCCCTTAGGAGTACTTTGAAAAGTTAATATTTACATTATCAAAATTAACCAACTACAAATTGACGCATGATGACGGTTTTGGTACAGAGAAATTCCAAATAGTTCCATCAAGTGTTTCCATACAATTTTTTTCTGGGATTTAGAATTGAGTTGGTTTCCCGATGAATTTCTCAAGAGTATTTTTAACGTTACATCATCGCCTAAATGATCATTGGGATCGGATGCCTCAGTAGTCGTCCAGCTAAGGAGCAGATGCTGCGTGCACTGCCTTTCTTCTGGCTCCTAACCTTCGACCTATCAGGCTAGGGTGACCTCACCAGGAGGAAATATCATCACCCCGTCGGCAGAGCTCTAGAGGTCATCGCAACGCACCAGGCCATCCACTATAAGGTTGTAGGCCCTGGGAGAGGATATGGATATATATTATATATATATATATATATATATATATATATATAGAAATAGGAAAAGGGATAGGAAAACACATAAAAGGTGAACACCGGACATGTGGGGAAGGCGGATCTTGAGCAGATCACAAATGTAAAAATATTTCCTTAACCGGGATTTGAACACCGGACCTTCCACTTGCCGGGCGGATGCTCTACCAATTACGCAACTAATTACGCGTACATATATATATATATTATTTCTTATTTATATAAATGTATATATATAGAAATGTGTATATATATATATATATATATATATATATATATATATATATATATATAATCTCTCTTGGATTTTTCCTGGTTCAACTATTATCTTACCCCATTTATCTTTAACTGTTAGCACAGATCTTGCCTTCTTACTTCCCGATAATAACTTAACCTTGCTGTATAGAGCACCAATTTCACCCTTCTTCTGTAAACTTTCCATATCCTCGCATTGCGTTTTCCACCATTCTTCTTTTGCTTTATTTGTGGCCCTTCTCAGTTTATTGTTTAACTCTTTGTACTTCATTTTGCCTAACTCTGTGTTTACATTTTTCACAGAGTTAGGCAAAATGAAGTTCAAAGAGTTAAACAAAAAACTGAGAAGGGCCACAAATAAAGCAAAAGAAGAATGGTGGAAAACGCAATGCGAGGATATGGAAAGTTTATAGAAGAAGGGTGAAATTGGTGCTCTATACAGCAAGGTTAAGTTATTATCGGGAAGTAAGAAGGCAAGATCTGTGCTAACAGTTAAAGATAAATGGGGTAAGATAATAGTTGAACCAGGAAAAATCCAAGAGAGATGGAAGGAATATATAGAAACACTGTATGGTAAAGAACTTAGGCCGACAAGGTTAGACATAGAAAAGGAACATGACGTAGAAGAAGATAGCTTAGGTCCAGGCATACTCGACGATGAAATAGAAAGAGCATTAAAGGAGATGAAAGCAAATAAGGCTGTGGGGGTGGACAATATTCCTGTAGAAATGTTAAAATGGTTAGGGAAAGGTGGGAAGAAGGCCATATATGGACTGATTCGTAGTATCTATGAGGAAGGAATCTGGCCGGAAGATTTTGTGAGATCGGTGTTAGTGCCTATTCCAAAAAAGGCAAAGTCTATATCATGTGAGGATTACAGAACAATAAGTTTGATATCCCACGCAGCTAAAGTTATTCTCAGGATCATCAACAAAAGGATAGAGAGTAAGGCATATGATTACTTAGGGGATGATCAGTTTGGGTTCAGGAAAGGAAGAGGTACGCGTGATGCCATTGCAGTAATGAGATCACTAGTCGAGAGGAATATAGAATACAATCAGGACGTTTTTGCCTGTTTTGTGGATTTCGAAAAAGCGTTTGATAGAGTGAATTGGGAAAAATTAATCCGTGTATTGCAGAAAATAGGAATGGATTGGAGGGACAGGAGACTGATCCGCAACCTGTACATGTCTCAGACTGCTCAGGTGCGAGTGGGGAACGGAGAGTCCGGATGGGCAGTGTTAGGAAGAGGTGTAAGGGAGGGTTGCCCATTGTCACCGGTACTGTTCAACGTATATGTAGAGGAAATGATTAAAGAGGCATGGGAAGAACTGGAGGTAGGAATGAAAGTCGGAGGGGAATTCGTAAAATCGGTTAGGTTTGCTGATGACCAAGCATTAGTTGCTCAGTCAGCCAAGGGGTTGCAAGCATTGTTGAGTGAATTGGAGGTTCAGTGCGATAAATATGGGATGAGAATCAATATTAGTAAAACAAAGGTTATGCGATTTTCCAGAAAGAAAAAGGCTAAGCTAAATATTAAAATAGGCGGGGAAAAAATAGAGCAGGTAGAACAGTTTACATATCTTATCACTGAAGCAGGAGGATAGACGTAGATTGGAGGCTTTTGAAATGTGGGTGTGGAGAAGAATGGAGAAGGTGAAATGGACAGAAAGGAAAACAAATGAGGAAGTACTAGAAATGGTGGGGGAGGAGAGGGGTTTGTTGAGGGAAATCCTATGGAGGCAGGAAAAATGGATGAAAGGCGTATTGAGCGGTAGTGGAATGTTGAAGAGAGTAATAGAGGGGAGAATGCTGGGCAAGCGAGGTAAGGGCAGGAACAGGATAAGGATGTTGGACGGGATGAAGGGAGGAAGGAAGTACACCGAGATGAAGAGGGACCTGATATAGATTAGTTTGCTAGGTGGGGAGTCACAAAATGTTGACTTGATAGTTGTGTCCATCCAAAAACCTACCTTAACCGGTAGATTACCTAATAATAATATATATGGGAGGTCCATGGGAGGGATGTTAATGATGTGTCAAATTCGAATCCTTGATTAGGAGATGTAAATCTTAGAAAGGGAAAAAACTTGATGTCCATGTTGCGCACGATGCGCATATTGCTGCACATTAAGCAAAAATAAACACAAGATATCAACTACTTAATAAATAAAATGCATTGAAGGACAAATGGAAATACTTAAAACGGACAATAGATGTTACTACGATTACTCGTAACTCATTTAGACGGGACGAGGATATTGCAAGAAGATGAATATTAATGAAAGGCTAAGTGTTTTCAACCAAATTGTTCACCAGTTTGACAGAAAAACATGCAGTGTTTCCATAATAATTACGATGCATTAGTTATATTATTGTTATTATTATTAGTACAAGGTAATCTAACGGTTAAGGTAGGTTTTTGGATGGAAACAACTATCAAATAAACATTTTGCAACTAAAAAAAAACCCAATCCAGCAACCTACTCTACATCAGCTCCCCCTTCATCTCTGTGTACTTCGTTCCTTCCTTCATCCCGTCAAACATCCCTATCCTGTTCCTCCCCTTTCCTCGTTTGCCCAACATTCTCCCCTCTATTACCTTCTTCAACATCCCACTGCCGATCAATACGCCTTTCATCCATTTTCCCTGCCTCCATAGGATTTCTCTCAACAAACCCCTCTCCTCAAGTCCTCCAAGTGTTTTGGACCAAAATGGTCAAATTTGTAAGGGCGTACGTAAGACCGAGGAATCGGGTTAGACAAAGAAGCTTTAACAATAATTAGGGAATTGGTGACATGAGCTTTTGGTAAGGACGTTAAGGTTAAGTCTCATCGAAAACTTTGGTATGGAGCGTGGTTTTCTAGGGCGCAGAAACGCGGTTACTAAAGTGAAATGACAGGCTCAAATTTGGGAGGTTCCTTTGAAACGTGGGTGTGGAGAAGAATGGAGAAGGTGAAATGGACCGAAAGGAAAACAAATGAGGAAGTACTGGAGATGGTGGGTGAGGAGAGGGGTTTGTTGAGAGAAATCCTATGGAGGCAGGAAAAATGGATTAAAGGGGTATTGAGCGGTAGTGGAATGTTGAAGAGGGTAATAGAGGGGAGAATGTTAGGAAAACGAGGAAAGGGCAGGAACAGGATAGGGATGTTGGACGGGATGAAGGAAGGAACGAAGTAAACGGTGATGAAGAGGGACCTGATGTAGATTAGGTTGCTGGATTGGGTTTCGTTTGTAGTCGCAAGTTAACTATGTGATAGTTGTGTCCATCCAAAAACCTACCTTAACCGGTAGATTACCTTATAATAATTATATATATATATATATATATATATATATATATATATATATATATATATTCAGACACTTTATACACACACACACACATAAAAAATATATATGCACACACACACGTATAATAGGAGGAAAGGCATATTTAGCGGCAGTGGGATGTTGAAGACTGTAATAGAGGGGAGAATGTTAGGCAAACGAGGAAAGGGCAGGAACAGGATAGGGATGTTGGACGGGGTGAAGGGAGGAAAGAAGTACACAGAGATGAAGAAGGGATAATTGTAATTTTTGGGTGTTGTGGAGTGTCTTGTTATATGAAGCTGAGAAATATTATGATCTTCATCCTGCGCCCATCCAAATACGAGTACTCGTATCTGTCTTAAATGGTAAACTGCTAATAAAATTTTCGATAAAAGTAGTTCAAGGAACACCAAACGTGCTTTCAAGATGAACTCAAAAAGCCAAGGCTAAGTAACATCTGGCTCCGTACGGACAGGGAAGAGATTAATTCGGGATAGGGGAAATAGCGCCAAATGGGACACTTCAACAGTGTCCCTTAAAAGTGTCCGCCCCTCACCAACAAGTTGCCCCTTTGCCCCGCCACCAGGCAAAAGTCCCACCCATCTCGCCCCCTTATAAATCACGCCCATCCACCCGGCCAGTTGGGCGTACGCCAGCCCGGCCCTGGCACTCCTGGCCCTTGATGCCACGAATTATGGACAGGGGCATTATTCATTCGAACGAGGTGTCCGCGAAATGAAAGGGAAGATGAAAACAAAACACGCGCGTCAGAGGTGTTGCGTGTTTGGGCGCTAAAACCTAGCAACGACGGTCTCTCTAACTGGATATTATTCGAATTATAAACCTTACTTTGTAAAATGGTCCTATGGCCTACGTAAAAGTATGAAGAATTACTAATAATTGCAATTAATTTTAAAACTGAGAGGGTAGTTCGACTGGAAATCCTTGAAATTCCACTACAATATCAAAATGATATCCCATTGATCCAATATCTGTTGGCAATGGTAATGGTCATTGTTTTGATGAATGTCATACAACCGGAACAATGATTCCATGAGGCAACAATATCATGCAACAATAGTGTAAACATGTAAATTGTATTTGTGACACACGTAATAATAGAGGAACAGAATACTTTAATTCGTTTGTTGAATATTTAAGGGGAGAAACATTGAATGAAAGTTGGCGATTCATCCCTGTCGCTCCAAAAAGTACTAGGCAGTTCCTAAACAGCTTTACTTCTCCTAGAGACTCCCCTTGACGGGGTCAGGCGCACCAAGTGTTGACACCAATGGCCTTAGTAGCAGTTAAAACAGTCGTATTACTAGAGTTATCGTGAACTTTCAAAAGTGCTGGAATAATTCTATTTTACTCCATTCATTTAGTATGGAAGTAATATAATTTGGAAATGCATTGTATTCAAGATGTTGCAAGTTTAATAATATACACTTTTCAAGGTTTTCACTTGATTCTCCATAGTACGCAATGGAATTCTTCATTAACTGCTGTGGTAACAAACAGTGATGTACGTATTTGATCACCATAACAATCACGTTTCATAGACAACACATTTTGATCATTGTTCCAATAGAGTTTTATATAGTAAAGGCTATAGGATCGGGATGAGGTATGTGAATAAGGATGGTAATATCTTCACTCGGCTGGATTCTTATTTGGGATTGGGCACTCCAAAGTAAATATTTAGAAACCCCTTTTTAGCCAAATTTTTAGCACCCTTAAGTGGCCCCAAAGGGTTCTCCTATCGCAAAAAATGTGAATTTTTGAAAAAAAAATTTCCTGAGCGATTCTTTGCCATAAAAAATCTGAAAAATTCTTGAACATACGTTTTTATGCCCAAAAACAGTCTGATTTTTTTTCATGTTTTTAAAATCAAAATTGAGCTCAGGAAAAATATTTGAATTTTTCAAAGAATTTTTAGGTTATGTAGGTAATTTTTGGCAAAATACTAAATAATTATTTTATGTCGTGTATTTTTTTCCGTTATTTTTAATGACGCGGTTAGATTTGCCATTTTCTCTCCGTAACATCCTCAAAATTCGAAAAAAAAACATTTTTAATGTTTTCCTCCATGTTATTAGCACATAAACTCAACTACATGCCAGCAAATAACGTTTTTTGATATATTTTTTCGTTATTTCTAATAGTGGGATCAGGAATAACGTATTTGAGCACTTAACACTCTTATATATAAATCTAAAGATGTTAATAAAAGACTCGCAAAAACTCTGATATGGAGTGTAGCCACATGTACGGCGCGGAAACGTGGTCACTGAAGCAGGAGGATAGACGTAGATTGGAGGCTTTTGAAATGTGGGTGTGGAGAAGAATGGAGAAGGTGAAATGGACCGAAAGGAAAACAAACGAGGAAGTACTAGAAATGGTGGGTGAGGAGAGGGGGTTTGTTGGGAGAAATCCTATGGAGGCAAGAAAAATGGATGAAAGGCGTATTGAGCGGTAGTGGAATGTTGAAGAGGGTAATAGAGGGGAGAATGTTGGGCAAGCGAGGTAAGGGTAGGAACAGGATAGGGATGTTGGATGGGATGAAGGGAGGAAAGAAGTACACAGAGATGAAGAGGGAACTGATGTAGTTTAGTTTGATAGGTGGGGAGTTACAAAATGTTTATTTGACAGTTGTGTCCATCCAAAAACCTACCTTAACCGGTAGATTACCTAATAATAATAGATGCATGTTTATCACTGGTGTAGAAGGAAGCGTGCTGAACTTGTTTAGAATTGAAACGGTTGCCTTTGATACCACATTGGAAACAAGTCAAATGAATATTGGCATGACAAAATTGCCCGTTAATCTTTGCAATGCACCAAATTCTCATTTTTTCGCACAACCCTCTTGGCAAGTAAAAAACTATCGTCACATTATGTTCAACAAACCCTAGTAAATTTATAGCGTCACGACCGCCTCTCAGTCCTTTCCAAAGTACCAGCGAATTATACTCGCAAAACTTTCCCTCTTCTGCGCCCGGACCACACATCCGGTGGGGGGGGGGGGGGTTGACTGAGGGTGGAGGGAAGAGAGCGGCGGTATCCCGAGCGACAGACGTGAGTGAAGGGAGGGGGATGGAAAAGGGGCTGAACGAGGGGTCGACATTGTTTGTGCGTGCGTGTTTTTTGTGATGCTGCGCCGGACGGGTCCTGCCTAATATATCTCGATTTTACTGGACGGAATCTTGGAAAACAAAGAAGATATCCCCTTTAAATTATCCCCAAACCCTCTCTACCTGGATTTTCTCTCTATTTTAAGGAATTTCAAGACGGAATCATCAAGACCTTTGTGATTGCTCTACAAGCATACTTTGCAGGGATTATTGAAAATCATGAACGGTTTTTTTGCAAACCACGAGCGTAAATATTGCCATTGTAATGGTAGTCAAACTCTTTGACGAGTTTTTAAGATGTAGGGTTACAGAGGCAATTCTGGTAATATTGCGTTTAAAAGTAATTATTTACATTTAATTATAATGGATTCACTTGGGACATCTTCTTGAATTACATCTGCATTTTTCACTAAAGGAATTGCGGCATATATCGAATGGAAGGATATTTAGTATATTCGACAGAACCTAGCAAATGTTTAAGAATGTTTGGGAAAACATGGGCAAGAAAAAGAACGAGTCAGTGACAGTGTTTTTTTATGTACTGCACAAAGGAAGATGTTATTCAATTGCAATTATAATTCGTAAAACTAACATTATGGATTTTTATTTTTCGACTTACGCCGAAATTTGCTATGATTATAAAATGTATATGGATGCAAATTTGTTAGCACAGAATTTACTCGTAAAATCACCATTACCAATACACCTTTTTGAAGGATTTCATGGATTTTTATATGCCATGTAACGCAGAAAATCAGAAAAAAATATGTTCCAATCCTTAGGTTCTCGCAACAATTTTCTCCAAAAAACGTTAATTTTCTGTGATGGCGATTGAATTAAATTTGTTCATCATTAAGAAAAACCTTCACTGTAGTGTATACAAATTTCTCACAGTTTTATTAATAGCACAAACATGAAGCGAGTGTTTCAGGAACACCATTTTCTGACAGCACTTGAACTTAAAAAAGTATTTTTTAACTTATGGCATAGTATACACACAGAATAAGTGTAAGTGACGGGTCAATGGCATAGGAGGGAACCTTGTTAACCCTGTCTGAGTGAGTGTGTGATATTCACAATGGTTTAACACATCAGAGTGATTGAGTGACAGTGTGTTTGCGTAAGTCGTTTCGGTTTCACTACAACCTTTTATAATTTTTCATTTATTTGTGTGATTGACGGGTCACTGACATAAGAGGGATCCTTGTAAACCGCGAGAGAGAATGTTGTGTGTATGAATGTGATTCACGAGAGTGACTGTTATTTCTTATCACACCCTAGTGATCGAGTGGATGTAAGTTTGTTTTATCATTTATTATTTATTGACGTGGGTGTGTTTATTCCCTATTTCTACCCTTACTTGTCTTTTTTTAAACCTCTTCCTTTATTTCCCTCGTCTTCTTCTTTTTTCTGTTTCCTTATCACTTAGTGCCAATCAAGTTTACGGTCTCGGCCTTTTTTTTTTGTTTTCATTGATTCACGACCGTAGCTACGTTCCTTGTACATTTATATTTCATCTAGTTCTAGTCAAAGGTCTTAGAGTTATCTCCACATCGTCTTTTTCTCTACTGCTCTTCTTCCTCGTTCCTCATTTTTCCATCAATTTTATCTTCCGTATTCTCCTTTTCGACACCATTTTTCAAAAGCTTCTTCCATTATTTGCTTCCGTATTCCACTTTTCCAATGATCCACGTATCTGATCCACATTTCCAATGCTCCACGTATCTGATCGGACGAGTTCCATGCTCCATACGAACATCTTTGAAGAAAAATATCCTTCTCTGTGCCCTTAAGGGGTTCTTTTTTAACATTGTAGCTGGTATTGAAGTTTGCTTGATGTCGGTCAAATCTCTTCCGTCCCAAGTTATACTGCTTATCGGATCGATGTAAGATTCCAGTGCTCTAATTTCGTCCCTCGAATTGTAATATCAAGTGTTAAATGATTAAAAGTGTGTCGAATTGGTGGCGAAACGACCGTCTTCGTTAATGTGAGAAATGTAATGCAAAGAGAAAAATTATGCCATTCTCAGGAGATTCTATTGCATAAAGCATGATAAAAAACTATCAAACATTGGAATGCAAAAAACTAATTATCCCTAAATTTACAAAAAATAGAATAATAACTTTGATGCAATTGTGGAGGTGTTCTACCAAAACGAATTGTGACTTTTTTAACACCCAATTGCAATTTTAAAGACGTCGTATTGGCGGATACGGGAGGATTATTTAACAGAAGGGAGGGAAAGTGTTCAAGACGGTCGCCTTCTTTGTATGTAGAGTCGCCTCTTTCAATTTCCGCTCCACTTCCTGACTGGGTGATTTCGCCGATTGGGAGGCAGCGGAATGGAGTCTCCTCTTGGTCTATTGAACTGGCCAAGTGATGTGAGTGCCCTCGATACGATGTTTCACTGGAGATTACGCGGCACCCTACAACCCTTCGCTAAGGTGTGTGGCAAGAATTTCCTGAGCGCGGAAAAGAATAAATCTCAGGGATATACTGAAAGTAATAGACTTCTTTGAAAAAACAGATTGATATTGCACATGTAATTTACATCTACACCCACAAAACCTGCCAACTACCACTAGGGTGTGTGGCAGGGGGTCATAACACACCGAAGCATGAAACATCAACGTTTCATATAAAAATATTATATATACATATATATATATATATACATATATATGTGCGTGTGAGTGTGTGTAATAGATGATTTCGTAGAAGTAACACGGAAGTGTTGAATAAAATAACTTGGACAGCAACACACAGTATGAGAACACATAAAAAGAACAATCACACGTTATCTCTTAATGATTTCGACGGAATTATGCTCGTATTCCTCGGAAGATTAGTTAGGACTCATACTAATTAGTATGAGTCCTAACTAATCTTCTGAGGAAGACGGCGCTCAATTCCGTCGAAATTATCAAGAAATAACGGGTTATTCTTCTTTTTATGTGTGTCATATTGTGTGTTGCTGTCAAAGTATAAATACATATTTTATATATATATATATATATATATATATATATATATATATATATATATATCTTTTGTGAATGTCTCACGGTTCTGAATAGCAATGTATATGAAGAAAGCATTATCGAACAAAAACACAGAAAAACACACAAAATAAAAGAAACTCACACGTTTTCAAGTTTTTGGTGATCAAGTCACCTTTCTCAAGGAAGAGAAGGGAGGAACTGAGGAGAAGGTTACAATAGAAGGGGCTTTAGACGATGTATGGATGGGGAAAGGTTTCCGAGGGGAAGAGTTGGGAGTGGAATTTTTAGAAGCGTGATAATAATATGTAAGGTCTTGGGATTTATATATCACTTGCCACAGCACCATTGAAGTGGAAATCGGTGTGGGGAACATTGGCGATCGAATAAAAAAAGTGTCTAAGCATGCAAGGTGATTTTTATCTTTCATGAGGATGTGAAGGAAACGTAAGAGTTCCTCGCAGAAGAGATTTGAGATAATTAATCGATGGAGGAGGAATTAATTTCAGTGTTACCATTCGGTGTACGCGATAATTGGTACTTACACTCAGGCGATGTAGAAATAATGAACACATTTTCGTGAAAATAACAGTGGTAACCGAAGCCATAAACGTGAGTGAAAACTTTCACCTCTTTTCTCCATTGTGAGAAGCATCTTCTCGACCCTCCTCTCCCTCAGCTCCAGGTGACGTCATGCGCAGAACGGACTCACTTTGGCCGCCACCTGCCGGGCGTCCGCCATAGCACTCGTTGCGTACGAGATAAGAAATGGCGAGAATTAAATTTCCGTCCACGTGCCTGACACCCCCGCCCCGCCCCCAGCCCGCCCCCAACCCTCTTTCCCTTCCGCCCCTTCCCTCCTATCCAGGATGCGAACATTCCAAACCCCGTTTGATGCGCACTCCAGGGTCACTCCAGAATCGAGTATCCAACGGAGACGATCGATGGTGACCTCCTCTTAACAGATCCTGGACCAGCACAAAAGTGTTTGTTTGTGACGAGAACAGCTCTCTCTTTTTTGTCCTCTCATTTTCAGGTCCATCGTTTCCTCTCCGGGATGTTTGTCGTTTAAATTCGTGCCTGGAGAATCGTTCCATGTTCTGGAGTGAATACGATAACTCATTATAGAAACATTAGAGATGTAATACTATTGGAAAAGGTGGCGTTAAATCATTTGATGTAGAATTCGTGCAACATGAACGGAATCGGTGAAATAATTGGATTTTACCGATGACTAAAGACATGTCCTGGGGAAAACACATTCGCGAAATTTTTAATGAATGAAAAATGAAGACTGCTTGAGAAGGATTCTCAAGGAATATAATGAGATAGTTAGACACCTCCGTTTTTTTAAAGATAGTTCGACCCCACCTAGAGCACGCTGCGACTGTACGGGTTCTTCACGAGTTTTACGAGGTTTACTAATAGAACTAGGTCTATCGAGAAACGTTAAGCAGATACATTTGTAATAAGTTGTAATTAACTACGTAACAATTTCACTACACTATTGGAATAATTACGATGGGAGCCTTTAGTTGACCGTGGGATGAAATAGAAGTTTAATTTCCTAAATAAACCTAAGACAGGTCCTCCCTTATCCGAAGATGTTAAATATATATTACAGATCCCAACTTACTCTCTTGTAGGTCATGTACGTAAATCAGGTAGATGGATAGTACATACAGGCATGTAAAACGAATGGAGTGAAAATGTCTTTTTTACCTCGTAAAAATACACTTTAGATATAAAAATGGATATAATCGCAGGCATGAAGGCGGTAATCAGTATTAATAGCGTATATATTCTGTGGGTATCATACGTTCATCATAAATATGCCAATTCATGTGACATTGTTCCCACATGATTTGAATATTGGTCTGTCACTGAATATTTTCATATGTAAGTATCTCCTTGTGAGACGAGAAATGTTGTTCGATTGCATGTTCGACCTGATATACAGGGTGCTACAAATTGAATATTTACATCTGCATAATACTCTGCAAGCCACCGCGGGGGCATGTGGCGGGGGGTGTTAGGTCACCACCCGAAAATAGAATGAAGCCACATGGAAAGCCAAATCATGTTACGAGCACCGCTACACAAATATTAATTTGATCCGCAGTTTAAATTAAGGAGGGTAAAGTATGTGAGAGAGAGCGAGAAGGGGAGGGGGAAAGGGGAGAACGGGTGGTGGGGGAGGGATGAAAGAAAGGGTTGTGGAAGGGGAAAGGGAGGAGGGAGGCCAGAGAGGAGCGGAGATGGGATAGGAATAAGAGGGAGAATGTGGAAATAATTCCCCAACGGCAAATAAAACAATTATGTTATCCACAGATATTACAACTTCCACGACCCTGGTGCCAACTTACGAAGTCACCATCAGGACTTAACAAGTCAGAACCTAGACAAAGAATGACAAAATATAAGCGGATGAACAAAATATCCCACTATGTCGCATGAAACAAATCCACACCTATCCACTTCAATCCTCTATAATTAGTGAACGACATTGAGACCCGGATGTTGATAGATTTTGCAAAGCCATATAAATGCCATTTCCATCGTTTTTAATTTTATAGGGTTATCGGATGGGGCAAGAGATGCTAGAACGGAAACACTCTAACACTTACTATAACTATATATGTAATATAGCGCGTTTTCAAAACTTTCTTTTTCGGTAGAGCAACTGCAAATGGTATTTCTTATCTTGATACGCTAGAACTATGGCAGCTGGAAGAAGCTTACCCGGAGAATCCATTTGCCAGCAAAATGGCGCGGCGTCTCATTGACATAACTCAGTTGGCGATTTGTTATACGGCGTTATAGCTGACCCATTGGTTGGCCGCAAGGGGCCGGATGACTGAGCTTGTTTTGCATAGCCTCCACGTTCACCCGATCTCACGCCAAGTGGATTTTACCTTTAATGGTTCATAAAAGATCATAAGTACGGGTCTCCGCTACAAGCTGACCTACCCGACTTAAGAAACAGGATTGATTCAGTTGTTGCAACAATTACTCCTGACACACTGACTATACGAATGGGAAGAACTCTCCTAATGATTCTGTGTGTGCGGTTTGAAGAATAGTGTTCAAATTGCAGATTTATAAAAAAATATTGAGTTGCTCTTTCATTTGATTTATAATTGGTAATTGTAAGCTAAATGTTATGCGCACTACAAATTTTAAAATTTCTGATATTCATTTTGAAACACTCTGTATTTGTCGATGTTGATGTAGTCATTTGCATGTATGTCTGGTGACCAAACACCCTTCGCCACGCGCCATTGCGGTGGTTTGTCGGGGTTTTAATATGCAGACGTAGGTGAACGCATCGAATTAACTAACGATGAGAGATGAGTAGGAGTAGGGAAAAGAAATCGAATCAAAATTCTGAAATGGACAAGGGATATTGCAGGTACTTTTCCGGAGAGCAAGGAAGTCAAGTGGTGGAAGGAACAAACAGTAATACAGGGTGCGTTTCAAAATTAATACAGTTATTTAATTTATAAAGTATTTTATTGAACAAATTTGAACAAACACTTAAAATTCTTCAAAGCACTGTTCTTGGGCCTATTCCCCTTTTTCAGTGACTCTGCCATGACCTGTATAGGGGAAAACCTCGAAAATAAGGCACTGGATTGAAGATCTCAAGGAGATGACTCCCGCATGAAATGCACGTGGAAGTTAGCCGATGAAATTAAAAGTTTTGTTGGAAGAAAACTCAAATCAAGACAAGGATACTGATGATCAGATTTATTTATGACAATCTTTACGAGACAAGTGGACTGTGGAAAGTGTATTTGGACCAAAAAAGTCTGCGCATTCACCAAAATTATCATTACAGACATACGTATACGCATTTTACCGTATACTTTCGTGATTTAATTTGAAGATAAAGGTTAATTTTATGTTAATTCGGGATTATTTCACCTTCTTCATCATTTTTCTTAGCTCTGCTCTTTCCTTGAATAC
>CM073775.1:26240106-26270462 GCA_037158775.1 Hetaerina titia | reverse complement strand
ATTAGTAAGGTCACGATCCGCGGCAAGGAGTTATTTCGGAACCATTGGAGAAATATTTTCATTAAATATTTACTGGAATTATTATGGATCAAAAATATATTGGTAGTCAACCTCCGAGACATAATAACAGAGACGAAAGGCAATGTTTCAGACAGATATTCAAGTACTGCTTCTTCACCTGTATAAGATGCATTAAATGTGACCGAATCAAGCGTGATGGAGACACTATCTCTGGCGTTACTTGGTGAAAATCTTACGTAGAAAAATATTACGTAGGCTTAAATGTAATAAAATTAATTTTCCTATTTACACTAGAATTTTAATTTTTTGGCAACCATGGCTTCGTCGCAAGGCAACATCGTAAGGCGTTCTCATCATCAATCCTGAAGATGTTACCTTGTGACGAAACCATGGTTGCCGAAAATAAAAATTCTCCCGCAAGTAGCTAAGTTTGTCTCCCTTCATTTAAGCCAAGCGTGATAAATCGTACGCTTTAAATTTTCAAAATCCAAATATCAATATTTAATCCAGCGCAGTCGTTGTTTACCATTGAAAAAAATCATCCGCATGTCCATTTGGGTAATGTATCTTCATCTATGCGGGGGTAAATTTTAGTTTTGCATAATTGCATATTTTTACATGTATAACTGGTGTCTGACACCACCCGCAACACGCTCCTGCAGTGACTACAAGAGTGTTTTGAAGATGTAGAATAACTTATGATAATTTGTCCATCATATAAATCGTGGGAATAATAGCAGAGATGTAAGGAAAAGAATTTTGCTGGGGAAAGAGGTTTTCTCAAGGAGGAGGGAGTTGATGATGGGGACGTTGAATAGGGAGGTTAAGAAAAGACTCGTAAAAACTTTGATATGGAGCGTGACTATGTACGGCGTGGAAACGTGGTCACTGAAGCAGGAGGATAGACGTAGATTGGAGACTTTTGAAATGTGGATGTGTAGAAGAATAGAGAAGGTGAAATGGACCGAAAGGAAAACAAATGAGGAAGTACTAGAGATGGTAGGTGAGGAGAGGGGTTTGTTGAGAGAAATCCTATGGAGGCAGGAAAAATGGATGAAAGGCGTATTGAGCGGTAGTGGAATGTTGAAGAGGGTAATAGAGGGGAGAATGTTGGGCAAGCGAGGAAAGAAAACAGGATATGGATGTTGGACGGGATGAAGAGAGGAAGGAAGTACACAGAGATGAAGAGGGACCTGATGTAGATTAGGTTGCTGGATTGGGTTTAGTTTGGAGTTACAAAATGTTTATATGATAGTTGTGTCCATCCAAAAACCTACCTTAACCGGTAGATAACTTAATAATAATGTGCAATGGCTCGATGATGTTAAAAGAGCATCTTAGAAATATTTTTTTAACGATTGGATAAGTGAAATAGTTTTTCATATAGACTGATAATAATTACTCCTCTCTCCATCTGATTAATCCTGAAAGTATAAACATAATACAATGTTATTTCGAGTTGCCTTATATTTGATGAGGACTGCATTCACTGTCACGGATCGTGCTTGGATCAAACGGTCACTTTACGTCTGACTTATCGTCCGTCAATTTCGCAGTTGCGGTCAGGCCGAACAATAAAATGGCTGGATGAGGTCATAAGTCAAACATGCGAAAAGTTTCCCCATGACATGGACCTAACTAGAGAGTTCCGTGATTCTGCTGGCTCAGGTCTCAGGGTTCATTGTGCGAAATAATTCGTGCATGACCTGCTGCGGTTATAAGGCTAACGGTAACGTCTCCAGCCGTGCCGTCCAGGGTAACTGGAGAGGAAAACCCTAGGAAGTTCCCGAAAACTTTCGCAACACGGTTTCTCTGGCGACTGATTCACTTCAGGCGCTGCAGCTCTTCAAAACGACGTTGCAATGGAGAGAGAGAAGAGATTATGCAGGAAAAATTTATGAAGAAATCGAAATTCATCGGACGAAGGAGAAAGAGAAAATATTGGGTGCCAATAACGCCAATGGCCAATGAGTTACCATGGAGATTGTCAGAAATGGAGAGGTTGGAATGGAAAATCAAAAGAATAGACGTACAAAATGAGAATTCGAAAAGCGTTTTGATATATTTTGGCGTGATGATAACTCTATCCCTTCAACAAAACTGAATCTAATATTCGATATCATAAACGAAGTTTTAAATGCATTAGTTTGCACATTATACAATCAGTGTGAAAGGTATGGGTTGACGGTACATATAAAAAAAAATTTAGGTGTCAGGCTGCTCAGGTGCGAGTGGGGAACGGAGAGTCCGGATGGGCAGTGTTAGGAAGAGGTGTAAGGCAGGGTTGCCCATTGTCACCGGTACTGTTCAACGTATATGTAGAGGAAATGATTAAAGAGGCATGGGAAGAACTGGAGGTGGGAATGAAAGTCGGAGGGGAATTCGTAAAATCGGTTAGGTTTGCTGATGACCAAGCATTAGTTGCTCAGTCAGCCAAGGGGTTGCAAGCATTGTTGAGTGAATTGGAGGTTCAGTGCGATAAATATGGGATGAGAATCAATATTAATAAAACAAAGGTTATGCGATTTTCCAGAAAGAAAAAGGCTAAGCTAAATATTAATATAGGCGGGGAAAAAATAGAGCAGGTAGAACAGTTAACATATCTCGGAAGTGTTTTGGACCAATACGGTCAAAGTGGTAGGGACGTAAGGAGAAGAATTACGCTAGGCAAGGAGGATTTCTCAAGGAGGAGGGAGTTGATGACGGGGACGTTGAGTAGAGATGTTAAGACAAGACTCGTAAAAACTCTGATATGGAGCGTAGCTATGTATGGTGCGGAAACGTGGTCGCTGAAGCAGGAGGATAGGCGTAGATTGGAGGCTTTTGAAATGTGGGTGTGGAGAAGAATGGAGAAGGCGAAATGGACCGAAAGGAAAACAAACGAAGAAGTGCTGGGTATAGTGAATGAGGAGAGGGGTTTGTTAGGAGAAATCCTATGGAGGTAGGAAAGATGAATGTAGAGCATTTTGTTAAGCGATAGAATGTTGAAAGCAGTGATAGGTAGAGGGGAGAATAATCCACATGTTGGACTTACGGGAGGAAGAGATGTTACGCGAGCCTAAGAAATGCATCCTTGTTGAATGTTCCCATCGAAAAACCTACTTTAAACGGAAAATTAGCAAATAATGAAAACCATGCCAACACCGAGTGAGGCATTACCGATCTCTTTGTTGAAGTCATGTAATATTTAAGTAAGTGCCAAAGCGATTGGCTTAAGAATGTCATGAAATAGAACCATGACCTTATGTTTGTTGAGTACATAAAAAAATGAATGTTTTTCTAAAGAGTTTTACCCAAGATTCTTTCTGTGAAATCAGATATTAATGAGAAAAAACATGGCGTAGAGAGAATAAGTTCCTCCTACCTAATTCTGCCAATAATGTGTGAACATTTTTGCCCTACATTTAACAAATCTAGTGGAAAATAAAATAAATAACCACACCAAGCTATTTAATGTTTCTGTTGCCTTGTGGTATGGATTCACCATCGGCCACACACCCTACCGGTGATTTGAAGGGCACCATGTAGGATGCGTTCCAAATGTAATGCTTTTATTTTTTTAAAGTAATTAATTAAAGAGATTTGCGCAAACACTTAAAATTCTTCAAAGTAGTCTCCTTGGGCCTCTTCACATTTTTTCCAGCGACTCTTCCATGGCTGGTACGCGCCCTGGAAGGCATCTTCGGGGACCTCTCGCAAGGTCTTTGTCACGGTTTATTAGATCTCTTTAATGTAAGAAAAACGGGTTTCTTTCAGGGCTGCCTTAATGCGAGGAAACAAAAAGAAGTCTACAGGGGCGACGTCAGGACCTGTACATATACAGGTCCTGACAGTATGTCGTTGTCGAATAATCTCGAGTAGCTTCGAAGTAGTCGATTTTGCAGTTAAAGCTTCGTAAACTTCTAAACTCCTTCTAAACTTCAAGGAAGTTTGTTTACTCTTGAGAAGGTAGGTATGGTTTTTCTATTGTAACTGATTTAGCTAAAAAATAAGAAAAACAATCCCCTGAAGAACTAATTACCTTTAGAATTTGCCTATCGGCCTACTGCGTGTTTAAACTTTCTTTCCAAGAAGTTTGGTTTCTTAGTTCTCAGAAACCTTTTCGATTCCACTATTTTCGATTCATTCCTTCCTAAGGACTACCTCAACTTATCCTTATCTGCTTTGTGCTTCAACAAAACTCTGCGTGGCCACGGATAAATATTCTTTTCATCCTAATTTCGAGTTTGCAGCTGCAGATTTCTTTCATTCCAATTCGTTCCACGACCAACTTCCCCGCATACTTTGTCCTATAATCACTTTTCTTCCAAACATAGAGTTTTTCCTTCTGAATAATAATAATAGATTCTTCATTTTACTCAATGTGGTCATCATAGCAAGATCTCCCAAATATCCTTCTACATTCTCCTACGCATAAAGATTGCCCAATGATATGTAGTATTTTGCCAAGGGAAATCAATCGAAATGTTTAAAGAAAGCTCAATTTATTACCAAAACCAACATTGAAAAATAACTGTGTACAGGGCTAAATGGAAAAGTAATGTGAATTCTCTGAAGAAAAAATAAATTTATCTATCGTGCTTGTACAAATTCTTAAAATTCTTCAAAATACTCTTCCCCATACATCAATACACTTTGCGGAGACGTGTCTGCCACGCCAACTCCTCTCGACGGGAATGTCTCTATCAGGAACAATGTAACATGCTTTCGGATGTTTTCCACGGTCTCCTTTCAACTTTCTTTCTTCAGTCGGGGAAACAAAAAAAAGTCACACGGAGCCAATTTGGGACTGTAAGGGGGATAGGGGACCACTGGGGTGGTGCTCCGAGTCTTAAAGTTGGTAACGATGAAGGACGTGTGGCAGGAGGCGTTGTTATGGTGGAGCTTTACCGTGTCTTTGCCTTGCTACATAGTCGAAAAACACACTTCACGCGGAGGCACGTCTTTCCGCTCAGACTGCTAGGAGCAAACTGACGACCGGCTGTGTTGGAAGGGCAGATCCCCCACCACATTTCCCAACCGCTTTTACCGCGCTGCCATGGATAGTCGCATCACAATTAATTCATGTGCATTGCTTTCATAGTAGCTCATGATACACCTTTCATATATATTCCAAAAATAACCTTTCGTGACCTCATCTCTGTCGTGAAATTTTATTTTGGCGTTATCTCATCGGTGTACCATCATAATTGTTTCCCTCGTCCCCTCAAACTCAAGAGAGATCAAAGGCTTTCTGGTCACATTAAATCCTTACGAACGTGTTCTTGCATGGAGCCTGGTTCCCTCGCGATGCTTCCCAGTTGATGCAGCTGTCTCGGTGCCCATATGAGAACAAATACATGCAAACAGAGATACGGCAGTTTGAAGTGACCGAACAGTGACCTGTGACGACGAATTGGGATTGAAACATCCCACTGTTACTTCTCCCCATGGCACGTGGTGTGGTATCATACCAACACTGATCACGTCGTGTCAAATTGGATTCACGAAGAGGGAATAAGGACATACCGATCAACCGGTTGCCAAAGCCACGCGGATAATATGTAGACATGCTAGCAGAAAATATGATATATTCAAAGACTATTGATTAAAATGGACTTGAAGGTCAAAGGGCAAAGTTATATTTAATTTAGGATATGCTGCTTCTATATGGGATCCTCAATTAGTTGGAATGATTGCCGAATTAGATAGCGTGCAATGTCGAAAAGCTAGATTTTGACTCTGTAATGTCGTATGATAAACTGAGTAGTGTTTCTTAGATTATTAGGGAAATTAGGCCGGAAAACACACAGAGAATGAAGTTTAAATTACAAATTTACTCTAATGTATAAATTGGAGGAAATACTCATTATCCATGGCGTTGAAAATTAATTAATGTTAGCTCCATCTCAGTACGCTAGAAGATATTGTGTTCATTAAAACAAGAGAGATTAAGTGTAGAAAAGATAGATTTAAGATCTCATTTTTTCTACATATGATGAGAGATCAAGATACTATTATCCGACCGCGGTAGGGTTTTTTTCATTTGACGTACCCTAGCGTTGCCTTTATTTCATATAGCCTTAGTCACTATCCTTGTTAATAACGCCTCCTCCCGTATGCGTAGCTTAAATAGATACCATACTTCGTGTACCTACAGTAAATGTGGTCAATATTGTTGGGTGTCGGTTTGTGTTTTTTCTTATGAATTTTATACATTGATAGCCGTAGATTGTAGGCTTTTTAAAGTGTGGGCGTGGAGTAAGGATGAAGAAGGTGAAGCGGACAGAAAGGAAAACAAATGAGGAGGTGCAGAGTATGGTTGTTGGAGAGAGATGATTGTTGGGAGACATCAAAAAGAGGCAGGAAAGTTGGATGAAAAGTGTATTGAGCGGCAGTGGGATTTTGAAGACTGTAGTAGAGGGGAGAATGTTAAACAAACGAGGAAGGGGTAGGAATAGGATAGGGATGTTGGACTGGATGAAGGGAGGAAGGAATATTGATGAATTGAAGAGGGTTTTATCGTAATGCTCGATATCAGGTTGTGTTTTGTTGAGAGATACAAGGGAATTTTCGCCGTACAGTTATATAGTTTTTTTTCCATCCAAAATCCTCCTTTCCCAGGAGATCACCGACGACAGTAATAATATTAATAAATATGTATTCATCTTCACGTATAGATTCATAGTTCCACAGGTATATCTGGTGAAAGAACATATCTCGGCCACAAGCCCCTACGGCGGCTTTCCCTCTATTGCATGTAGATGCAAGATGTGTAGCGGAAATGGAGGAGGCAATGATGTTTGCTCCATCCTATATTTAGGTCACCAATGCTTGATGGATCGAAGCTCAGGAGTAGGACGGAAGGCGGTCCACGCAGCCTCCGTACCTCCATGAGGCTGCTTGAAAGGCATCTGACCCGTGAAGGGAGGTCTTTGAAGTGGTTTTGTCCCGTCAAAAACATTTGCATTTTGCAGTGCAAACCACTACGAGGGTGTGTGGCAGGGATTTAAGGGTAATTTATGATTGATTTGTCATATATTAAAAACATTTAAAGATGGGCCCTTTTCCGATGACATAAAGGATATAATACGAACCCCAACGTATTACGGTCGAAGGGATCACGAATATAAGACTAGAGAGATAGACTGCAAGACTGACAGGTTTAAAATGTCATTTTTTCCAAGAACGATAAGGGACCAGAATTCTTGTAGGCGAAATTCCCCAGGACTTAGTTCATTACAATAAGTATTAACGTACAGGTTAGGGACTGCGCGAGGATATGTATATATATATATATATATATGTGTATATGCATGTATATATGTATGTATGTATAGAAATATATTTTTTTCTTACAGGTTCCCCCCACATTTCCTCACCTAACCCCCAACCCCCTCAACCCTTACCCTTCCCTCATGGTGCTACACCCCCTGCCACACACCTTTTTGATGGCTCGCAGGGTATTTATGTAGATGAAGATGCATATTACGGTTCCTTCCATTTTGGTATCAAATTTTGTTCGGGAAAATCTATTTATTACATCGATTTATTATCTCGGTAAGGTTGGTCATTTAGACATAGTTCCTTGCATTTGTGGTTCTGAGTGAACTCCATCAAATGACGATGATAATGTAGGGTCTTCCCGTGCTCCTGTTCATAGTTTTGGAAATATAAAATCTTAAATTTTTGTGTAACCTCTTCAGACCTAAAGATATTACGCTATAGTGAAACCTAGGTGGTAATAAAAAAATTCTATAAGGAAAGGCAAAGTGTTTTCTTTAAACATTCTTTAATCCCCCCAAGTTCTTTTTAGTGTGGTCTTACCTTACCATTGCAATAACACGCTGAGAGTATCTGAGTCACGACTGTGATTGTTGCGTTTTTTTTTCAATCTCACAACCAAGGTCTTTCAAAACTAATCCGTCGTTTTCTCTTCTTTGGTGATTATTCTCCATCGAAATGAGGAAAAACTTAATTTACAAACCTGTTAAATTCCTGATTTAAGTTCCTTCCGCTAGGGGTCTCAATAATCAAAATGGATACTTAAAGTTCGATCTGAACAACGCAAAATATCATTTTTCCTTAACATGTCACTCGAATATTTCCACTAGTATTCCCTTAGGAAAACCCCATTTCCCTTAATGCTACCACATAGCTCTTCCTATTGCGTTTCTCCAATGTTTGGTCCTGTGAACATTTGATTCCTATATATATTTCCTGTCCTGCCAAGATTGTTAATACCCTTCTCCATATTTGAGGGTTTCTGGTTCAACTTTGTGGAAGTTCATGCTCGCGGAATGAAGAACATAATGTATTGTTTTACTGTCATTTATTACTACAGGTATCTGATGATGACGCCTAAGCGTTGAAACTAGCAGTGCCATAATAAAGAACAGTGGGAATATTCATTGTGTTCTTCATTTCAAGTTCCACTCTCAATCTGTATATGTCGCAGGATTAAAAGTTTTATTTTGCCAGGATTTCATTTATGAAATTATTTTTTCCCAAAAAAATTACCGAAGCCATGAGAAATCATCTAAAATATGGTGATAATTCCAGAATTAAGATTTGAAACTATTTTAGAAACATAAAAAAACGTTGGCTTTCAATGATTAAGGCATCATTTTAAAATTCAATCTTTCCGATATTTTTCTATCAAAATATCATTTAATTCGATGCATTTCTGAAGGCGCTGGACCAATTTTTCTATACCCATGTCATATTAGCAAGCCGCCATGTTGTTGAGGGAGCGTTGGAACTCATCCTAGCCCATATATTCCCGTAGTTAAATTCATACGAGGAAATGCGTACTAGAAAATAGCTTCCGATGATAGAAAAATTGGGAATTCGCATTAATGGTTTGTGGTTTAAATTTTGGTATCCTTTAATTTCCATCACATAATAACGGACTCGAGACGGGGTTATCTCGGATTCATCGGAAACCTTTATTGATTTGTTTACAGTTTCTCCTAGTTGTATCCATGGCAACGATAGCATTCCAGGGAGACCCATGCGCCAAGATGGCGGTTTCAGACAAGGAATTTCCTATATGTTTACTATCAAGAAGAATGCCAAGCATCTCTCCTCTGTATCTTTTGACCGCAGATTCTGTGAAACAGAGATGGAACTTCTGTGTTAGCTGTGGACCGTTGTTCGCTTGGCTGTTGTGCATATTTTCTGGCCGTGGCATATTCGTCGTTGCAGAAGTTCCGTTTTAGATAACGTTTTGGCACCGGTTTCCGTTTTTAGGGTCTTACTCTAGTGAGTACCTCGCAGTGTGTGGTTTTTAGCAATGAAAGTTTACCCAATGGCACGTTCGCAAACCAAAATCGGCATATTTATTGCTCCTAATCGCCGTAAAGGATTGAAGTGGGGTGTAGTCATCGCGGGGCGTAGAGACGGTCACCGGACAATTACTCCATGCATATATTGTTCCCGATGTACATTCCAGTTCGCTCTTTAGCACAAGGTGAATCAAAAATAAAGGACAAGGAATGGTTTCCGGATCGTGGGTCTTACTAACGCGTAGGAGTTTTCGTTATTTTGGGAGATGTCCATTGGTGAAATTGTTCAGAACATTTATCCGTTTCTGGCACATGACAGTATTCATGGCGGGACACAATTTTTTCCTTCTCTGCCAATCTTTGAAAGTTAGTGGCGCGATCTCCAAATCCTTCTTCTTTAAAACTTTTTGTTTCGCTATTCTTTTTATTCTCGACCCACGCGTACCCCTCCCCTTTCTAAACCCAAACTGATCAACCCCCAAGTAGTCATTTGCCTCACTCTCTATCCTTTTGTTGATGATCCCGAGAACAACTTCACATGTATATATATATATATATATATATATATATATATATATATATATATATATATATATATATATACATGGGAACATGAGTGAGTTCTGTTCCTAATTCCTCTTGAGAAAGGTGGTATATATATATATGGGTCACGGTAGTCCAGGGGGTCGAGCGTTGGACTACTGACCGGAGGGTCCCGGGTTCGATTCCCGGGCAAGGCACTCTGAGCACCTGCAGCTCCACCCAAGCTAGTTGATTTTTCGGGTACCAGATCTTCCTGGGAAACATAACCGGCACAGGGAAAGGAACTGGAATTCAGGAACTGAATATTCACACGCCGTCTGGCTTAGTACATGAGTGAGATCTACCATCACCTACTAGACCGACCTTTGGGTTGATTACTATGTTTATGGTATAAATATATATATATTCATATATATCTGAAAATTAATTTGTTTAAGGATGCATGTACAAAGTTGACATTTGACAGTTGACAGTTGTAGAGTTAATCATGCTTATCTGGAAATTTTTGGTTTCGGAAAAAGTCAATTAAAAACAGATGGCAGCACATATTTTACTCAAATTTCATATTTAAATTTACTTCACTCTCAGTGAGAAACGACAAATAAAATGATACATTTTTCTCCAAACATTATATAAAAATAAATCCTGACATTTCAGAAGACGCTCCCTATGTCGCTAAGAGCTGTTTCAAAATTTGATAGACTAAGATTATGTCTTTAAAACCCAACTATTATAGTGCATCAGTTCCTATTTGTTGCGCACTTTTCCTTTTTCCTAAGTTTTCCAAAACTTCAAACATGACGAAAATGTACATATTGAGTCTGCGCACAAATGACACCGTGACAAAGATGGCCACTTATATAACTATAACAAGAGTTGAATCCAGTAACAGCTGTACCTGTCCGACAAAGAACCTTGATCGCTTGTGATAATGTGATTTACAGGACAAAACTTATCAATTAATTTTTTTCAAATTCAACCTTTGGATTGCGGGTAAAATTGTCCTTTTTTCACAGTAAACATTGAAAGCACAATTAAAATTCATGGGCAAAAAACACTCATTAATTATTTTTTCTCCGTCTTGCTTTTCAATTCTGCTTCGCACTTTTTTGGATGGATTTTTACTGCATTCTAAGGTGCATGTTTGAGTTAGTTGACAGTTTATGCATTTTCATGTGAGCGTAAGTCAAAAAGGCTTTGGCATGAATATATGAACGCCTCTACGGGTGTAGTTTTGCATGAATTTGTTGGTTTTGCATGTGTGGTTTTGTTCTCTTTTACGGGTGGTGACCTAGCACCCCCCGCCAAACGCCCCTGTGGCTGCTTGCGAAACATAATGTATGATATGTAGATATGGTGGAAGGGCTGGCGCGGTTTTTCTAGACTTGTTAAAAAAAATCTTTCAACCAGTTTCCCCGATAGCAAAGTGGTCGCAAAGGTAGAACAGTATTGAAGAGAGATCCATGTCATATGCTTCATTAATGACTTATTAAATTAGCTCTCATCCCCACGGACTACAACCTTGACGTGCTAGACAAGTTGGTAGACAAGGTAGGCAAGTCCTTACTTGTGCGTTCCGATGACCACTAGAGCTGTGCTGGCGAGAGCAATAATAATTGCTCCTGCTAGGGTCACCCATGCCAGATAGGTCGAAGGTTAGGAGCCAAACGAAAGGTAGTCCACGCAGCGTCTGTTCCTCAGTGAGGCGGCTGCAAAGGCGTCTGAACCCAGTGGGGCGGCCAATAAGTGATGGTTTCACGTTAAAAACACTATTGAGGAAGGCAACGGGAAACCACCTCAATACTAAATCCCAGAAAAAAATAGTATGGAAATATTGATTGAACTATTTGGAAGTTCTTTGGACCAAAACGGTCAGTGTACGTCAATTTGTGATTGGTTAACACAGATGATGTGAATGCTAACTTTTAAAAGTACTCCTAAAGTGTACTCTTTAAGATTTGTAACTTGCTCTGTAAATTACGAGTATGTTGCCATCTTTCCAATACGCCATTTTTTTAAACTATGCGTTTTCGGCTGTTTTTTTCTACCCAAAAATTAATTAGTATGATCAAAAATAAAGTTGAATAGGCGCTGTTATTTTAACACTATTTCAAACCTAACATTTTTGCGTACGTTTCACCAGTTTTTTTTATGAAAACCAAACGCATTCCTATAACAGCTGATTCATAATTCTTCTTGAGGTAAAAAGCCACACTTTCATAAGGTCCTGTTCCTTGCATACGAACAGGTACGACAATATAGTCAACGTCATTTGATAGAGAGAGCCTAGGGCGTCTGTGTCCGTGCGCGTCTATGCGTTCGACCCCTAGTGGGATGACCATTTAAGTGATGGCGTCACGTTAAAAACATTATTGAGGAAGGCAACGGGAAAATACCTCGATTCTTAATCGCTCGCAATAATTATTGGGCCATACAAAGAGCCTTACATTCACTGGTAGATCAGTGTCAAAAATTAATGATCTTTTTCGTGAAATTCTTCCCGTATCCATCTTCTCAGAGTAATATGTAGATTTAAGTGGTTTATTTTTTGTACTTATATCTGCATATGTACGAAGAGAAAATGCGTTGGTATAAGGTTAATTTTTATCGGATGCGTGGAATTCCGTCGCTCCATTCTGCTCCGGAAAGAATATGACGGGGGAATCTAGTCATAGATCGAACCAGCCATGGCCGAATTCTTCCTGGAGGAGGTGAAGTAAAGGTGTAGGAGTAGGGAGAGGTGTAGTACGCACAGTAGGTGTAGCTTGACGGCAGCGCCAACGAGCCTGGGACGACAGGATCCTGCATTTGTATGCGTCCCTGATCACCCGGGTGAGTCGGAGGCGGGGGCAAAAGGGGTAGGTCGAAGCGAAGGTTGGAAGGGGTCAGGAGAGGGATGGAGGGTCAAGGAAGGGCGTCTCAGCAACTCGTCCTTCCCTCTATTCTTCCCACACCACCCCCCCTTTGCCCCCTCACCCTGTCCTCACGGAGAGAGGAACGCGATTGGTCAGCTGCAGTAGCATTTGCTGCATCAAACAGTGCGTTCATTGTCCCATCCAGTGAGGAAACTCTCGAACGCAGTCGTGTTGGCATTAATTAAATAAAGCGATGATTCATGCAAACACCGCGATTTGACAGGAAATAATTACGACTCAAAAATTTACATCGAATTCCTCTCTTCCATTGGACGTTATTTGGTGATTCTGGAAGACCTATCGATTGCATTACCATTTTCTGGGTTTACTCTATGCTTATAGAAAACAAAATGCCTTTTTGCAAAATACCCAGTTACTTTTTTTATTGGATTTTTATCCTGCATAAGAAAATATAGGTATCCGCTAAGTAAATCTTTGTCAAAACTTACCCCATCAATCTTAAATAATAGTTCCCCAGTATACTGACTCCACGGAAATATCTAATTGCCAGTGCCTAGTTGTTCTTTGTTAGATTAAGAATTAAAAATAGTTCCGATACCTAAACATAGGCATGGTAAGATTGTTAAGAAATATTTTGTTGTTAATATTATCTGCAAACTGAAAACTGTGCATCTACATCTACATAAATACCCTGGCGGCCACCAAAAAAGGTGTGTGGCAGGGGATGTAGCACCAGGAGGAAAGGGTAAGGGATGAGGGGGTTGGGGTTTTTCAAATAGGTGGGGGAAGGTGGGGGGAACCTGTAAGAGAAATATATATATATATAGTATATCCACGCGCAGTCACTAACCTGTACGTTAATACTTATTGTGTTGAACTAACTCCTGGGGAATTCCGACTACAAGCATTCTGGTCTCTTAACGTTCTAGGAAAAAATGACATTTTAAACCTGTCAGTCTTGCAGTCCATCTCTCTAGTCTTATATTCGTGATCCCTTCGACCGTAATACGTTGGGGTCGTATTATATCATTGATGTCATCGGAAAAGGGCCCATCTTTAAATGTTTTTAATAAGTTTGATCTATATTGTAAGCGACGCTGTATCAGTTGGGGAAATAATATTTCACAGAATATATGAAATAGTTTTTGTTATTGTATTTTGTATTATATGGTACCTTGCTAGCTACTGCTGGGGTGTGTGGCAGGGGGTGAATACGCACCAGACTAATTTTGAAGCGAATATTTTTACCCTGACCGCGGTCGGACAATATTATTCTGATCCCTCATCGTTCGTGGAAAATATTACATCATAAATAAATGTCTGTTCTACACTAGATCTCTCTCATTTTATTGCCATGATCTGTCCTACCGTAGTATACGATGGGGGTAATAATGCATTCTCAACATCACTGCTAAAGAGACGTCCTTCCAATTCATATGCAAGAGTATCAATCTGTGATTTAACCTTCGATCCGTAATTGTGCCAGTCGAAATTTCCATGTGAACTAATATATATTATTCATAGTAAAAACTAGATTTTTAAGAAAGCAAAGATTGGTGTAATTATCTAGGAATGGTGAAATATGAATAGGTCGTTGACTTATTAACTATAATATTTTATTATGGTTTTTGTGAAATAATTTAAATAATCCGTTAAAAAATAATAAAATATTGCACTCTCTCGGAAAATTCTGCTGCCATAAAAGCATTCCATTGCTAAGGTAGAACTTTTTGAGGATATGGGGTTTTCGTATCGCTATCTATGAATGGTACCATGTGAATATAATGTATATAATGCATATAATGGATGTATTTTAGTCTGCATATAATGTAACGAATTGATGATAACTCATGTATCCTTTTCAAGTAATTACTCATAAAAATGTGATCTACTTTTGCCATATTTTGGAACTTTAATCCCAATTATCATGATAACTTCGCGTGTTTGGCAAGAAAGCAGTGTACATCTCTTAATTTACTCAACAACAAAGCAACCAAAAACGGCACAAAGGCTTTTTTTAAATTGGCTGACAGAAAATACATATAATATACACTAAGAAAAAGAACGGTTAAGAGCAATATACAGCAATGAAAAGTTAAAAAATAATGTCAAGAATAGATATAAAAAGGTAGGAGAGCACATATGCAACCAGGAAGAGCCAAGTTACTATCTGGCGTTTAACGAAGGAGGTGAAAGCGTTGAGGGAGGAAGAAAGGTCCAGGGAAGGATGCTGGATGCTCAGGGAATTAAAAGTAGCGGGAAGTCGAAGTAGTATAGGGAACGTTGAGAGACCGGGAGACGAAAATTTGGAATCTGCAACAGACTCAAGTTACTTGCTGGCCGAGGGGGAACACGAATTGAGAATAGAGGAAGAAGGTCGTTGGTATATCGGTTGGTATATCGTTGGTATTGGTTGGTTGGAAGGTACATCGTTTGTGTACATGTAAATAGATTTACAAAATACATTTTACCAATACGGGTCTATGTTATTCTGATTTAAACCTTGTTTAGTCGTGTAAATGCCCAGCAGGTTCGTTCGCCATTATTGATAAACGTACTGCATTAACCAAATCAATCGTTAAAAAAATTATAGATCAAGAAATTGAAAGTGAAATAGGTCGTACCGTTAGTTTAAATGAGTAAAGCACTTCGAAGAAAATAGGAGAGATCTGGGTTCGAATCCCGATCTGGACTCCGTTAAATTCTCAATTTATCCTTAACTTCTGTTTGCCTACACCATCAACAGAGGGGTCGCCACATTGGTTCACAAATGGAGAAAAGGGAATTTTGGAGCGTTGTATTTATTCCAGGGTTCACTACTTTGTTGACCTCGTCCGAATATGTCTCGCCACCAGCCCTGAGGGCGTCTTCAGGCCGAAGAGATTTTTCGTCGCAATTTGTCCACCTGAAGTAGTGGTCAGGACCGGCTGGTTGCCTTGACCGCGTTGAGCTCTCTGATTGGCTCCTTCTCCACTCCTCTTGACAGCGGAAAAACCCTTTTTCCAAGCGTGCGGGAGAGCAATCCAATCTTCCCTTCTTTCCAAATTTTTTGGGGCGTGAGGATACAATGATTATAGGGAGCTGGGGCTATACCGGACCGGAGGACCCGGGTTCGATTCCTGGGGATGCCTCTGTTTAACCTCAAAACAAACTGTGTGATTTTTCAGGATATCGGTTCTTCTCAGGAAGCTATAGGCGGCACATGTAAAGGAACCGGACCCCCTATATTACCCTTGTTGATACGTGAATTTCACCTAACGTTGGGCTTAGCACATGGTGCGGCAAAATACTCGTAACTTCCTTTTTTTAATCGAGTTGTAGGGTGGGCAAGGCTTTAGCTAGCTAACTTGAAAGTCAATGGTACGAATCCTTAAAAAGTAATTTTTATGATTTTGTATCATTTAATGTATATTTTTAGAAAAAACATTACATTTTTTGCATTTATTTTTTATTTTTATTTGAATTGTAAGTTTTGTTCTTCATAATTTCAATAATATCTCAAATTATCCTCGTTTAATGGCAATTTTACATCGCCATATAACTCTGGTCTCATTAATATTGTTTCTGTAAACTTCATCTGTCCAAAATGATGCTGATATCTTCGTCGAAAAAGGATACGGGGTTTCCCTCCTTAGTCCACTCTTAATTTATTGACCAATAGTGATCCTTCCTTTTGAACTTTACCGAATCTCCTGTCTGTCCATTGTCAATACATAAACGTCCACTTGGTTATCCCCCTCCTTTTCAGGGTTACAGATTGACATGAATACCCCGCCATACATCAAAAACGTGTGTGGCAGGGGTTTCAAACATCAGTTGGGAAGGGTAGTTGATTAGGGAGGAAGGGAAAAGAGAAAAGGATTCTGTAAAAATGTATCAAATAACGTGCAAATATGTATGCATGCCGGAGGAAGACTCTGTTTTTTTTTAAATGTTTAATTCACCTAATGAATTAGTTATCAGTTATACGAAAAGAGGACATCAAAAAGAACCACAGCCATTTATACGACAGACCTCCACCAAAACATGACCCTAGTGTTCATGCATGGTGTCCTTAGCTCTGAGAACATTGTCTCCGACTTTTCGTGCAACCGAGTAACTCGTCATTTCACCATGTTCTCGAAGCATTCAAGCTTGATTCTCTCTGTCTTGGGAGATTTTTAAGGTGCTAGAACAATCCTTTACAGGTATTATATATGAACCCGATCAATTTATTTCCGACCGAGCTGAAATCTTTCAGATTTCAACATGAAGATGGCAACACTCCGCGGCTAAAATTTGGATATCGTGTTTGCGCATGCGTTTAAAGTTACTCAATAAACTATCAGCCATTTTGGATGTTCAGTTGTTGTTTGACAATCGTTTGAG
Organism: Hetaerina titia; assembly: GCA_037158775.1. Lineage (NCBI taxonomy): Eukaryota > Metazoa > Arthropoda > Insecta > Odonata > Calopterygidae > Hetaerina > Hetaerina titia. The sequence continues at coordinate 26,253,388 of CM073775.1, read as the reverse complement.
TGAGTCGCCGTGAGGGTTTTCGTGAAAATGGGGAAAAAAATTGGGTATCTAGTGTGTCATTAAATATTTGATTTTGGAAGGAAATGAGGCTCCACAAATCAGAAGTGACCAAATATCATACTCCTGAGACAAAAGAACAGTCAAAACAGTGGACAGGAAAGGGTGAACCTGCTCCAGAAAAATCTAAGGCAGTTCCATCGGTCGGAAAGGTGAAGGCAACTGTTTTTTGGGCAAGTCACGAAATTTTGCTCATCGATTATCTTCAGAAAGGCAAAAAATTACGGGAGAGTTTTATAAATCATTACTTGACAAACTTTTAAGGCAGAATTTGTAAAAAAAACAACTGCATTTGAAAAAGAAATCGTTTTTTTCATCAGGACAACCCACTTGTTCACACTTCGGCAATCGCCATGCCTAAAATTCACGAACTGCGCTTCTAAGTGATTTAGCGTTCACCGTATTAACCAGATCTGTACCCCAACGACCAATTCCTGTTTCCTCACCTTAAAATTTTACTTGAAGGGTAGAAAATTTGATCGGAGGAGAAGGTCATCTCAAAGATAAATTCCTAGTTTTCGGAGAAAGACGTCAAATAACATTTGGTAAAGATTCAGAAAGTTAGAGCATCGCTAGAGAAAGTGTACCTGAGGGTACTATGACATAAGAAAGTGTATCTTTTTTTTGGAGGTGATTTATTTTTTAACAGTCCTCGGTATCAATCTCAGGCTGTAAAAATCATTTCGCCTTGCCCGGCATTCGAACCCGGATCCCTCGACCAATTACACTCTTTCAAATTCACTCTTTTTCACTGGAGGCTTTTAAAGAAACAAGACGCTACATACAATGCCTAGAGATCTTGGTTCATATCCCTGTCAAGGCGAATGATTTTTACATTCTGAAATTGTTGCTTGTAATGCATATTTAGCGGATGACTCCATTAAAAGTTACTGTCGCGACATCTACCGATGTTTCTAGGAACAGCACCCGGATTTCAATAAGCAAATTTGGAAAAAAGTACGTGCCCCCCGCGTTACTTTGGTTACTATAAATAGAAGAGGAAAGTCTATTTTATATAGTCTATAAGTTTATGACAACAATAGCAACAGTTATAGAATTCCAGATAAACAAGATGGCGAGTTTCAAAAAAGGCATGTTGTATATGTACGTATTTAAAAAATATCGAGGGGTTAGATATTAAACTTATAAAAACTTCCGAAATATTCTGTTATTTTTGTTTCATGTAATGGAATTAGAGCTGTTTATTTATTAATGAAACCTTTCGTTTTTCTTGTTTACTATTGCTCCCAATTATATGTTCATGGCAACAGCGTAAACAAATATATAATTCTAAATAAACAATATGGCGTGTTTCAGGAATGGCATTTTCTGTGCGCACACTTTTCACTTTCAAGTTTTCAGACTATCCACCTTAACGCGACATATTTAAAAAATTAGGAAATGGTGAGTAAAAATTCGTCTACCTATACACTGGATTGATCTATTTACGAGTATATACGATTTTCTCAAAGGAGATCGATTTCTTCGTGTGAATGAAGAAAGATTGGAGGCCATATAAGAATCGTACAATAAGTCTTTATGAGAAGTGTAGAGTTAAATTATTTTGCGAAAAAGAATTTTTTTAAGTTTTCGTCATAATATCCTTTTAAACTCGAGGAGCTCTAAACAACGTATCTTCAAATTTTTTTGGCAATCCATAGAAATTAATGTGTCACGAACTTCATCCAACTCGGCTTTGATGTCTTTCGGTGTTACACTTTTTAAACAAAAGTGTTTAATCACCGAACGAAACTCTTTTTTTTCATTTTTTCTTAATATATAGACAATTTTTTATTTGCTTCAATCGACTCTGAAAAACCTTGATGGATATAGCTGTAACTTTAACAGCAGTCTAATGAGAGAAAGCAAACCTTTGCCAATACTACGGGCGCCATCTTTTGGATTTTATAAGAAGTTATTGAACGACCCATGTACGTATCCGAGAACAATGAAGCAAATACACAGAAAATTTGAATGTGTGAAAAATCTCCGGGCTATGATGAGGATGGACCTCGCCTCCCAGTTTGAACGATGACTAACGGACGGACAGAAACACTGATTGGATTCGGAATGGGAGTTGGCTTTTGAGAGCGGGTCTTAAGGGAGTGGAGACTTCTTCAAGGGTCTTGTTACCGTTAGAGAGAGAGAGGACAAGGAGGGTGCTTGGGCTCCAAGGAGAGCCACCTCGTCTCCAATTGGCCGAGGTGACCTCCTCAGGCACCAGTTCGAGTGCACCGAAGAAGGGGACGCTCTCCAGCAAAGTGAAGGGAAGACCCACCACGAGGGCAAACGATGGAGGTTGTCCTTCGTGACAGAACGGACCACCGCGCAGTGGTCAACTTCGAGTTTGGTTCTTGGGTTAGGACAAAGAAAAAAAAGTTCACTCAACTCAACTTAAATCAATTAGACGAGGAATGAACACCGATTGAATCGTTCCCCTATTTTTCTCCATCTTGAACACGAATGACCTATTTGCACACTCGAAAGGAAGAAATCGGATGAAAAAATCAAAATAGATCATAGACGATCTTTGTACGTAAAATGCTGACTATTATGGCAACGGAAATGAACCAGAAAAATATCTTAATAGTTGATCAGTCTACTCCTAGAGCAGTTTTTTCTGGTATTTTTCTTAATAAATCATGGTCAACGTTATAGGCCGGATCCACGAACAACATCGATCGACTGCAAAAATATTTTTTTTTATTTTTCATTCCCTTACTAACTCGTGACTTTATCGTTGCAAGATTCGTTAAGTCGTGGGAAATGAGAACACCCATCTTTGTTAAAGAAATGGGCATATCTTTAAAATAATTTAGCGTCGAAGAATGAGTTTGGAAATATAAAACACTTGCCATAGAATGTGGCTACATAAACAAGTCAATCATTAATCCAGTAGACTACTGCATATAATAACTGTAAGCAGATCTTTAGCGAAGAAGTTAACAATGTGTCTTTATTATTTACCTCTTACCTTATTATTCTCCTTACATTATTACCTCTTCTTGAGAAAGGTGGTTGTACCACCGAAAATTCGAGACCAAGTGAGTCCCTCTTTTATGTGTTTCTGTGCTTGTGTCTACTAGTGTTAATTCCATTTACATTATTTTAATATTAAACAGAAAGCTCTCCGGCGATGACACAAATATAGGAAAACTTTGATCAATACATTTAAACACAGAAGAAGAAAGAAAGGACACTCACATATGTAATGTTCAAGTTTCGATGGAACGGCCGCCATAAAGAGATTCTGATGATAGCGGCCGGTCAAATGTTAAAACTATATATATATATTTATATATATGTGTGGGTCCCAGTAGTCCGGGAGCACTCTGGGCACCTGCAAGCTCCACCCAAGCTAGTTGATTTTTCGGGTACCAGATCTTCCAGGGGAAACCATAACCGGCACAGGGAAAGGAACTGGTCCCCCTACACTGATTTGTGAATATTCACGCCGTCAGGCTTAGTACATGGGTGAGCTCTGCCATCATCTACTAAACCGACCTTCGGGTTGAATACTGTGTTTATGGTTTATATATATATATATATATATATATATATATATATATATATATATATATATATATATATATATATGTATATATATATATATATATATATAATTCACTAAATAGTCATAGCAAACACAGAAACTAAAACATATTAAAGAGGGACTCACTAGTTCTCGAATGTTCGATATGAAGAAGGCCTCGGAGTAGGCCGAAAGCTTAAATCATCTACAGTGTGAGTGTCCTTTTACGTGTTATCTGTTTTATTCTGTGTTCTATTGTGCCGTCCAAAAGTTTTATATATATATATATATATATATATATATATATATATATGTATGTATGTATGTATATATATGTGTGTGTGTGCATGTATGTATGATATATATATATATATAAATGTATATGCATATATATGTGTGTGTATGTATATATTATATATATATATAATTTTACGTCATCACGACTGATTTATCCCTTGTGACTAAAAGATTTCTCTCGGTTTTTGCTTTAAAATCTATCCTTTTTAAAAAATATCCTGATTCCCTTTCACTGTGAGGATCTAATCGAAATGTAGCATCTGTTTTCTAAAATTATTTCGCACGAACGAAATTATTTATTCCCAATGTAGACATTGCTGTACGATCTATATGCGAAAAATGAACGAATGATAACGAATTGTGTGCTTGTAAACGATATTTATATGAGTCCTTGCTTATACGTGTACCACCATTATTATGGTTTGAAAACGCAAAGATTTTCTTGTGGCAGCACACCAATCCGTGTATCCTGTCACCAATCCACCAATACTTCCATTCCCTCACTGCTACTTGCATCGACACCATCGTTTACAGTATCCGATTCTCGTGCCTCATACTCGAAATTCCTCTCAAAATCTTTCCTTTTCTCTTTTCTTCCGTTTTGATTCAACTCTTGATTCACGATGTGTACAGTTAATTTCCTTAGCCCTCTCTTAAAAGTTTCCTCCTTAGATTTCTTTCTTCGCCCAATCTCTTCGAGGTACTTCTTAATTCACTACTCTCTCTCTCTCTCTCTCTCTCTCTCTCTCTCTCTCTGTCCAATTTGTTTTCTGCGTTCTTCAATAGCACCGCACTTCCATCGACAATCCAATCTCCTTCTCTCTGTTTCTTCATTCAATACAGCTCCCAAGTCTGTGGAAGGGTAAACTCCATATACAAGTTTTAATGGATCACCTTCCATTCCATTCGTATCCTCTTGCAACCACGTTCAAGCACCGAAGCCACTCATGAAGACGTTCAACAGCTATATTTTCAATCTAATATTAGTTCAACAGTCAACACTTTTTGTCTTGCCATAAATTATCAATTAACAAGGCTCTTTACTCTCACCTGCAACTAGGAAAAATAATTCATTTGAAATGTATTACGTTTGCTCATGACCAGGCATTGGTTGCTCAGTCAGCCAAGGGGTTGCAAGCATTGCTGAGTGAATTGGAGGTTCAGTGCGATAAATATGGGATGAGAATCAATATTAATAAAACAAAGGATATGTGATTTTCCAGGAAGAAAATGGCTAAGCTAATTATTAAAATAGGCGGGGAAAAAATAGAGCAGGTAGAACAGTTTACATATCTCGGTAGTGTTTTGGACCAATACGGTCAAAGTGGTAGGGACGTAAGGAGAAGAATTGAGCTAGGCAAGGAGGCTTTCTCAAGGAGGAGGGAGTTGATGACGGGGACGTTGAGTAGGGATATTAAGATAAGACTCGTCAAAACTCTGATATGGAGCGTAGCTATGTACGGCGCGGAAACGTGGTCGCTGAAGCAGGAGGATAGACGTAGATTGGAGGCTTTTGAAATGTGGGTGTAGAGAAGAATGGAGAAGGTGAAATGGACCGAAAGGAAAACAAATGAGCAAGTACTAGAAATGGTGGGTGAGGAGAGGGGTTTGTTGAGAGAAATCCTATGGAGGCGGGAAAAATGGATGAAGGGCATATTGATCGGCAGTGGGATGTTGAAGACTGTAATAAAGGGGAGAATGTTGGACGGACGAGGAGAGGACAGGAATAGGTTAGGGATGTTGGACAAGGGCTTGTTTTAGAGTAGGATGTTGGGTTGAGTTTTTTCTTGTAGATACATATTACTTTGTGTTCATCCAAAACCTACCTCAACTGGTAGGTTATCTATGATAATAATAATGAGGTGAGAAAGTAGAGACCTCTAGAGTGTGGAATAATGTCGAGGTACGAAAAGAGGAGGAGGATAAGTCAAGGAAACAACGTGAAAACACTCGTGAAGGTGAACAAAAAAACTATGACAGTGTATCGACACCAAACACAACAACGGCATTGTTCACCGAAAATTGATAAAATTATGCATTGAATCACACTATCTATTAGTCACTCAGTAGATGGGGATTTTAAGGGAGGTTCGTGGAAGGAGATGGAAATAATTGGTAGGGGGTACACCTTTTAGGCCAAATTTAATTATAGCCATTTAAATTCTCCCCGCTTTCTCGATTGATGATCGAAAAAAATGGAAAAAAATTATAATGGGCGAAAAGAGAAAAAAAAGATCGATTTCTAAACATGGTAGAGGGAAGAGAAAAGTCTCTTGGGTGAGAAAGTAAAAGGAGGCAGGAAAAGGTAATGCAGGAGATACTGAGAGAAGGCATCATGATGCTGCAAACTACTGTGACATAGAGGGAAGAATGCAGGGAAAATAAGTTAAAGGACGGAAAATGATAGGGGTATCGGAGGGACGGTTGCTGGAAAGTACTCAGATTAAGTGTAAATGCACTTTGGGTATTAAGTAATTGAATTTCATGTTACTTAGGTATTAGGAGTAGAATATTTTGTAATTTTAGGGTCAATAAATATCCACCCTTAACCAGTAAATTATTGCATGCATAAATTAAGTGCAGGTCACGTATTTGTACCCACTCGCCCTGCGATAGCAGAAATCATTAAAATAAGTTTAATGAGACACATTGTTTCACCGAGGGATTTAACATTTTATTTTCCTTAAGAGTGATATATGGGTCATAATAATGTTATGCAACTCCCATCTTATTGTACCAACTGTTACAATCAGATCGTCTCGCATGCACATGAATGTTTTCTTTAAATTAGATCACGCATTTGAGATTGCTGATGTTTTCAAATGTTGAGAGAATTGTTTCCGTTATTTATATTTCTCTGACAAATGCATTGGTAGTTAATTTATTTATGTTATTAACATAATCGTTGGTAGCAAAACACTCAAATACATATAGTATGATACATAAATGGAGTTGAAACACCTCTTGCCACACACCCTAGAATTATGTTTCAGGGTACTATGCGGACGTATGTGTAATCAGACCATAAGCGCCCATCGGTTTTGTTCAACTTGATAAGAGTTGTCAAGTATTTCCATGTGCCGACTGCAATTTCCCTTGATGATCTACAAAATCTTAGGACTCGAATAACAATGGCCATCTTATCAGGGTATCCCCTGAGATATGAACACCTTCACCCTGCACTCAGCAGATGATGTCTCTACCAACAAGTCCACCAGTAAACCGCACGCATCGTTCTAAAAGCGCTTAACCTCTTCCAAGACATAACGTCTAACGTTCACTGCGCGTAGACGTCCCGAAATATATTTATGGCTCCTCTTAAGAGGTCTGGAAAATTGATTCGTAGCTTCGTGAAAAGAGCGGGGCCCAGGCAGGGAGTCCTTCCTCCACCACTTTTAGCAGACATCTGAGATTTACGCCGCTGAGTAAATTGCTTCCTCCGGTCGCCGGAGGCCTGGAGGAAAAAACAAACCGTCGCCGCTGGGCTATTTCCATCAACCCCGTAGAAAGTGACCCAAAGAAATGAGAGAATCGGGTCTAGGGAAAGACCGCAAAATTTTTAGTGCTCTTCATCTTACCTATTAAGGATACACATTGGCCTACTATTTCGTATCTACGTCTATAACTCGTATAACCGAACAGGACAGCGATAGGTTATGTGGCAGGGGATAATTATCCCCTGCCACATAACCTATTATTATTATAATCAATCACTAGGCATGAAATGTCAGTGCACTACACAAATGATAGATAATTATACATATATATGGACATATATCAAACATATATATATATAGTCATAACAAACACAGAAACCAGAACAGTTCTGTTCCTAATTCCTCTTGAGAAAGGTGGTTGGACCACCGAAAATTCGAGAACCAGTGAGTCCCTCTTTTGTGTGTTTTGGTTTCTGTGTTTGTTATGACTATCAGTGAATTTACATTACACGTTTGTGGGTTTTTCCAAAAAAGTGTATATATATATATATATATATATATATATATATATATATATATATATATATATATATATATATATATATATATATATATATGTATATATATATATGCATATATATTAACATAGACAGCAACACACAACATGAGATCACATAAAAGGAACAATCACACGTTATTTCTTGATAATTTCGACGGAATCGAACTCCGTCTTCCTCGAAAGATTAGTTAGGACTGACTAGCAAGAGGTATGTGTTACAGAGGGAGAACGGGATGAGGGAAGGGGAGAACAGGTGGTGGGGGAGGGGTGGAAGAAGGGCTTATGGAGAGAGAAAGGGAGAATGGAGGCCAGAGGGGAGCGGAGATGGAATAGGAATGAGAGGGAGGAGGTGGAAATAGTTCCAAGCGACACAGAAAATAAATAATTCATCCACAGATGTTAAAACATCTACGACCCAGGTGTCAACCCACAAAGTCATCATCAGGACCTGACCAGTCAAAATCCAAGGCCAAGAATGACAAAATATATGTGGATGAACAAAATATCTCACTATCCCGCATGAAACAAACCTATCCACTTTAGCCCTCTATAATTAGTGAACGACATTGCTGGGTCTCAAAGGTTGCTTGGGTCTGAAATTCAAAGGATGCAGCGTAATTTTATCGGCAATGTAGTGTTGAAAACTGTTGCAATTGGTTGAGCAAACGAGGCAAGCAAGGAAGGGGTAGGATTGTTGGATAAGTTGAAGGGAGAAATTAACTATGCGGAATCGAAGATGAACATACTGTAATATCGGGTGTCAGCTGGTGTTATCTGTTAGGAGAGACAAATAAATATACGCCTGTTAAATCTATCTAAACGAAAGCCTACCTTATACGGCAGCGTCTAGACTAACACACATCCTTGGTGTGTGTATATATATATATATATATGTGTGTGTATATATATATGTGTGTGTATATATATATATATCTGTGGGTGTATTTGTATCAAGTTAGTACTAGCCAAAAGAAAACAAACACACAAAAAAATAGAAGAAACACACGTTTTCGAATTTTTGGTGGTCCAAGCCGCCTTTCTGAAGGAAAAGAAGGGGCTGGAAACGCTGGATGGAAGGATAAGGTGGGGAAAGGTTTGCGAGTGGATGAGTTGGGAGGGGAATTTTTAGAAGTGGAGGAATAATATAGAAGGTGTTGGGAGCGGAGGGGGCAAGAAAATATGTGAAAATTGGGTTAATTAATGTCTTATATTAACACCTGGTTCATTCCATGAATCTAGGAGCCAGATAAACGCCTGCTTTATTGTTTTGAGTTTGAGTGGAGGGTCAGAGGATGGGAGGGATGGTAAAATGGAGACACTATAGCATTTATCAAAAGGAGTGTTGTGTTTGGAGGCGTGTTTTGGGATTAGGAGCATATCAATCAGGGAAGAATTCTTGCAAGAGGCCCGGTGGTTATTAATTTTAATACATAGGTGTGTAGTACCCAATGTACCCAATGTAATAGGGTATAGTTGGCACTTAAGAAGGTCAAGTACATAACGGAAAGTACATGTGAAGTAGGGAATTGGTGGGAGAGTGTTAAAAAGGGGGTGTGAGAAGGATGGGATTCTGGTTTTGAAAAAAGGACTTGTTTTGCATCTGTGGTTATTGCTGGGCCTGGGAGTGGTTTTGAGACGGGGAGGGGATTTATGGAGTGGATTGGTTGATTTGAGAAGATCTGATAAGTTGGCGGGGCGTTTGAAAGTAACAGAGGGGCATTTGGGAAAAAGTTTGGTGGTGGCACTATGGTTTTTTAGGATAGGGTAGGGTGTTTTTTGGATTGATATCAAAGAGAATTGGCCAGGAAAGTACGAATATATGGTAAAAATTGAAATAGGGAGGGTTTCTGCTCTTAAACTTTCTGAAATGTATCCTTTTACGTTTAATCTAATTTACTTTTCTGTTTTATTCTTCCATTCAAACATTATATGTGTCTCGTGAGTGCATCTGCATTATAGATATATATGGTAATTATATTTATATGTATATAATTAAACAATTCTAGGGGTTACCCCTTCTTTACCTTTTGAAATGAATATTTTCTTGATGCTGATAAAAAATGATGATTAACCCAATGGAGGAAAATTTAAAATCACCAAGAAAAGAATTGATATCCTGCGACCACAAAACCTTACTGAGGATTGCCGCAATGCTTTTCTTTGTAAGGATTCAGTATTTTGGCCAAAACTCTTCGCTATCATAATTTATTTTGGAGAATGTACCACGGATTATGAGAGTGACTATCAATCTGTATTGAATTCTATTAATCTCATGATCACGTGATAAGTGTTAGTTGTAGAAATACGGGTATCATTTTCAAGGATGTACATAAAGACGTGCATTTTAATTTCAATGACATTCAACTCAGTAAAAGCTAGCTTTAGGAGACCATTTTATCAAGTCGGTCGAGGTACTTCAAACAAAGATTCTGCATAGGGATTTTCAGGATAAAAGGTTATGATGACCCTTAGGTTATAGTATCCTTAACCGAACTCGCAAAAATCTCCGAGAGAATCACTTGTTCCTCAGTCACTCACTCTGGCGACCGAGAGGGAATCAATTACCTCTCTGTGGAGCAAGTGGTGGGGAGGGGGTTACTAGGGGAAGGGATGGGAGAGTGAAAAGAAATATTTTTTGGCATGATCCCATTTTTACTCTAGCCACCAAGGGAGGAGGATGAAAGGGAGGTTAGGGGAAGATGGAAGGCTTGGAAATGATTTTTCTCTTACGTTGTAAAGTTTTCCCTCTTTTTTTTTAGCCTAACGGAATGGAAGGGAAGTATCCAAAGAGGAGCATTTTGCTATGAAAGCAGGACTCGAGAATAGGGTAATTATTAAGGGTTTCCCCCACCTGTTCGCCCGCCGAGTTGGAGGGCTATGGTTGACGGGGGAAACGGCGAACAATAGCTCTCGGAGGAATCCGCGATCGCGTGCAGGGTTGCCAGGCATTTTTCCAGGTCGCCATCTGAAGGGAGGGAGTCTCCGCAATTGAAGGCCGCGCTGTGCTCAAGTTTAAGGTGCGATCTTCGCTTATAAAAGCATCCAATCGATAAATGTCTAAGCTGCTCCTAGTCACAACACCACTACCACCGCATTATGTAAATAGGAGGGTGCGATTTTTTTTGGGTGATAAATATCAAAATGTGAACAACCGTAGATTGCAGGTTTTATATGGTGTAAAAGTCAATAACCCTGACCCTGGCATAGAGAATGGAGGGACGTAAGTTTTTCGGGATTTTAAAACCGACATTTAAGGATACTAGGGTAACGGAAGAGCGAAAATAAAAATAAAATATTGTTTATTGTTTAAAAATTCAAGGTTAATTATCCGTACATGACAAAGCAGAGGTTTCTTTCATAAACTTTCCGAATGATGGGCCAATTTTGAAAGCAGATAGTCCTTAAGGCAAATCGGGAGATGTTTATAATTTTTTCGTCCTATCTGTAAATAGGTACTTTTACAACAAGCATGGTAAATAATGACCCTTTGCTCTGCCTCTTCTGTTTTTAAGTTGCCCCTTCCATCCCTCGTCTCCGTGGGGGGACCCTCCCACTACCTACAGCGTCGGGTCAAATCCCCTACCTGTGTCCTTGGGGGAGGCTGAATGTTATATGCCCATGTGGTAGTGGAATTTACCCTTCTTACTTCCCAAATTCTAGCTTGCACCTTATTGAATAAATTTCTTACTACATCCTAAGGTTTAATTATTTGCTAGATGATATATGTATCTGCATGCGTGTAGAATGAAAGGATTTTTGCATGAATATTATACGCCGCTGTGGGTAAAGTTTTCCATGCATGTGTTGATTTTGCATGTGGTTTTGTTCCTTTTTACGAGTAATGACTTAACCCCCCCTGCCACACGCCCTTACGGCGGTTTGCGGGGTATTATGTAGATGTAGATGATGTAGATATTACCCTTACTGTCCACGTTGTTTCCATCCATCTTTGTTTTCCATAAATCCCTTCATCATCACAGGTTATAAATCTGAGAATTCGTCCGTCAATAATTCTGTAAATGTTTGCTTCAAATTGACTATTACTTATTTCACACTTAGTCCATCGCAACAAGATTTTCGTAAATATGTATCGTATTTCATCCTAAGAGACATACCTCCTTCCATATTTCCTCTCTATCTTTGTCTCCTTCAATTGTTGGCCTCCTGTGAACTCTCGTGTTTCTCAGGACGGGTTAAATCGATTTCCCTCTTCCCGATGAAGGACTCTCCGCATTAAAGATTTTATCTTCCAAACACTTCTTGTTCCTTCTAAGCTAGTTCTTTTGCCTATTTTATGTTCAGCATTCACTTGAATATCGTGCTGCCATTGCCTCAATCCTCATTACTATGCTGATCATAACGTTCAAGTCTCTGTTCCGTAAAAATTAGATCTTATATGCCTCGCTCTCTTCTCTTCTTATCCCTTCACAAGTAAATTTCCACAACATTTCATTCGACCAGTGTTTCTCCATAACCATCCTTGAATACCTACTCGTTTCAGTCACCAATATAGAGGCGAGAACTCGCCGATCCGCAAGTATAAGAAAACTTTCCGGTCTTTCAAAATTCCCACCCTTAACCACTGTCATTGATTCCCCTCCCTGCACCTCCCCTGACTCCATAGTTCTCGTCCAAGACCTTCCAGTGAGTATCACCTGGCTGTAGAAAAAATTATGGACGACGGTAAAGAGCTGAGTACTATAAAAAAATGGGATTGTATCAAGCTAGGAATATCGAAAGGCGCAAAATACACTATAGGAACCGTTAACGGGAGAAGGAGGGGAGAATGTTAGGCAAACGAGGAAAGTGCAGGAACAGGCTAGGCTTGTTGGACGGGATGAAGGGAAGAAAGAAGCACACACAGAGATGAAGAGGGACCTGATGTAGATTAGGTTGCTGGATTGGGTTTTGTTTGGAGTTACAAAATGTTTATTTGATAGTTGTGTCCATCCAAAAACCTACCTTAACCGGTAGATTGCCTAATAATATATATATATATATATATATATAGTCACAGCAAACACAGAAACCAAAACACACAAAATAGGGACTCACTAGTTCTCGAATTTTCGGTGGTGCAACCACTTTTCTCAAGAGGAATTAGGAACAGAACAGTTCTGTTCCTAATTCCTCTTGAGAAAGGTGGTTGCACCACCGAAAATTCGAGAACTAGTGAGTCCCTCTTTTATATGTTTTAGTTTCTGTGTTTGCTATGACTATTTATTGAATTTTATTGTGCACGTTCGTGGCTTTTCCAAGAAAGTGTATATATATATATATATATATATATATATATATATATATATATATATATATATATATATATATTATAGAATGTATATGAAGTTGACACTAGCTGACAAAGACAAAAACACAGAAACACAAAAAAAAGAAACGCAC
>CM073775.1:26227158-26240006 GCA_037158775.1 Hetaerina titia | reverse complement strand
GGTCGGTCGAAAAGGTGACGGCTTCAAGTTTTCTGGAATGCGAAAGTTTCTGCTGCTAGATTATCTTCCCAATGGTCAAACAATTACTGGAAAATACTATGCTATAACTCCTGAACCAACTATAGCAAAAGATACATGAAAAAAAGGTCAGGATTGTCAAGGAAGAAAGTCATCTTTCATCATGACAATGCACGCCCACACACACAAGTTTCGTTACCATGGCAAAAATACGTGAACTAAGATACGATTTGTTGGCGCACCCGCCTTATTCGCCTGATTTGGCTCTATCTGATTTCCATCTCTTCCCCAAGCTCAAAGTTTTCTCCGGCGGTCGGGAGATTCTCTTCAAACAAAGAACTAACAGCTGAAGTAGACTGGCATTTTGCATATCTGAAGGAATCTAATTTTTGGTATGGAATCAAGACATTGAAACATCACGGGACCAAGTGCATTAGTGTACAGGGAGACTATATTGAAAAATAAAAAAGTTTCACTGAGGTGAGTCGTTTATTTCTATTCCATTCCGGGAACTTTTTCAAATGTCCCTGGTATTAACGTTGTTCCAGGATGATCCAGTTTAAGTTAACCAGTCAGTCAGGGTTCAGAGTAATTGCTGGGCGCTTTTGAAATATGTGAAGCTAAGACGTGCACCAATGTACAGGTAAACAAAGAAGAGGTGATGAGGTTTTCTATAAGGATAAAGACTTAGCTAAACTTTGAAATTGTTAGGAATACCCTAAAGCAGGTAGAACAGTACTATCTACCCTTGAATTGTGTAAGTCAAAGATGGTGCAAGTAGTGTGGGATATAAGAAGACTCATTGCGCTGGGTAAATAGGATTTCACAATTAGGAGACATTTGGTGACAGGGTCGTTGAGTAAAGATTTTAGGATAAATTGATCCAGCGCTCTAGCCACTGCACCACCACGATCTAATTGTAAATTGTAGATTTACATGTATATAAAACTTTAAGCATAAAAAAGTACCTTCACCCTATGGAAGTCAAACGTTTTGCCCTGCCATACGTCTTTGTCAGTGGGATTCGAAAGATTACCTTCAGAAAGATCTCTCGTCTTACAAGTATGCCTCTTCATCTTTGTAGATGGTAACCGTATCAATAAACTATTCCTCTAGAGGTTGACTATTAGAGTAAAATAAGCCAAGAACCATCCGGTTTCTTGTACAATAAAACGCACGGTAATAGAACATGGTACATATATTCAATTAAATTTCATTCATGCAGTTTAAAAGCAGGATATGTCGGGTATATGATTCTGAAGTAATCATTTGAAACCGACTTCTTCAAAAAGTAGACGGTGAGAATTCACTTTTGTGGTGCATCCGATATTATTTCCGTTCCCTGTTTCGAAGGTGGGGATGGAAAACAAATGAAAATGTAAACCCTCAAGGGATACTCACCACCTCCGTTGTTGTAGCAGAGATACGGGAATCGCCAGACGTTGCCAAGTCCGACGCTGTATCCCAGCAAGGAGAGGAGGAAGTCGAACCTCCCGGTCCAGTTTCCCCGCTCAGGCTCCGTGGTCATCACCGAGGCGATGGATCTGGCCTCCTCGTCCTCGTCTCCGGCCGGGGTCAGCGGCAGCTGCGAGTTGGCCACTGAGAACTTGTCTTCGCTCTGCGAGAGAGAGAGAGAGAACGAGGTCCTTTAGTGTCGGCGAAGGAAACACATCATTTCTATTGAGGAGGTCTCATCGAGATTTGAACTACGTATCATTACGATCAATTACCTAGTTACCTACATATCATTTCGAAAATTTTATAACTTATAAAGAAATTACGCAAGTGTTAGCAGGACACGGGGAGTTTAGATGTTACCTCAAGAGAATAGGGAAAAAAAGGTGGGGACGTGTGAATGCATGATGGAGGAGGACATGGTAGTACACAAAGAGTCCTTTATTGCCCAATTAATGCCGAGGAAAGGTGCGAAGTGGAAGCTACCCTTGGATATTAGCATAATGACCAACAAATTTGGAAATAACTACACGAGGAATCGATTAGGAAAATATTGGATAGATTTATCAACAGAAGATAAAGTAAGGACGGGGAAAGCGACGGAAAGGAATGACATGTAAATAATATTTTGTATTTAGTAAAAAAATTAACGAAATTGTATTGGGGGGTTTAAGAATAAGGCACCCCAAAAAAATTGAAATTGGACCAATAAAGTGCCCGATTCAAATCGAACGGGCCAAATTATTATTATTCCATAATTTCGATAAATTCCTACTCCTAAGTTCGCTCTATCAAATGGCAGATGTAGAATTAATGGAGTTTACAGAATTTATTGTTTGTCATTATTTCTCACCCGGTCACATAGTCTTCACGCCAGTAATTGGTCAGTTGTAAGTGATGTAATTGTACCACCGACTCATCTGAAATGGTCAACCGGGTCACACCAGACAAACGAACATATAGTATAATCTTTGTCATTAATGAATAATATAATGTCTGCTGTCAGTCACTGAGTCTTCTGGAAGGTCATTACTGACCTACGTGATCTTTGCAATCAATGCGCGAACAGGTGCAATCTGGCGGCCATGACGCGAACTATAGCCCACTAGCAGCGCTAATTGCCTAAGACTCAATGAGCCGTCTGTGCTTGGCGGATCGTCGAGCTGTGCGTACGGTGCCAGTTATGTTAGTTTCTGTAGTCCTTGTTTTTACTGTTCGTCGAAAAGAGAAATTGACGAAATCACGGAGCAATGAATTGAAATCAAGTTTTTTTGATGAAGTGCGTTAAAAGTTATCAAGAAGTTACTGAAATGTTGACGGCTGTTTACGGTAATAATGCTATTTAAAAAATCTCCATTTTCAAGTGGATTAAGCATTTTAAAGATGGCCGACAAGACGCCACGGATGATGCAATTCAACCACCTGTGTTGACGTCAACATTGATCGTGTGCGATCCCTTGTCCTAACCGATCGTCGAAAAACTGTCCGAATGATAGCTGATGAAGTGAATTTAGGAAAATCAACGGTGCACCCTATTTTAACTGAACATAATGGATGGATCCTTCACCATGACAATGCGCCTGCACATTCAGCATTGATTGTTTGCCAGTTTCTGGCAAAAAAATCAATCATCCTCCTTATTCATATAAATCTCGCCCCCTGCGACCTTTTTCTATTCCCAAAATGCAACAATATGACGAGGGGACATTACTGGGAAGATGTGGACACAATAAAGCAAGAAACGACGAGCAAACTAAAAAGCCTAACAGCCGAGGAATTTCAAGGGTGCTTTAAACAGTGGAAAAGAAGATGGAATAAATACATTAGTAACGAATGAAGAGTACTTTAAAGGGAACAAAATGGATGTAGACTAAATTTTACAAAATAAAGTTTTATGCCTCAGTTCGCGTATTTATTGGACGGGGTAGAATATCGTAGATCCTTTCCGACAGATAATTTGTATCTTTTTTAAAATTACATTTCTTTAGACCGTACGTGATGGACGTGCCCTACATCAAAGTATCAGTTCGTATTCATCCAATCACGATTGGTGTGAATGTCACATCAAACGGGAATGATATCGAACAGTCCGGTCGATTCAAGTCGCAGGAAAAACTCTTGAGCTGCTGATATTCAAATCGATCCCGAACGATAAATGCAAAGAACTGCGATCGACAATCGATCATTATTAACCTTTTGGGTCACTTATGTCATGACCTGACAGAGAATTCAATCGTGAGGCGTGATTGACTCACTCAAAAAAGAACGGCCGTTGGGTTGAGGAAGGGAAGAGGAAAGCGCGATGCACTTAGCAGTAATGCGGTCACTTACAGAAAGGAACATAGGACACTAGTACATTCAGAATGGTATGCGTCGTTTCCGTGTATTCCATGACGGTGTTTGGTAGAGAAAGTTGGATGGAGTTTTTGAATGTATTGAAGAAAATAGGAATAGATTGATGGGATAGGAGACTCACGCGCAACCTGTGCATGTC
Organism: Hetaerina titia; assembly: GCA_037158775.1. Lineage (NCBI taxonomy): Eukaryota > Metazoa > Arthropoda > Insecta > Odonata > Calopterygidae > Hetaerina > Hetaerina titia. The sequence continues at coordinate 26,236,039 of CM073775.1, read as the reverse complement.
ACAGACAACTGAGGTGAAAGTTACGCATGAAGACTCCGGGTAGGAAGAGGAGTATGGCAGGGTTGTTCATTATGATGCTTAATTTTCAAAGCAATAGTGCGAGCTGCATTTACAATATATACGACAGGGAAAAAGCATACCCTCATTGGTCTGTTGAGCAATTAATAGGAGAAAAACATTAACATCCGTCAGTGAATGAAAGTTGTCGATTCATCTCCGTTATTTCAATAATTTAAATGTGAACTAGGCGGTCCACAAACAGCAATACTTCTCTTAGAGACTCCCCTTGACCAGGTTAGGGACACCCAAGTATTGACTCCACCCGTGACTAAGTAGCAGTTAAATCCATGGTATTGCTAAAATTATAGTGAAATTTCCTAGTGCTGGAATATTTCTGTTGCACACTATGGGGAGTGCATACGAAAATAATATTACTGAGAATCTTGTGTATTCAAGATATAACGAGTTAAACAAAATGTAAGCTTCAAGGTTTTCAGTTGACTAGCCTACTATTTCACTGAAAAAATTTCAGGGTTTAAAAATCGTTCGCCTTGACCGGGATGACTTCGTTAAGAATTACTCCGCTCCGTTAAATAGCTGCGTAGATTTTCGCGGCGGTGGCTTGAAGAATTCTGCATATTCGGGTTTTCAAAACCCGAATATGCAGAATTCTTCACAGAATAAAATAGATAACACGTAAAATAACACTCATATTGTAGATTGTTTGAGCCTTCGGCCTACTCCGAGGCCTTCTTCAGGTCAGACTGCTTTACGGGTTATCTATTTTATCCTGTGTTCTGTTGTGCCGTCCAAATGTTATATATATATATATATATATATATATATATATATATATATATATATATATATATATATATATATATATATATGTATACATATATATAACTTAGACAGTAACACACAGTACGAGAACACATAAAAAGAACACTCACAATAATGTCTTGATAATTTCGACGGACTCTATCTTCCGAAGAAGACGGAGCTCGAGTCCGTCGAAATTACCAAGATATTATTGTGAGTGTTCTTTTTATGTGTTCTCGTACTGTGTGCTACTAAGTTTTTTATTCAACACTTCCGTGTTACTTCGAAGAAATCATCTATATATATATATATATACATATATATATATATATGTAAGTTATATATTAATCATCTATATATATATATGTATATAACATAGAAATAGGTATAAGGAAAAGGGGATAGGAAAACACATAAAAGGCGAACATAGGACATGTGGGGAAGGCGGTTTTTGAGCAGATCACGAAAGTAAAAATGTTTCCTTGACCGGGATTTGAACACCGGATCTTCCACTTGCCGGGCGGATGTGCTACCATTACACCACCGAGGAAACTTAATTTACCTTGAGATCTGCGATGTTTTTAAGACGCCCAAGTGCTCCGAATCATTGGCCAAAGGATGGATTTAGGGAGCTGTTTCACCCACCAAAGGAGAAATAGACAATACACACAAGAAGAGGGGACAGTTGGTTAGAAAGCATATAGTATCATATAGAATAGGAACAGTACGTTTCGTGGCACGCATAGCCAGAAGAAGAGATGAGCCACATTGGCCAGATACACATTCAAATACGAAGTCCCGCCATACGGCGCACAAATATTCATTCAAACATAGAAATAGGTATAAGGAAAAGGGGATAGGAAAACACAAAAAGTTCTTTTATGTGTTTTCCTATCCCCTTTTCCTTATACCTATGTCTATGTTTGAATGAATATTTGTGCGCCGTATGGCGGGACTTCGTATTTGAATGTATATATATATATATATATATATATATATATTATTTATTAGGTAATCTACCGGTTAAGCCTCTCTGGGCACCTGCAGCTCCATCCAAACAATATGTTTTTCCGGGCATCAGATATTCCTGGGAAACCTTAACCGGCACAGGGAAAGGAACTTTGTTAAAAAAATGACTTTTTACTCCTTTTCAGCCCCCTTCCACGAGAGACGTTCCTTGTCGGCGCTCTACCGGTCCGTTTGGCACATGGTGGGCAAGGTAAGTACGCATACATGTATGTTTCAGGCAGGGGTTGGTTTCAATGGATAGACAAGTGGGTACAAGTGCCTCGGTGGTTATAACTAGTGAAAGAATCCTGAGTATTTCATAGTACCCACGTACCGCTACCAATTGCTATTAATGATACATACACTGGTGGTAGTTTTTCATATGCTGATGATACTGCGTAATCAATTCGTTAGAGCAACAGCTATGGGTGTGATGATATGAAGGCTCTTTAGCTGAAAGTGGCTGAAATTAATCTCATTCTTCTTTTATTTCCCCTGCCCTCCATTTTACCTTACCTCTCCTTCCCCACACTCGTATTTCGAAGCCTCCAATCTAAGCCTATAGTTTTACCCCAATGAGCACGTTCCCGCTCAGTACTAAACCACGTTCAATATCAAGATTTTGACGAGCCTTTTCTTAACAATTTTACTCATATTATCTGTAATCCTTCCCCTTCTTTTGAAAGCTTCTTTTCCTTACGCAATTCTTGTTCTTTTGTTCATATTACTTTGACTATTTTTGTGCACGAAACTTAACGAGACAGAAAAGACACATTCACTTGTTGGTTAATTGAGATCCTCCAATTGTAAATTTAAACGTGCGTGCATAGATGCATCTTCTTCGTATTTATTCGTTTTCTTTCAGTTTTAAATTCGACCGTGAAGCTGCTCGAAGAAGAAAAGAAATCGGTCTTAAAGTATGCCATTCTGCCTCAAAATCTCAATAGTATCTCAAGTAAAATGAATGCTAAGTAAGATAAAAAATAATTAAAAAATCGAAGTATTTATTCGATTTATCGTATTAGAAAGATTAGACTTGTATCGATAAATACTTAATTACGGAGTAATCGAATAGTTTCTAATTATGCTCCGTCCTGATTAAACGGAAAAGAGTTCTCATGGGTCATAAAAATCTTCCATCTTCTTCTCAAGCAAAAATTTGCTGTTGTTACAATCACCACAGAAAACATTTTATTGCAATAATCATGTTATGTAAGGAAATATTAAACTTCGTGGAGTCTTCAAACTTGAAACACGTGCCTTATAGCTTCCATACTTTTTAATACAGTGATATTTTTTCAAAAAACTCCCTCTCTCAACCATCTCTAGGTCAAGCCGGGTACATCTGGGGCCACCCTCGTACGTGAATTGGAATTAGCAACTAGGAAAAAATTAATTTTTAATATTGTTTGCTGTGTATTTGGTCCATGCCACACGCCCTGGCCGCGGCTTGCAGGGCTTCATGTAGAAAAGAAGATGGAAGTAAAAATGTAGAACTAGTGGGACTTGCCTTGAGCCATGAATGGTTTTTAATTAAGTTTAGGGGAATGTTTTAGAGGTAGTAAAGAGGGTTGGGTCAAGGTTGCAATATCTGGCACGTGTAAGAGAAGGGATTCAGGAACAATATCTCACTAAGAAACAAAAAGGAAGACTCAAAAAAGAGAGGGATAGGTTCATACCATATTGAGACCAACTTAACGATTTCCAACGCTAAGAAAACATCTGCATGAAACGTTGAAAATCTATTTTACGAGTGGAGGAGGAATAAAAATTCCGCTCACTTATCTCCACGTGAGGCGCAGAAGGAATATTAGAGAGACAGCTATTGCCCTTGCATATAAAACATGAATGGATATGTGCGCGTACACATAATCCAAAGTGCACCCACAAACATCCACAACAAAAAGCACACGCTTAAATCATGCAATTGGGGGTGTACTCGATTCAAGGTTTCAATTTTGCTTTGTGAAACGATATAGGCGTGATAGGTCCTGATTTTGCCATAGAACCCCTGCAGATTTTCATGTAAATAACTTTTTCTCGTTAGCTCAAGTGGTTAGAGCATCGGTCTGACATATTGAAGGATCCGGTGTTTAAGTCCCGGTAAAGGAAATATTTTTGCGCTTGTGATCTGCTCGATTCCGCCTTCCTCGCTTCTCCTTTGTTTGTATTTTGCATCTGTTCCTTTGGTATCTATTTCCGTATTAATGAGTGTGTGTGTATCCATATATATATATATATATATATATATATATATATATATATATATATATATATATATATATATTCAAACACGAAATCTTGCCATACGGCGAACAAATATTCATTCACATAGAAATATATATTAGGAAAGGAAAAAGGCACACACATAAAGGACGAACACAGGAGAGGTGGGGATGGCGAAATCAAGCAGACCACTAATGTAAAAATATATTCCTCGACCAGGACTTGAACACCGGATCTCTCCACTTGCCGCCGTCCTTAATGTGTGTGCCTTTCCCCTTTCCTAATATCTATTTTTATGTGAATGAATATACATATATATATATATATGAATATATATATATATATATTCATATATATATTCATATATATATATATATATATATATATATATATTCATTCAAACTTAGAAATAGGTAATAGGAAAGGGGATAGGTAAACACATAAAAGGCGAACACAGGACATGTGGGGAAGGCGGTTTTTGAGCAGATCACGAAAATAAAAATATTTCCTTATCCGGGATTTGAACCACGGGCCTTCCACTTGCCGGGCGGATGCTCTACCACCTAAGCTAATAAGGAAACCTATTTTACATTGTGATCTGCGATCTTATAAAGCGCCATAGTGCTCCGATACATATTGCCCGAGAGATGGCGTTATGGAGCTGTTTCACCCACCAAAGGAGAAATAGACGGGACACAAGAAGGGGAAAGGATAGTAGAAAAGCATTCATACGATCTTATAAAGGATAGGAACGGTGCGTTTCATGGCACGCATAGCCAGAAGAAGAGACGAGCCACATTGGCCAAACACATATTCTTTTTCTTCGTATGCGAGAGGAGCTATTGGTAACAAGATGGACTTGAGCGTAGTCTAGATTATATAAGGGCAATATACTACATGTCTTATAATGGAAAAGAAAGATACTTCCCTCCCGGATATCGGGTTATTCTCTTCAACTTCAATTTCCCTTTCAATTGACATGATCACCGTGATGGAGAAGGGCTATGATAAACTTGATCGTAAAAATATGTTTATACGGATGCGAAACCAACTGATAGCAATAAGGAAATACGTGCAAGATAAAATTGTGATATATTACCAAGCGACTTATGACGAGACGTTATAATACTATATTTTTCCTGAAATGTCGGCTCGCAGTCCTTTGATCCTCCATTATCACTGGTGTGGATAATGACATATGAAATCAGTCGAGCAAAGATTTAATCTCACCGACATTATTTTCGTCAACCCTCCTGCCGCTGTGCCTTTGGGTGATAACACAGTTTCGTTACCATCGTAACAGATACTTGTTTCTAATTAATGAGAGAAGTTATGAATAAACAATTTGATGTCGCCATCAGAGTTAAGACTTCTACTCTGTCCAATACTCTGTATTCAAGAAGTAAAAGAATTGACATTACATAATGAAGAGAAGACCAGGCGATTTCACAAAATATCCTGTCGCACTTCAGTGCCTTTAAGAAAGAGGATGCTGGTTTGATTTCAGTGAAATATAATTTGTACACAGTCGTATTAAATCCTGTACAGTTGGAGTAGGCATCTGTACTACACTAAAGTTAAATCGCGAAGAGTTTGGAATAGACCATGCGACAGTAACTGATTGTAAAATATTTCGCTTGAGACGTATATGCGTACCCTAGACTGAAGTATACGAAAATTACTCGTGAAGTACTTCGGCGAAGATGGATTTACATAAGAAATGGCCAAAAGTGCATCTTCACGCTGGAAGGCTGATTTTAGAAGAATTTAACAACATCAATTGGTTCGTCGGAAGTATTTGTCGAGAGATACCCGGGAACGTTATACGTACATCTACATAAAGCCCTGCAAGCCGCCGCAAGGGTGTGTGGCGGGGGATGTTAGGTCACCAATGCGGAGGGTTTTAGGTCAGCAATGGCATCACGCGTGCCTCTCCCCTTCCTAAACCCAAAGTCATCATCCCCTAATTAAACATTTACTCTACTGTCAACCTTTACATTGATGATCCTGAGAATCACTCAATCATGAAATCAATCTTAATGTTCTGCAGTATTTACATGATGAACGCTTCATCTTTTTTTGGAAAGAAAATTGATCGGATGAAGACTCCCGCCCAAATTCCTGTCTCATTAATGCTACGAATCAGTCCATAAAAACCCTTCCTCCCACGTTTTCCTAAACCTTAAAGGAATTTCGCAGGAATCTTGTCGCCTCCCACGGCCATTTTGGATTTCAATTTCCACATTATATCTACATGATACCCCGCAATCCGCCGCAAGGGCGTATGGCGGGGGGTGTTAGGTCACCACCCGTAAAAGGGAACAAAACCACATTCAAAACCAACATTTACATTGAAAACTATACCCACAGTGGCAAATACATTCATGCAAAAATCCTTTCAACTTACAGAAGCATAGCTTAAACATGCATGCAAATACATATCTACTTCCTTTCATTTTACACGCATGCAAATACATATCTACCTTCTTTCATTTTACACGCATGCAAATACAATTTTACCTTTTATTCATTTTACACGCATGCAAATACATATCTACCTTATTTCATTTTACACGCATGCAAATACATATCTACTTCCTTTCATTTTACACGCATGCAAATACATATCTACTTCCTTTCATTTTACACGCATGCAAATACATATCTACTTCCTTTCATTTTACACGCATGCAAAAACACATCTACCTTCTTTCATTTTACAAACATGCAAATACATATCTACCTCCTTTCATTTTACACGCATGCAAATACATATCTACCTTCTTTCATGTTATAAACATGCAAATACATATCTACCTCCTTTCAGTTTACACGCATGCAAATACATATCTACCTTTTTTCATTTACACGTATCCAAATACATATCTACTTCCCTTCATTTTACACGCATGCAAATACATATCTACCTTCTTTCATTTTACAAACATGCAAATACACATCTACCTCCTTTCATTTTACAAACATGCAAATACATATCTACCTTCTTTCATTTTACAAACATGCAAATACACATCTACCTCCTTTCATTTTACACGCATGTATTTGCATAAACTATCTTCTGACAAACAACTGCGCCTTAGGATTCAGTAAGAAATGTATCCAATAAAGTTCAACCTAGGATTTGAATGGTAACATGATTGAAAAGTAATGTACGCTGTATCCGATGGGACAATTGGTGACATTGAAATTATTGATGAAATGTGATAATGAAATTCATTTTGGCTAATGAAACAATTCATCCATCCAAAGACGTTGATCAAGCCTGACTCCTGGGCGAAATACAAAATCGTGCAAATATTGCTGGACATTACTTCGTTTCGTACTCTGTCGTGTAATTAAAAGGAAGTGCTCTTGCCTTAAAGGTATAGAGCATTTCAATGCAACAAAAAAAATGCCTCCACTTTCTGTATCACACCCAAAAATCATTTCATGCGTCCAACGAACAGCTGGAATGATAGCGCGGGAAAGAAATCGTGACACTCTGGACAGAATAACCAAAAACCCATTTTTTCTCATAAACCTCAATCAACGATGTGGGAAAACTTACTATTCCGGTCCGATTTCCAGGAAGATCATTTCCGAGCGTTCCCTTCAATTTTTTATTCACGTTTAAGATCGATAGATCGATTCAAGCCGTGCCGATCGACTGGAAATGCATCTATTTATACCCAAGCAAATAGGTTGGGGAGTTGTGGATTTTGGGGGGGGTGGAGGGGGGGTGAAGATAGTGTGAGAAGGGGGATGGGGAAAGGGGTGGAGGAGAAGGGAGAGGGGGGGTAAGATCCCTGAGGACAGATGGCACGCGAGGGAAGGCTGACCTCCACCGCGGGCGGGGGGCTAAGAACCCCCTTCAACCCTCCCTCAACATCATCTCGCCTCCCTTACCCCCACCCCACCGAGGAGACCCCCCAAACCCCTTGGAAAACACGGAGCGAATTATTCGATCGCTCCCTCACAACTTCCTTGAATCACATTTCTTTTTCTTTTCCTTATTTCCTTACGGCAGCAGCGGGAAAACCAAAGTCCTCTGCCTGATCTCAAAACCCCTTTGACTGTGTTTGTGTTATTTCTTGCGTTCGTGTGTATTTATTTATATTGAACCCCTTTACACACATAGCGAGAGAGAGAGTTCCCTCATCCCTCCACCTCCATCATCCTCATTTCCTCCCAACACACACACACCCCTCCCCAACCTCCTTCCCAAACCCCTTTTCCATGAGTCGCCACAGTAGCGACCTGCCTTTACGTCTCCGTAGAGACCGACCGTATTTTACGAAATCGCTTCTCCCCGCCCACTCCCATATCTTGGAGCGAGTATCTCGCGTGGGGGATGATGGGGAGGAAAGGAAAGGGGGAGGAGAGAGAGAGAGCATGGAGGGGGAGGAGGTGTAGACCCGGTAACCCCATAGGAATGTTGGGGGATTTCTCTTCTCATCTCTGTCTTAACCAAAATGACACGAACCTCTTAATTCAACCCCCGAAGAAAGTGCCCTCTTCCAATCAGCCTCTCCCCCTGGTCATGTACTTTCAGCAAAAAATATAGAATAGATAAGAACTCTATAACAACCTTCTTTTTTTATTTGAAAAAATTAAATAGTGCAAAAAACTTAGTATTCTAACATAAATTTTACTTTTTACCGCCTGAAATCTAATTGTGAGTACAGTGCTACCCATGTTAATTGGTCACTCTGTCGCTTTTGAGCTCGCCCGAGGTTTGTATAAAATGTATCGGTAACAATTTTTTCCTAGCCAGTGCGTGAAGTGCTTAATTCAGATCGTCAGTTAAATATACACATTAACACGG